>JADFUC010001025.1:0-469129 GCA_019722365.1 Lithospermum erythrorhizon
TCAGTAGCTACGTTTCAGTTACGTATTGTGCTTTCGACCGCCCAGGTCTATTGCGTACTTGAGTGAAGTCGTTAAATCCGAACGCGAGTCATGAGCGATGGACATTTCGGTTTAAAATACAATTTGTTTCATCCAAAAATGTGATCCTGATTAAGTTTCCCGAATCAAAAGCAGTTTTTAAAATTTATAATCCGTCGGTGATATAAAGCGACCAGCCCGTAAATATACCTGACATCCCGAAAATAAAATAATGCGGCGAAGCTTCTGGCCAGATGATACGTCTTGTATCAGAATACAAAATGACTACCCAGAGCAAACTGGGTTTCAAAAGGAAATACAACAATGGCGGTTGGCCAACCCAGCGTCAAAATGAGGCTGTGAGGATCTCGTACCCGTCTTTCGCTTTAGCCACAGACAGGCTTTCTCAGCCTTGACCTCTTGGCTCAACTAGCCACCTGTCAACTTTGGCGCCAAAGAAATGTAGCCCTTAAGCGAAAGGGGTGTAAGCGCGAAGCTTAGTGGCTTAACACGAGGGGTGGCTTACATCTGAGGAGCAGAGATAGTCAAAATTTTAATAGTCAAATATGAATAATATACATATATCGGACTATCCCAATCGGGTCATACAATAAGGTTTCAAGAAGATGCCGGACATAACATGTTAAGATATAATAGAAGGTCTGATAAAAGCCTGTCCTTTAAATGAAATCACGAGAGACTTCAATATCGACTATAAATCTAGTCATCGCCTATCTACCGTATCTCGCGGTATACTGACCTACAATGCGCATATACCGATCCGTCTCTGCGCGAGGAATGGTTATTTATTTAATAAACTAAGCCTCTTATCTTGAGTATAAGGCGAACCCTTGTTATCTCTAGTGGTATGAGGCGCGTGGAGCAATGCTTGACAAGTGATCAAAAGACTCGTACATTTCTCATGATATAAGGCCAAACATGGCTATCTTAGTAGTATAGAGACCTGTAAAACAATCTGTATTAGCTGATCAAAGAGAGTCATCTAAACTCTTATCACCCAGAAATTATAAGGCCAAACCCTTGTATTATCTGGTAGTATGAGGCCAATGGCGTCACGTATCTGCTGAGGAAGGAGAGTCGGCACAATCACCGGTAATCCCTGACTATAGGGTCGCTACGTCTTTCGAAGTCGCTGCCATTGTGGAATAACTCACAGCCATCACTGCCGATAACAGTGCTACCACTCCCCGGAAGCGATATTCTGACGCCACCGGCTAAAAGCGTCCCTTGTCGTAAATCAATCCTGATCGCCCGTGAGGCCTGAGCATAATAAAGTGTAGAGGCGAGGCCTGAATGAGAAATATAAGTTGGAGTTCAGGCACATTCTTTTACTCAAGCGTCTTGGCGCCACGAGGAAACGATCACATGCCCAACAATTACATGTACTCGTTCTCATGTCGTAACACAATGGCATGTACATCGTTCTCACGTAATCACGCCTGATACGTGTATATCACAATCGAGGTAAATACGTAAAGTAGCATACGTGAGATAAATCTTCCTTTCTTGTACATGAGCTTGCCGCGAAAGACAATCAGAATGCACTTTCGCGTCAGCCTTTGCAATAAAATACCACGAGAAAGTATGATCCAAATCCTATTACTATACCGGCGTTCTAGAGGATACGTAGCTTGATTCTTAGGGAACTATTTCTAAATGGTATAAGCAGCGGATAAACTGTCGAATTATAATCCCACGTCGAGATAGCGACCCAATCGATCCCAGCTAAATTCCATCTTATCACTTTCTGCTACAAATCAACTTATAAGTCATTCTAATTAATCGTCGAGTCCGTAAGTGCTGTCCCATACTCCGAAATACTCGATTATAACTCAAATTTCACTTTTAATAGCATGCACTTTAATAAATTTTAAATCACCAATTTAACATCGCTAACAACTATAATAAGGTCCCAATGTAACCTCTACCCGTTTCCAAGTTTTATAAAAATATCCACATAAAAATTGGCGGGAAACCCCAAAAGTCAACTCGACCGCCGCGTCACCAAGCGATGCAAATCGCAATTCGCCG
The DNA here is from genome assembly GCA_019722365.1 of Lithospermum erythrorhizon. NCBI lineage: Eukaryota > Viridiplantae > Streptophyta > Magnoliopsida > Boraginales > Boraginaceae > Lithospermum > Lithospermum erythrorhizon. Next base: position 2,071 of record JADFUC010001025.1, read on the forward strand.
CATATATACGTCACAGAACCCATAACTTGACTAAGATTTATCGCCAAATTCAATTATGTAAGTCAATATCACCGAAACCCGAAATATACCGAACTTTGAAATTTCTTACGCCTTTCGAAGAGAATGATGAAGAGCAATATTCTGAAAGCGGTTTTGAGTTTTGGCGACAATTGAAGGAAGAAATGGAAAAAATGTTCAAGGGGAAAAGAAGGAGTATTTCGGCGAAATGGAGCAAAGATGAAGATGGTGAAGTGTTTGATGATGTGGAGGATAAAAACTGCGAGGATATTTATAAAAAAAATCAGTCAGGTCGGTTTCGGTTAATTCTCCGCTTATCGTACTTAAATCTCCGCGGCAGATTTAAAGATAAAATTCTTCCATGGCAATACTAAATTATAAATGAAATTCGGCTAAAAATTTTGAAATAATATTATCATCGAATAAAATTATCACATCTAGGGTCACGTCGGCCAGAAAAAATAAATTTTTTTTTTAAAGCGTGACGGGATATTACATCATCTATGACAAATATAAAGAAAAAACTAGCTTCCTTGTTAAAGTAAGACATTTCAATGTCACTTAAGACTGTCTTATACGTGTGTTTATCGTTATTCCTTTTGAGATAGTATTGATTTAGTTAGCGAAAGTTTGCTACATTATCATTAGTCGGACCTTACATATCAACATTTCCTATTGGTGATCTCAGAATAGATGATCTTTCTTGAGTACATGATTGGATGCGTGATGTGATGTGGTTCCCATTTGAACTTTGCTCCCGGTGTTAGCATGATATAACTCATTTGGACATGATGCTAGGTAGTACTCGAGTTCCTCACAATTTCTTGATCAGCCCAGCTTCCTTTGCGGCTCAGTAGGCAATGTACTAAGCTTACGTTGTCGAGTTAACTCTGATGCACTTTACTTTCGTTCTGCGCCTTGCGTTGTCTTTGAATATATAACCGTATTGAGATCGACTATCGTCTACATCGGTTGAAAACTAAGCGTCGGTGTAACCACTTTATCAATAACTAGTTATCCCGCATTATCTGATGAACATATCTTTAGTCACTTATTAAGTACTTAAGTATGACACTTATTTATAGTCCATTGACTTTTACCGGAGACAAAGAGATTGGTAACGACTTGTTATAGTCGGAGAAGCGTCACGATATGTCGGGCGTGTACATAACATGACATGCATGATGGATCCACATAGATAATGCGTAAGAATGCCGCTCGTATTTCTATCTTCGATATCGTGGGGCAATTGGAATGGCTAAGAGTAATGCCGTTATTGGAATTATCCATTTTAATCATTTAAACACTTTATGATATAAATGTTTTGGCTCTGATCAATTAGCCTTTTAGATGGATTTCTATGGATTTTTATTCCAAGAATGTCTTGAGAAACCTCCCCAAGTCTTTTCATAGAAGCACCTACATAACCGCTTGGCCAGATTGAAAGCGTATGTATGTAGTTTCCCTACGTCGATATGTAAATACACATACGAGGACTATAAATCTGATGTTGCTCAGCCCAACATGCTTGTATACACGAAATTATTGCCGTTAACCCAATAAAATCGAAACTCTTTTGATGGAAATTTCGTCAAGCGAAGATTCAACTTAGGATACTTTCTTAAGTCAATAAATGGACATTTGTAGCTTGCGTACTTCTTAAGGTCCATAGGACATGGAAAATTTAGAGTTTGTGTCGTAGATTCCCGAATTTAAGGAATGCTGGTCTTTCGTCATCTGTCGAGATCTCGTAATTATAATAGGCCTTGAAGGCTAAGATAATCGAATCGTTAAACCCTTGGCGGGAGAATGTTTCATCGTAATCAATTATATAATTGAGCTAGTCCCAGCCTTATAAGCATGGACATTTCATGCTTTTATCCGGTTTGCGTTTCACTCGATAAAGTCACAGCGTTCAGGTGATCCGTGATGTCCAAAAATTTTGAGTACATTGAATCTATCTCGGATTTCATATTCTGACCATTTATCGTCATCTTGTTCTTTGTGGCTCGCCGTATGAAGAAGGCTGCCCTTTCAATTAAGAAAGCTTCCCATTATTACTATCTATCGGGTTAACTTGCGGCGAGGTTTTATCCAGATCACCCAGGGTGTGAGTCTCAGGTTATTTCGATCACGGTTTCCGTGGATCGAGTTGAACTTCGCTTTATATAAGATTGTTTCCTTTAAGGTGAATCAGTCCACGTTCTCGATATTGACTTCATAAATACTATCTTGAACAATTTCAAGATTCTCAACAACTACTGCATCTCTTGGCTAAGTATTCTTCTCGAGGGAGGCGTCGTTTAGATGCAATGAAAATCTTGTTTCATGCTTGAGGTAGAAACAATACCCTGTGGTTTCTTTTGGATAAGTAATGAAATAATATTTCTCAAATTTGGGTCCGTGTTTGTCGTAATCAATTTCTTGACATAGAACTTATTTATTCAAAATCTTCATATGTTGATCTTTGGATGGTTCTGAAACTACATCTTAATAATAGGTCTTTAGTTCTTTGATTTAAAATGGACATTTATTTATTGTACATGTATGGCGGTCGTAAAAGCGTATCCCCAATGGCCCGACTAACGTGGATGTGCTGCATCGTGGATCGAACCATATACTGATAGAGTTCAATTGCTCACTTTTCGGACATACCGTCGTGTTGAGGTGTTCAGTGAGGTCTGTTGTGTCTGATCACCGCGCTCTCTAAGATGTGCTTCAAGCCATGGCTTAGCGTGCTTTGTCGGGCAGGAGGAGCACTTAATCGTTTATTGAGTTGGTTACCGACTTCCTTTTGAAATACTTTGAACTTTTCAAATGTTTAGCGTTTATGCTTAGATATATATATATAACCCGTATCTCTTATAGTCATCAGGTAAAAATGTGATGAAGTATGGGTAATCTCCTCTAGCGGGGGTATTCGTTGGTCAGCGTCGTGATATGTTTGATACTTGACAAATCTGTTGCCCACTACCGCTCGTGCCGGTGAAGGTGATTTGAGTCGTCTTTTGCCCGATAAGCATGATTAACATTGATCATAAGGTTCAAAATCAGATGATGTCAAAATTTCATGAGTATGTAATTTCTTAATGCGTTTATTACTTATGTGACCCAGTACGATGCCACGTATAGGAGGGATTAGTGGTTTTGGTTTATTCGTTTTATTATTTATGTTGTTGAATTACCACGACATTTGTATCAATACATATAGACACGTTGACGAGATGTCGTATCCGCAAACTATACTATTCAGTAATGAAACATTCACTTTTCACTAATCGAAAGTAATAGCCATAAATTCCGGTTGTGAAACAAAAATGATGTTTCTCTTGACGAATGCGTTGTTGACATTGTTTAGTTTAAGTACCATTCTTTATTTGGTAAGGATTAAATGGCCCGATCTAAACGATAGCCTTGACTTCTTTGCATTACCTACCCTTGAGGGGATTGCTCTAAATCTCGTACTACCTTTCTTATTTTGTAGATCCCACTGGCATTTTACAAATATGAGAGCCACGTCAAGTGTCAACGCCCATGTGTCTAAGTCACGATGGCCCAGTGTTCCCAGCGTAAATATCGTGACTGAGTGGTAGTCGTCTTACTCATCTAAATACGCCATGTATTTGTGTCATTCCATGATTCGTTTTATATCGTCAAAGCGAATGAAGTGCCAACGTAATGCGTTGAAAGTGGAGGCGGGTATATTAGAGTTATTATACATAGCTTTAGTAATTCTAAAAACTAATATAGGCTTTTGGTTATTCGTTTCATAATAAGTTGTTAAAAATTCATATAATAAATTAATACTTATGCTTTTCGATCCCACTTGACCAGCGAAGCATACTTAAGTATCTAGTCACTACGTGCTTGAGAATCGAGCGGCGTGCAGCGTACATTTCAAATCGATCACGTAGGTAGGTGCCGCAATGCGCGTCATTATTCTCGTGACTCTTGGCGTCATTAAAGTTCATGTAGACTATATAGTGACCTGCTTTTGATTAACGGGTCAAGTCGATCAATTAGAAATCAGTTTCATAAGTAACGCGTCTCACCCAGAGCGTGAAATTAGGGTTGGATGTTATAGCCCGTATGCAGTCGGCCCCGGGAATGTATAAACGCCCCAGGTCCTTGGCGTAAATAATGTTCATTCAGCTTTTAGAGTTGGTATGACAATAATTACATAATTTATTTTGGGATTAGTTATATTTTAACCGGTCTTATAATCATGTTAGTACATATACACATGAGTTGTTATATATATCATAAATTACAAGTATAAAATATAACACTAATAAATACTCTTGATATAAAATATAAATCTAGACTAGTTCTAAAACTACATCTAATCTACTAATGATATCTATCATTTATTTGGATCCTGGTGTGTCTCCAATTTTCAATTAATTATATTTACATTTAAATAATAATAAATTGAAACGTAGAACAATTCTAAATCATTTTAGGCAAAAACTAACAGCTTGTATTTCCCAAAAATACATGTAAGTCATATCACCAATCTCCTTCTTATCGATCATCGTATTATGTAATGCATTTCTAATTATCCAATAATAAAATTAAAGCATATCATAAATAATGAATAAGAACCATATTTTAAAGGCACACAAATCATCTAAATAAATATATTTCATTGTATATTCATCAAATGAAATATACAACTAATTACATAAGTGTAAGCATTAACTTAACCTATTTTAAGTGTTTTAATAATTAGGTTCAATAATAAGTATTTCTAAAAATACTATTTATTTAATTTACACTTTAATAAAATTTAATTTCAGATTATATGTTATTAAGAAACTCAATTATCAAATAATAATGGATTTCTAATTTAATTAAATCAATTCGAATTATTAAATCTAATCAAATTAGAATTAATCAATTAATAGTCTTTATTTTAATTTAATATCAAATATTAATTAAAATAACTTCTAATCAAATTAGAACTATTAAAAGTAGTTAAATTAAATTAATTAAACTAATTTTCAACTTGAAATTAATTTAAACTAATTTTAATTATGTCAAAATATTAATTTAAGCAAAATAGGGCTTAAACTAATTTCTGACCCCAACGTAAGCAACAAAGCCCAGGGTTGTTGGAGCCGCGAAGATAACAAGCGATCGCGAGGTCAGTGAGCCCAGCAGGTGAACTTCAACTTGCGCGGAATCAGCTCTGAAACGTCGAACCGCCCCATAGCCCGGTTGAGCGCCCTTGTTCTGGCGTCAAAACATAGCGTCATCACGAGCGTCGGTAATAGCGCCCGTTGTTGGCGTGGCGGACCGTATTAAATGCTTTGGCGTCGTCACGGTGGCGTGGTAGTGATGATGTTGTATGCAGCGTCGGCGTGTGGCGGTGACTATTCTGCGGTTGATGTCGCGCGTGGTTGTCCATTGCCTTCTTGATAATGGCGGTTAATCAAAGCGTACAGCGGTTGTTTCCGCAGGTTTCACTATTTTGATAGAGCTATTAGTTTTTTATAGATTGAAATCGAAATTGATATAAATTTTTGCTCAAAAATTCCCAGAGAAAATTCATAAAAATCGAGAGAGAAAATATTTATGATTTAGCTTCTGATGATTTTTTTTTGAAGTCTTTAACAATTAATTAGATTTAATTGTTTAATCAGCAATGCTTACATAATCTAAATTAAAAATTATCTAATTGCATTTTCTAACATATAAAATTCAGTTGATAATGCATAAACGATTTCTTCGTTTAATTATGTAATTACAATTCATAGCACAGTGGCTATTTGATTCGGGATTAAAGATATGATTATAAATAAACTTTAAACGAGTTCTAAGAATAATAAAAAATAATATACAAGTGTGTGTACGCTTTCTTGAGTTTGCGGTGGAATATATACGGAGACTACGAGGCAATCAGCGTAGATTGTGCCAAGAATGATTCGCCGTGTATGAGCAGAGCCGCCGTGAGAGCTTTCTTAAGATCTCTTTAAAATATTAAGCGTAAACCGAATTGGGTAGAAAAAATCCAATGAGATTTTTCCACCTACTACTCGACTAGATGGAAACGAGGAGAGTTTGCGTTTTCAACTTTTCACCAAAGAACAATAGAATGAGCAAACTTTCACGTCAACTTAGACCACTTTTATATGAAACTACCAGCGCTACTTTTAGGCTTTCAAAGTTATGTGAAAAACTCTTCCGCCTCGTTTTTCCACTGATACAGTCGAAACATTATGGGGTTCACTTGACCTTCGACTTAACATCCTAAAAGTCGAGGCATCTCGTGTGGTGAAAACGTGCAATGGCTTCTTTATCACTTTTCCCACTTTTTAGTCGAACATGGGGTGATTTCCAACTTATTGGAATTTCGCCCCAATTTTTCACTCTGATTCTATTTTAAAGCCCGAGGTTATAATTGGTGCCTTAGTTCGATTTAGATTATTGTGTGTGACCTCTTAGGCTCGTCGACAATAGCGATATATTAATTTAGCAGGACATCGTATCGATATATAGATTATGAAGCGGACTACAATGGTAAATCATAACTCCCAATGTCCAATCGGAGTTAATCCTCGTATATTAATTTTTTGTAAGGTAACATATATAAGAACTTATTATTGTTTAAATATAATAATCGGTTGAGCAATCCCAATTCAGCGGGCATATATTTTATGAGATATAGCTTACCGTATTTCTAACGAAATACCGTCGATAACCTGATCCATTAAACGATAATGTTTTCACTTTACTAGGATCAATCCCGTCGATGTGGTGGTTTTGGACCCATTTCACCGTGTTGAGGCTCGAGCCTCTGCCGTTCACGTGTCCCATGTTTGTTGGTGCAGGGCGTAGCGAGCTGCGCTTTAAGTTGTTGCGTGCTTGAGGCCGTCGAGGTTTTCGACTCCGTTTACGCGTGATTGGGCGTGCATTGTCGAGTCCTTGATTGTTCGTACTTGAGGGCAACATTGCTCGGTATTGACTCTGAGTCCCAACAGGAGTTTCACTTTAAATCTGTTGGGGTAGTCGAGGGGCTTTTCCGGTACACATACCACGTCAGAATTGATATTTGTCGTTCAGATGATAAAGTTAGTACTTGTCAGAGAAGTAAATCAATTAAATAAGATTTTTAGCATTATCTCAAAATGGCACAAATGGATGGATCTTTATAGGAAGCCGAAAATTCGCTTCTCTTCATCATTCGGCTGTGACTGTCTCAAATCATTTAATAAGGCCTTTTTTGATACTTCAAGGGTTTTATTTGGACAACTGGAGTAGGTTCATTGGGATTGCCTTGGGGGCCGAGATAACATATATTTATTTGTATATCACCATCTCCATGACGACATCAAAAGAAAAACATCCAGTATGTTTGCGGACATAAGCTCACTTGCATGCCAGCAACAGGAAATCTTTAATAAAGGAAACAAGTTTTAGGTTGCCCATCCTTTTTAAATATTTTGATGACATTATCTCTCTCTTTATAAGAAAGTATGAATGAATTGTTTCTTCAGATTTCATTCTTAATTCTTATATTATTAGCATTATAATATTTTACATTGATGGGGAAAATATGTTTTTAAATTTAAAAAATGATTATAATAATTCGATAATTAATAAGTCACAGAAATTTTATTTTCAAAATTACATATGATTGAATATAGTTGGAATTATCTAACTGCATAACTTATAATATGGAAGAGTTTACAACTTTCATACATATGTTAATTATCATATGTTAAGTGCTCAACATCTTGGTCCAATTATAGCAAAAAAATAATTTTGGAACACTTAAATCGAGCTTATAACAATCATTTTGAATAGAGGGATTATAGTTTTGGATATTTTTTATTCTAGAAATTTAATTTTTTATTATAATATATTCAACATATTTAGTTTTATGCTGAATAAAAAATATTTTATCTATAAAATATAGATGTAATAATTAATTAGAAATTTGAATTCCAATATATGAAAGAAAAATTAGAAAAAATTCAATGTTCACTATATATTATTGATTAGTTGTTGTAAACTAAATAAGAGTATATTGTCGTAATATCTTATATTAGTTTCTCTATGAAATATAATTTATCGATATTATGGTTTAAAAAAATACATCCATGAATATATATATATATTGATAATCGATTACTGCCATCTTACATTTGAATAACTAGCATGACCTTTTATATTAAAGTTTTATTTATGTCAAAAATTTTAAAACTTTTCATATTAAGAAATATTAATCACGTATATCTTATTGAGATTTAAATTTTTTATTAAAAAAATTATTGCACAAGATGTGGTTTTAAAGAAGTTATATGATATTTAATTCATAGTTTTCAATATAATTTATTTGGCGTGTTCGCATTCGGACAGGACATTTAATGTGTGCTATCTTTGGTTGTTTTATTGTCTTTAAGCTGTGAGAATTTATTGAAATATTGATATTATTAGGTTTGTGCAAATATTATTAGTCGATGCGTCGATTAAAATATGTTAAAATGAATACGTAAAATAAAAGCGAATAGTAGAAGCCCATGAATAATTTATACTTATTAATCAATTGAAGTATTTTACAACAATAAATAAAATAGCATGGAGTGTATTTTTTTAATTGAAAGAAAAAAGAGATTATATTTTCTAATTATAAATAAAATTACATGTGTGAGTTAACTTTATTAAGCGCTGAAAATGAAGAGAGTAATATGGTAGCAAAAGCTTTAAATACATTATTAAAAAATTATAAGGGGTCATATAATAACTATGAACAAAATAAATTATAATATAAATCAAAAGTATAATTTATAAATTTATGTAAGTATTTAATTACTTTTATTTATTATCTCGATTTTAATATTTAGGCATAAATCTTATGTAATGCATATATATTTTACTAGTATGTTAAAATAGCCAAATTTGTACTATCGTTCATTTTTAAATATTTGTCATCAAGTAAGTTTTTTTAACTACTTAGCATTTTGTATTTTGAATGCATTAAATTTTTTCAGTCTGTCTCTATTAAATATCATTGCAAACAAACTATTTTTATTTTTTGCCTATTCACTCACTATGTTTTTATTCGGATACTCATTTATGCATTCGCAATAAACAAATTCAATACTTCATTATTTTAGAAATTTTACTGGCAATTGACAATATCCAATACAAGCATTGATGAATTCACTAATTAAGAGCTTATATGACTGATGTCACAATTGATAGTGATATCTGATAAGAGCTTGTATTAATTAAAGAAATTTCTAGTTAAATTTTTATTGGAGGAGTATTTCCTACTTTCTTCCTATGTTTCAAACATCAACTATGTAGACTTTAATACCATACTTTGTTCGTTTTGACACTTAATTGAGATTTCGTATCTCTTTGTTGGTTCGGCATTAAGTGGATGCAGATTAAATATATATCCCCAAGCTTATGAAGTTAATTAAATTAATACAAAACTTGTTTGGTTCAGCCTTTAAGTGGATGCAGGTCATATATATCTAAAACAAGTTAATTGATGTAGTCACAGAAGACATAGTCCTCCCATTTTGGTCTTAGGCCCCGATTAGATTATTATAATTAGGAGCAATTTAGCATTCTTGTATATATTGTGCGTAAGTTTAAATTCTTTCACTATCTGTATGTCGTTTTAAAATCTTACATAAAGCTAACCGTTTAGTGCACTCTTATTGAAATTCTTGCGATGTGATGGAATTTTTTTTTATCAAAAGAATTAAATTTGAAATTACACATATAGTACAATTTAGGACAATTTTAAATATAACTAAACATAGGTGCTTAATTAATAACAACCAAGACATTAATTAAAATTACATTTTACAAAACCCCCAACCCACGGCCCACCTAAGGGTCGACACAATCGAATAGTTTTTGAGCTGACCGGGATTAAACAAATAATTGATATTATAATTGAGGCAGCACATGAATGCAATCGAGCTGAATCTAATTTGATATTCAATTTAAATTCAGTCCAGAATTTATTGACATGATAAATAATTCGATATTATTGAATATATTCGTGTATTCGTTTGACATTTTTATTTGAAAATCGATTAGTATTCGGTTATATATTTGGTACTCGATATTCGGTATCCAATTCGAAATCGGTTAAATATTTGGTACTCGTATTCACCATTCGATATTCGTAATCATTCTTAATGATGTTAAATTAACGTTATACACCCTCCGTTACTCCATAATACTCCAGTAATAAACAAAATAAAATTACAACTAATCCACAACAATAAATCGTAGTTCTAAATTCAAACCAAAATTATAAAAACTATATGAATCAATCACTAATTAAAATAATAAATCCAAAACCAGCATCAATTAAGTAGATATAATTATATCAGCACAACCTAAATTTTGAAAACCATAGAGAATAATTTAAACAATTAATCTGAAATTTGAAGCAATCATTAAAAATTAGAGAACATTAATTTGCAATAATTCAGGGGACTACAAATCTGCTTAAATAAGTCTTAATTTGTTTCGAAACAACATCCAATTCATCATAATATTGAGACAAAAATTTTAATTTCACTAAACAGATTTTATAAAAATAACAAAAAATGAAAATTGAAGAAAACATCAGATCTAAAATAAAGTGAAATGGGTTAGCCACTTGGAATCTTGAAGTCTTCGTCATGCACTCTTTGATGGGTTGACTTGAAAGCAGGGGAGGCCGAGCTAGAGCAACGTGGTGGCTGGAATGTTTTGTGGGGGAGGTATGCGGTTTGGTTGAGATAGTGGGAGATTTCTTTATTTGGGGGTGGAATCATGTACTGGGAGAGAGAGAGATAGCGGGAGGCAGGGGATGAGGAGGGCCGGATGGAGAGGGAGGAAGGGAGGGAGGAGGAATGGGGGTTATGAATTAGGTTGTAATTCCACTCCAGCTTATATACTCCATACTAATCTCTTCAATTTATTTTAACCGTGTTATCGGATATTTTGAGCATCAATTCTTTTTAATTATCTTTATGAAAATATACAGAAAATAACACTTACATTATGATATATTTAAAGTTGATTATGTAAAATTAATATTTTTCTTGTCTAAGAAATTGAGAAGTAATTGATTGTCGAAATTTGTGCTTGAAAATACAAGCGATGTACTATTTGAGGATCTTTTTAATATAAGGGGGCAAACATGTCAGATTTATATACTATGTTACAGGTATTTTATGATCATGATACTTTAAATGAAATGATAGTAGTCGTAGTGTACTCATTATAGCAGTAGATTAATTACAATGATAGTAATGGTAGTGTATTCGTATAGTTAGTATATTAGTGTATAAGTACATTATAATTATTATATTATCGTGAAATTTCAATCGAAGGATTATATTAGTGTATAAGTACATTATAATTATTATATTATCTTGAAGTTTCAATCGAAACAATAGTAATTCTAAAGTATACTTGTATAGTAGATTAATCGAATCTCATAATATCGTGATATCGTGATAACTTTAATAATCGAGCTTGTCGTGTATATTGTAATGCAAAGAAGAATTTTTATTATTTATAATGAGTGCAAAATAAAAGAAATGGCTGCAAGGGAAAAGCTTACATGCAGTGTCTGAAGTTTTATAAAATCGAAGAGAGAATCATTGGCCCATAATTTCACTGGCGTTTCTTGATGATTTGGTGAGATATGCGCTGGCACAACGGCGTATCTTGCGATATGAGGGGCACAGTATGAGGCCGGGCGATTTGAACTGATTTGACTTGATTTGAGTTGGATAGGTGCTATTCACGAGGGGAATTTGGATATGTGTCGTGATCTTGATGGTGAGATTGGAGTACGGACGTGGATATGGTCTAGAGCAGGGGAGCACCCATGACATATTCAGGTGTGGGTGTATGGAGCTTGATTTTTGGAGTGCTTGGAACGTCTTGCGTGTATTTCGGAGCGATGAACTGCTTTACTTGCTGGCGTTTGCGGTGTGGGGCTTCAGGTTTAGCATTCTTTGGTGGAACTTTACCTTTTCTTGCGGGGATTTAAAGGATATGATCAAGTGGGGCGTATTATTTGGATAAAACTACTTTCGAGGTGGAGCTTAATGGAAATTTAGCTTCACTAGAGATTTGATTTAAAATCTTTAGTAGACTGACAAAACTTATCTTATATGATGCTTGCTTGTTGGTGTAGTCTTGAAGAGGATGGAACTTGATTTAAACGTTAGGCGTCGAGCTTACAACTTTGCCTCTTATAAAGTGCTTGCGAACTTTGTTCTTTGTAGTAAAAAGCAAAGAGGACAAGATATTTCTATTGGTGGGGATTTGAACAAGCATGACATGATTGTTATGAAGTCTGAGAGGCTAGAAGCGTATTATAGAAAATATAATTAAGTAGATTGAAGGAATTATTCACCTCGAGGCTGCCCATACTGTCTTGGTTGAAATACTTATTGCGTACGTATATGTTTAAAGAAAGAGGTTCGTTACTTACGGGGCGAGGATGGAATTACGAAACTAATGGTCAGCATTGTAAGCCACGTCATATAATAAGTTCACCAAAGTAATATGGAACAAGGTATCTAGCACAAAATACGTTACTTAAAATATTACACAAGTTTCTTTCTTGCTTTCTATTCTTTTTAGTAATTTAAATAAAGCTTATTATCCACAAATCTTGAAACTTTATTATCAGTTCCTAGAGCTAGAGTATAGCTTTGGCACTCAAACCCCATCAAAATTTTATTCACATCTATTCAATAATCTCAGGCCAGACTGGTTGTACCAGAGTTAATGGTATTACACACATGTGACGACCAATGTCGAGAAAATTAATATTTGCCGATAAAATGGTATGCCATAATTACAATCGTTACTAATGTATAGGGATTTAATGGACTTTTAATGCAGAATTTTATTAAGAATTGAATTTCCTGAAACTTTTAAATCAATCTACTTTGGATATTATCGCTTTTTTGACGAAGTTTGTTCTTATTCCATTCTGGCTTCTTCCCAAATCTGGCAGTGCTTGGAAAGGTTTGATTTGTCAAAGTCATGGTCGGGATCTATTTCGGTAGGTCGGGGCGCGAGATGTGACACGTGGGCGTTACTTAAAACCTTGAGGATGAAGTCGGTATTTTTGGTTATATGAAGTGCTTAAAGTAAGGAAATGTCTTGGTAGATAGAAATTTGGAATCGTGAAGGAATGTCTTGAGTAGTGAGGTATTTATAGGCGAAGTCTTATGGGTGTCGTAGAGCGCTCTCTCTCCGTGAAAGATTATCTTGCTTTCCGCGTCTTGTCTCACCTCTAACTGGGCGAGGCGCTTTATAAGGTGTGGTAAAGTTTACCAAGAAAAGAGTGAGGCAACAATAATATATATATCGTTGCCCTTCGATGAATGGTTGAAATGGAGAATGATCGTTAAGCACTTTGATAAGCTAGAAACCGTTCCATCGAATAATACATAGATCACGAGAAATGTTAGGAAGTGTTAGGCAGATGCGATTTTGATAAATACGCGGTTTGACGTCGACCGTTGGAATCGCGATTCATGACGATTGACAATCCTTATGGAATAATAAATGCAATAACATAGATGTCCTTTACCAAGATGGTGACCCGGCCCACATTTTGGATTATAATTAAAAGATACGGTTATGACATTATTGTACTTTTCTTTTTATTACATCTACTTAATTTCATATTAACTTTCAACTACTCCTCGTATTTACTTACTCCCGCGTATTCTCACTTTTAAAGCGTGACTCTCTTGACCAGCACGGCCACCCTTTCCACGGCGATAGTTCCTCTTACCCGTCTAACACCCACTTTTCCTACAATATTAATCTTCTCGGATTAAAGCCTTGCTTTAGGGTATGTGGTTATCTCTTGGAAACTTGCTATTTCATGCATTTTATAGTGTCTTTTTATTTTTATACTTCCTCCACAGAGTATAAATTTTCAAGGGTTTAAAGATTATTTGTAAGCTACGGATGGGGTTTCCTTTGCATGAGTATAGATATGTCTCGAGGGTGTTTGTGTGGGGTTGACAAAGTTATTTTAAGAGAAACATTTCTGTGACACTTTTGTATTAGATCCGAGATCTTGAATGATTTGGGATTTGTTCAATTCAATCCCCGGGGTTTGTGAATTTGTGGAAGATCGTAAATTGGAGGTTAATTGATGTCTTCGTGCGTATTTTGGTGTGTTTGGGTATCGATTACGGAACATTGAGCAAAAATGGGTCGAAACTTTTAAAGTAGGATTTAGGGTTGGGACATGAGCGATTCGTATGTTAATAATTTTGAATGTTCTGGGCCACTTTTTCTTTTCCCAAAAAGCTTCTATATTTTGGTCAAGATTTACGCCCAACACTTTTGATTTGTTGTTTAACTGTTTGTCTTTGTAACGTCACGAGATATGATATGAGTTCAACCAAAATCCTCTTCCGATCCCACAAAGGCCGGACATCACAGTAATAGATCGAAACCGCACTTTTATAGGCTGGCCAGGGGGTGAGGCGACAGGGCTTTACTCCCGATCATGACCCGCTTTGCTAGTAGGTATCCTCGCGAATGGCGGATAATATAGCAGGTAAATGATGCTTTCTAGGGGAGGGGATGTACCGCCAGCCCCAAAGTGTTACTTAGCGACTTTAGCGGTTAAGTAATCGAGGCCCCAGTGACCACACTTCAAATCCTTAGCAGCGCTGACGCCCCTCCTTTGACTTGGGCGGGTGCGTATGACTTTAGAGCAGCCCAGCTGTTAACACGGTGATCACCAAACTGTTGTTCTACTACTTTAATCGTCAGCGATTCACTACTTAAGATTTCACTTTTCGTTTGGAAGACTTGAAACGTTTTAGGAATACTTCTCCATTCTCCGTTTGGTTGAGATCGACTTCCCGTGGAAGAGAGACCGGTTTTCGAACCATGAGTCGTCAAATCTCAGCCAGAAGGTCCCTTTTACGGGGGTGGACCCCGATGTATATAGAGGTAAATGTCTTATGGTTGTAGGTTCATTTCTACCCTTTTTTAAATGACATATTGTTAGCGATGAAAGCCGTGCCTCGGGGCAAATTCGCCTGGCGGGTGGTTAGAAATAGCTTATCTTCATGGTAGGCAGCAGGATAGTCCCACATAAATCCCTCGGTAGGATTGTTTTTAGTTGTCATAATGTCTCCCATTGGAAGAAACACTTCCTTCGGCCAAAAGCGGAATTAAGACATTTTGCGGACTTCAGATAGACAAGATCGCGAAGACGGTGGCATTCGAAAATGGTGCCATAAAAGTTGGTATGGGCAGAGGCGGTCCACCCCAAGGCGTAAGTTCCTTTAGGGGATTCAGCGTCTCGCGTGCAAAGATGTACATGCTTGGATTTAGAGCCCTGACTGGAGACATTTAAGCAAGTGTTTGACAAAGCTAGCTGCATTATAAAAGATGCTTCTGTGAGAAGAGGAGTCTGTCCGGCGGGTTTGATTCCAATCCGAAGAATACCGTCCTACGCTTTTGTGCCTCCCGTTTTCTTGGGGTATAACGTTATACTTGTGAAATTTGTTTTGTTACACTCTTGTTTAATACTTATTTTCGCTTTTGGGATTTTTATTAATCCTTTTAGCATTTAATGCGGATGATGTTGTTGCTTGATGGTGTGTCGAGCAGGATGTTCCTTACTCGCGATAGGCGAGGCGAATCTTGAGCCAACATTCATGAATCCCGAGGTGAGGAAGGTTCTGCCGGCTCAGTACTCCCGCGAGCGAACACTTCCCGCCTGCTTGCTATTTGCAGCTTCGACTCGGCAAATAGGCTAAGCTTTGAGGAAGAGCGGCCTAAAGGCTATCGCCACTCGTAAAAAGCATCTTTATTTCGGCTTTAAGCGGAACCAGGCATGACCATTTCCGAGGACACTTACGACTACACCATCACTCTTAAAATTGCCCACGGTTCGTGATCATCCGTCAACATGCCGTGCGAAGATGCCTTTCCGCCGGGATGTTAAGCGAATACGGAGGCGGATTCGTGGCAGTCGAACTTGGAGCTCTTCGGCCAATTTCTTGAACACGCCATTCGCTCACGCCGGGCGGGTTGAAGGTCGCCTTGAGATCTGACCACTACAGAGAAATATAGCGCCTTCGAGGAAACTGGTAGTTGATTTTTAGGCGAGTGGCAAAGATTTTTATGAAGGTCATGACTGTGGAGGTTCAGCTTCCAGCTCGTACACGATAAAGGTACTTCTTTCCCTCTTTTATTTATTTTTTATTTTTTATTTTTTTTTAAGAATCAATTTAGCTTTTCCCTTAACTGCAAATGTGAGGCTGCAGAGCGTGAGTCGTTCTTTTTGTACTTGATCGGATGCCATGATATGCGCTAGGCTGAGCTTTGGCGTGAAGGCGAACTGTCCCCAGAAGGTTGAGGATCTTAGGGGAAAATGAAAGCGAAGACCTCTTTGGTAGTGGCTCGAAAGAAGGAAGAGGCTTGAAACGATGTATACAAAGTGAGACTCACTGCTACATTCTGGCTCGTTATTGAGCCCAGAGAATGTGGAAATTTACTTGGCCAGCAGAAGAATGCCGAGATGATGACTTCTCGAGAGAGAGGGCGGATGGGCGGCCACGGAGCTGAGGAGGTAAATGGCGGTTCACGGGCCCGAGGAATTAGAGGCCGTCCACGTACCGGTTCGAGACTTTAGGAGGGAAGAGGCTGGCAGGGCTGTGACTTCTTGCTGTCTTGGTTCGCCCCGGACCTATTAGGAGGTGAATCCCGTGATCGTGGATAATTATCACGGAATTCATCCAGTTATGACGAGGAATGGTTCGCTTATTTGCGGCACAGGCGCCCTTTGCTCCACGAGGTGAGGGTGAAGAAGAGCCTTTCAGCGTGATGCCCGGCTTGATTTTCTTTAATTTAGATTATTTATGCAGCCAACTTTATTATGATAATGATATGCTATGTTTTAACTTATCTTGTTCACTTTCATGAACTTGATTTACGTACTATTTCATGAATTTCAATTTAAAACTATTACTTCAATTTCAATTTAGTACAATAAACTTTGCTTTCTTGAAGTTTGCCCATTGCTCTGTGACGCCCTAGTAAGCGGTTTGTGACTCACAGCAGTATCTTTGTCCCGTATGCGATGCTGAGTGCTTCGTAGAACCCGTGCATTCGAGGCTTGATATTATATACGGCCGCCTAGTAAAAGTGGCTTAAGCGGTTTACCGGTTCGCGGTGGATACATAAGAGCTTTTCCGCATTGGTATCGCTTTTTATTAGCGATTAGTTGGGAGCTTTCTTATTTAGGGCAAACAGTGACGATTCGTCTTTTTAGTGCAGAATTATACTTTAGTTAGCATGCGGTAATAAAAGCGTAGCGTTTCAGTATAATTTTAACATATAACATAAAAGAATAGAACCGCTTTTTATTAATTCAAAACCACGGAAAGTTCTCAATTTAAGTGTGGTTCTGAATCCTGCAAAGATTATTCTGGCATGTATCGATATAACTTTGAGGCGTGCGGAGTTAAAGGAAGCTGCTTGCCATCTAAATCTTCGAGTTCATAGTACTAGGTCCACATGATACACTTTTTTAGGTTGGCTCAGCAGGGCTCGACTTGTTTGCTCTTTAGGTTGACTCGCTTGAACACCAACTTGATACGAGTCTCACGAATAGGGTGTCGGTTTTAACTCTTCGGTTATAGGCTCGAGCCATTAATTGTTTGATCTTATAAAGGCTAAATCTACGACTAAATACGCAAGTTGAGACATTCTTTCAACCCATTTGTGGTGCTACGACTTCGTCGAACCCCGATCTGCCTCCCAGGAGTGGGCAAGCAGGCCTACTGTGGCGAGAGCGCCTCCCAATAAAGTAGGCCGAGAATTTGAGAACAGGGGAGGCCTCTCCCGGTTTCTGGTTCGGCGTAGAACGTGAATTACCGTAAGTCGGTTGTATTCTTCGATCCAGGCTCACTCTCACTTTACCGCTTTGTAATATGTTCTTTTAATGAGTTTGAATATAATTGTGTTCACTTGACCTCCAACTTTTGCCCGTTACTTGCGAGGGTAATAAATGGAAGCAATCGTGTTACATCGAGCTTTGTCACAATCCACCAGCTTGTCCTCGGGTGGGTCGTTATCGAATACGAGAGGAATCACAGGAATGCAACCCAGAGTAAGTATATTTTCCTGGAAGCACTGCTTATTCCTCCTAGTTTTCTTAAGTGCGGCCTCCGCCAATTTAGTAGTCAGCTTCTTCTGATATTTTCTTCTTAGGACGCAGGTAATTTTTCATAATCAATTCCCATAGCGAAGGGAATGAGACTACTTGGGGTAGGCTGATTGGGCATTTGGGAAGCGTTCCCAAATCCCATTTGTGATATCAGCAACCTTATCGTGGTAACGTCTTTTAACTTGATGTGGGCTTGATAATACCCACCTTTCGTGTGGTTTTGATTCTTTAACGGCGAATTCTTTCCGATATGGCTCCAGCGCCATCCGCATGTACTTCGGCCCGACGGGGAATATCCTCGATTAAACGTACTGCGTTAATAATAGCCCGTCGAAGATTTTCGCATACAACTTCGCTAAGTACGGTGATACTTGAACTTTCAGAACGGATCTTTTTGGATTCAGCGTTGTCGTCGGTGGTTACCTGCAAAGTCTGAAGATTATAGGCACATGTCAGCGTCTTTGGAGCACGTTATCCCCTCTGTACCACTTTCTTGATAGCGGGTTGATCGCGAGACCTCGACATATCGCCTGAGGTAGCTACGTTGTAATAAGTGGTGGCGAGCTTTGGATAGATGGTCACTTGCCAATTCTTGGATTAGGAATATGTTCAAATAAAATTCTTTTGAATTCTTGGGATATGCATGCGACTTTGGAGTGATATTTCCTCGGTGCTTCGTTCTTCGCTGACTCCCTTAGGCGTCCACTTTAACGGTAACTCTTTTATTCAGTAGATCGACGATCTCGTAGAGAATCGTTTACTTTCATGCCGGCCGTTATTTGTGGCGGGAAAAGCTAAGCCATGGCATATTCCATGGTTTCTTCTTGTTATCCAGTAATCAACACTCTATGCCTCTGGCGGTCATTCTGAGCCCCGTACGAATAAGGTCCACTCGAGGTTAGCTTGAGTCGGCTGCTCGCGTCGAGTCCTTGAATGATTCTAACGGGGAGTTCGGAGCGTCACGCTCGGTTATGAAATCCGCCCGATGCTTGGGCGGATGCTGGTGCAGGTACATACGATATTTCAAGCTTCGGCTTGAATTTAATGGCGCGAGGTTACCGACCATCCCGGATAAAGGCGGGGCTGGTTAGAACTTCGCTTTAAAGGATTGGTTGAATTCTTACTTGACCAAGATTGGGACTTGAAGTAAGCTTCGACTTCTGGCGAGAGACTATCAGCGAGCCGCCTTGTCGATTATGGGGTATCTTTCTTGGCGTCTCTGAGGACATGAGCTGACGTAATATATGAGTATCTGAACCGGTCCTTTCTGCTTGCAATATTTCTTGACATGAGAGAGATGGCCAAATATAGTTGCAATTTGTTCCTGGCTCGGGTCGCGATATGATTGGGGAGAACCCGAAATACCTTTGCAGCCCCATTCAAGCGCTCTCTTTGCGATCCACCGTCCCATGTGAATTTCTCGTTTGACATACGCTTAGTTTCGGAATTAGGGTAAATTTCTTCTGTGACTTGGATAAGCGATTTAAAACCGCCCGAGACGTTCGGTCAATTTACGCACCTCGCTGCTTCTTAGGCGGTTCGTTTCAGTGCCTCGATTTTATCGAGTTAGGCTGATTCTGGGCGATCATATATCCCCGAGAGAATTTCACGAGACCGCTCCAAAGAGCATTTACCGAGGTTCTGCTTTAGTCTATGACTGAGTTGGTTGGTTTCCCTAGATTGATAAGTGTTAAATTTCTCGCTTTGCTCTTGTTGACATGTAAATCCCACGTATATTTCGTCGATGCGCTGCGATGATTTTCGTTTACCATCCATTTGGTAAAGTTGCCCTACGTTTTTTAATCCGAGATGGCATAACCCAGCCGTGGTACCAAGCCCGTATTCGGTAATAAAAGCGTTTCTCTTAAATGCTTAGGTGCCCGTCAGGATCACGATGGTACCATGACGTCCGTGATCAGACTTCGTATTCAGGTCAACTGAGCGTCCCAGACACAATGGATATAAATCCTTTAGCCGCAACTTTTTATTTAGGTTGGGCATCGAACATTTTCCGTTTACCCATTAGGTTTGCCCGAGCCAACCAACCAGCATTGGCCACCGCGTAGAATTTTAAGCTCCCGCTATAGCTCGCCCAGCTTTTAGTAAAGCTACGCCCATCACGATGGCGATGTTCTTTTCATCATTAAAAGCGAGTCTTTTCTTTTTTTGTTTCGTTGGGGTACGAGTTTAGGTGATGTACGAACATGAAGAAGAGCGACCACTTTGAATTACATTCGGCGTATCACCGGAGGTCCTTGTGAGCTTAACGTCTTGAACTCAGCATTAAAGCGTCAATTTGTTTTGATGTCCTGATCGCTTAGAGCCAATTAGGAAGGTCCTTCGGCATTCCTTCCGTAAAAGGATAAATCAGCTACCTCTCGCAAATGCTGACGTATTAGGTTTCCTGCCTGGCTCCACTTTCCTTGGGGCGAGTTATCATCTTACTTTAGCGCCGGCCTTAAATGAGTTTATACCAGTAGCATTTTTCGAACATTTTTCTTTACGGTCCGTTGGGCACTTTGTTTAGCGGAGGCCGCGAAGTACGTGGCATCTTTTTGGCCTTCTTTTTGGTCACCACTCGTCTACTCGCATGCCCCGAGGTCGGGAAGCTTCATCTTGAGATAGGCGGGTGGCTTATGGCCACCAAAGTTGTTAAGATCGGGCGACTATGAGACGCATGATTGGTCCTCAGTGTCGCAATCGTAAGTATGCTCACGATCATTGAGTAAGCCGCGATCTAAGCCTTTGTGAAATCTAAAGGTACCTTGTCCATCGCGTTTATAAGTGACACAATGAATCAGATTAGCGTGTGGACGGTGGTTGGATGATCTTACCGGGGAGTTGTAGTTTTGTCGGAGTGAGATATACAAAATATCACGAACTCCTACTATCTACACAAGCATCCCATTCTACCGTAGAGGCTGCAATTATTGGGCTATGACCCATTTTGAATTCGTCGTCATGGTAGCTAAATTCCTACTGACTCTCGTCCGAAAACTTTGATGGGGAACATTTATTGATAGAGGGACTTGGTTGATTGAATATATATAAATAACTTGCATAACTCTTACAGAGTTGCGACGTGAGTCCCTAAACTACATGTTGCTCGATGGTATCAATCAGATCCGTGAGCTGGGCAATTCGCGGAGTTCGAGCTTCTTGTGGCGGCGGTGGGCTCATAGCGGTTTTGGCCGTTGGTGTCAGTGAGTACCACTTGTGATGAACCCCACCAGTATCCTCTTTTATCGAGTTTTTCTGTTTGACATCAATCTCTACATTCATTTTATTATTAAATGGCCATGCTCGGTGATATTAATAGTAAGCAGCGTTCTGTCCTCTACTGGTGCGTTTCGCATCGCGGCAGGGAGTAGACTTTTATCTTATCTCGGCGTAGACCTCATTGTGGGAAACCAGGTGGGGTGGGAAAACCTTACAGCGTTGGGGAGCTTTTAGTGCATTGTACTAGGCCTTTTTATTCGTCGGTTCAAAATTTCTCCTTTTCATTGTGCCCCCTGTCCCAAGCCTGATCGGTCCCGGACAGTGTTTTCTTAGCGGCTTCGGCGCCACTTTTTTTTCTTCAGCCGAGTCCACGAGGTCTTTTGGTTTGGACCACTTGTTTTTAATTTTCGGGCTTCGACATATTGGCGAACCAGCATTGTGAGTTCATCCTTTGATAACGGCGTTTTGAGACAGCCGCCTTGAGTTTTCCGTAAGCTAGGCATTGGTAGGCACTATATGCCACCTTATTATCGACCTCGGGGAATAGTGAGCAAAATATCGTTGTAGTCTTTGTGATAGGCTCTTGAGGTTTCGACAGGCCACTCGGATGTCCCTTGGCAGCTCTTTCATCTTGGTGCTTTTGTCTAGCGGATACAAATTTCCTTTATAAAAGCGTCCCATGGTTTATTGGTATGAATCGATGGAGTTGAGGGGCGAGGCCATGTACGATCTAAAGAGCGATCGGACAAGCGTTGGAAATGCCTTTGTATAAACTCTCGAGATTATTAGTTGTAATTTTCATCTTTTCCAAAATCCCCACTGCCGAGTCTTTGCTCGGATAGATTAGAAGCCCCGAATTGAGCTGGGTAGAATTGTGGTAGGCTGAAACCTTGGAGAAATATGGGACCCCGCGTCAGCGGTCGGTGAAACTTGAAATTTTTGTTTGCGTTAACTTCCTTTGGGTAATAGTTGGCATGAATGCTTTCACCGTCTCCTTCATACGCGACTCTTGTATGATTACCGAGGATCGATGGACTTTCTATTCTGAGGACTTTTAATAAGAGCGCGGACTCTACACAACTTTAAATCGATACAGTGGATATTGTCGCTTTGAGCGAAGTTTGTTGTTTCTTCTACCTTAACTTTGTCTAGTGGGTGCGGAAAGGTTCGATTTGTCAAGTCCAGCGGTACAGGGGATCTCTTCCGGTAGTCGGACCTAAAAGGTAATGACAGCGTGGAGGCGATCCTGAAACACTCAAGCGATCCAGTCGGTATTTTTGGATTTATATGAAGGTACCGAAAGTAAGGAAATGTACTAGCCAATAGGAATTTGGAATTAAGGAAGGAATGTACTAGTGATGAGGTATTTATAGGTAAGAATGCTTATGGGTGTCATGATGCGCTCTCTCCGTAGATTATCGCCGCTTGCTCCGTCTTGTGCTCGCCACACTCATGAGGCACTTATCCGTGTGGGCTAAGATTTAAAGTGGCCAAAACGATAATATATATATCGGTATGTTTAAATATCTCAAAATTATAAATGATTAATCTATGATTAAAATTTGCAAACAAATTAAATATCTTGATCTACGTTACCGCATGGAACTTCGAAGTCTTTGGCATCGTATTCGGGGCTTGATCAACGATTTGACGGAATATTCTCACTGAAGGCGTACCATTTGGAATAAAGCGAAACAATTTCGAAACTATCATAATGTTCATCCGAAATTGAGATTTGCTTGAATAGAAATATAATTGTCAAGGAACTTGAACAAATTAATAGGCGGAATATGTCATATCTCTTCAAAAGTATGAAGAAATCTGACCTCGTATCGATACGCATGGGTAAGCCAAACTCTTACTCTCGCGTATTGTAAGCTCAAAATTTCAAATTCAACATTGTTTTATTTATTTATTTATGGCGTATGTAGATGTTATTAACAAAATTCTATAACAAATATAGATGTTATTGAATTGCCTAAATTAGTACGAGAAATCTTGTATTGACCGAAAATCACAAAAATGGAAACTTGAGTACGGAGAAGAGAAGTGACTATCATGAATGCGAAGTAAAGTCGACAACTTAAAAACATACTCATATAAATACGTCAATGTAATAGCGTCACCTAAATTCGAGGTTTGAGACTATAAAATTAATCTTGTGGGAGGATATTGCGATGAATGAAGTGTTCTGAGGCATGGTGTCGGGGCGTTGTGGTAGTGCGTCAGTGATGGCGCAATAATATAATGGTAGCTTGATGAATATAAATCCCAACGATCTTTAATTTGAACCACATTACATCCCTATTCACAAAATATTTTTGGTTCAAATGAAAATGTGCATGGACATTCTGGCTTGAATGAGAAAGACATTTCGATGGAATAAACTATGAGGCACCCGATACAAAAGAGTTTCTCGAAATCTTAGTACATGTGCATCGATTATATTACATTCATATTTATTGTAAAAATCATTTCGGCCTGAAACTTTGGTGCTTAGCCTAAAGAAATCATGAAAGGAAACGACTTCAATGACGTCGATGATTCGCGCGTCCCAAAATCTTGCTTGAGAACTCACTCCATGAACTAATGGAAACCTTGGACTCTACGACAAAGGTATAATCTATAGTTTTGTAACAAACACCATAGCAGATGAAAAATATGTAAAAAATAAATTGTAGGGAAACTATATTGGTTGAGGCAATTGAAGAAATTATGAACCGATCAAAATCGTGGTATAATTTCATGTAAAAAATGTACAAATTCAACAATCATTGTGATGGATGAAATACAATGTTGTTTTTGCCAAAAGCGATAACATTGAAGATATCCCCGAGGTAACCAATTCTGACTTAAATCGTTACTTTAGAAAATAAAAATAAACCAAATAGCACTTAGCATCTGATATTAAAAATAACCAAATCCACCGAATAAATATTGTCTCGAGATAGTGGTTAGCAATGCAAATTAAGCTCGACATCATTTGTACTATTTGTGAACCAGTACATTATATTGGATGCTAGTCATGGAATATATTGACCTGATAAATCGGGTATTTGAGTCCTTGATATAGAAATTAAAAATTTATCATCATGGCCCATTAGAAAATCCTTTAAATTGGTAGGATCATTTAGACTTCGTTATTACAACAACTTGGCTCCAAGCTTGTTGAAAAGGAATACAAATTATTTCGTAATGTGATAATACAACTACCAAATACAACAAACTACCGGCCATGGTGGAGAAGGCTGACGGTAATAGTGGACTATATATGAAAACAAAAGCAAATTAAAAAATCGAAATGAAATGGAACAAAAGCAATATTGTGAGAAAAGCGGGAATCCAAATAAATACTCGAAAAGCAGGGTGTAAGAAGAATAAAAGTAGAAATCACAGATAAATGCGGAAATGCGCACCCGATACCTCGTTTATTTAGCGATTTCCAAATAAAGTACCAAAAGCCTTTTATCTTTTGATTGTCTGGAAATAAGAGAAAGCGAAACCTATACGTTTCAAATTATCAAATAAAACAACTTCTGAACATTAAATCTTATGTTTGTGTTATATAGTGACTACCGTTCATCGATAATAGAAACAAAAAAATATGCCCTTGTTGAACAAAACTCATTAAAACATAAAGAAAAAAATACATATTCACATCGAATAAAAGCAAAAACAATTATCTCTGAGAGTCACCGACAAAAAGAATTTGAATTGAAAAATATATTAGATATCGTAATGAAATAGCCATAAGATACCAAATGTTTGATCGTTTAAGAATTTGTCTGTATAAATTAAAAGGTGGGATGACTTTTTACCATATTTACCTTAAATAAATTGACTAATTAATGATGTAAAATAGAAGTATTATAATAATCGATAAAAGCGCTTAAAAGAAAGTGAAAAAGTAGGGATAATGGAAAAAAAATAGTATTAAAATGTAAAAGATCAGCGTTTTGATCTGAAAAAAAGGAATTTGAATGATCAGCGTTTTGGGGGCATTAGGAAGTACTAGTTAATTGAAATTAATCAAAAAATAATTATGCAAATAGTATGAACATGATGGAAAAGTTAGGACACTTTTTGTTATAATAATATGCATGTCGTTGTTTCTTCTGTTTGTCATTAAGATCATGATAAATAACGATAGGAAAAGATCTTCTACGCCGGCTTTATATGCATATTTTATTTTGCTCGCTGCTTTGGTGATTATGCAATATGTATTATGAGCATTCATGGTAAGTATAATATAACCGTCGATCGTGTTGTATAATCGTTTTAGGGAGGTAGTCAAGGCGTATAAAAGTGAAGAATACTAAATCGAACATCCGTAGTATAAATGAATATGATGATGAAGCATTAAATCACTTTTTGAGTAAATGTAATATAATATTACATAACATAAAATGTTTCTTCTTAATTTGTGAATCCCGTAAGAAAGAACTTGAAAAAAGTAAAGGTACAGATGGAAAAGAGGACATCGATGTATCGGGGTTAGAGCGAGGATGAAAATGAGCGGGTAAAGAGTAAAGATTTAAAAAATAAAATGGGTGGGGGAGGGGGCGCAAATTTGAAGAAACAAAAGATTTAAAGTGAAGGAAGAAAGAAAGTTACAACAAAAAACCAGGCATCGCACTTAAAAGCTATGTTAGCTCGATCTCACGCTAAAAAATACAATAGCTATGTTAGTCTTTGAGCTATGCTAAAATCAGATTGGTATTGCAACAAGATATATAATAATATGTATAGTAAGATTGAAAATTCTAGGAGGAGGGCAAAGGGCCCCACTGGTTCCGGATCTGGACATTAGGAACATAATTAATACGGATCTGATTTATTGTCTTTATGGTGTTTTACGGAGGAATAGAATATTGCAATTAGGTAATTAAATGTGACATTTTCTTGAGAAAAAAGTAACTACAATTATTCTGTTTTTAGTTCCTTAGTGAAATTTATAAATAACCATGTATAATATTTTCTGATTGTCCAGAAACTTGACAATGAGTTAGAGATTAAAAAAAGATAATAAACTATAACAATAAATGTAGAAGGTTCTAGTAGGATATATATTTGTGAGGCTTTGTAGAAAGTTGTTTGCATGTTATAAAGGCAAACTTTGTGAGTGATTAATAATTGGCGGATCCATTATTGTTTATGGTAGTTCGGTCGAGCCAGTAAATAATGGATATTTGATTGGTAAATGTATTTGTATCATTGAAATTAAAGTAATGTTTATTTCTTATCAACTTCTCTAAATTTTATTTTTAATAATTTATTATCACAACTCATGAACCATGGCTCCAAATTCATTTTTTAGAGTTTAATATGGCGAAATCAACAACTTATTAAGCTTTTGAGGACAAAAAATTTAAATTAACTTATTGTCCCTTAATAGAAAAGTTGTTAAATATTTTATAGATAGCATAAAAACGGTAAAAATTAATATATATTTTAATGAAATCAGCTTTGAAATAGGCTAACTCCTCCGTGGTGATTGAGTTAGTTGTTTTAGACTAACTTGAGAAAAGCTTGGAGAGCATGACTACATCTAGTTGATTATTGGTTTGACATATTAATTAGTAATTTAAATTTTTAAATAAGTGAGATAAATTCTTGTGAGTCTTAATAAGCTAGGATAATTGAATTATTGATCTGTGGTATCATAACGGAATTAAAAGATCCCAACATATCTAATGACAGGAGATAGGCCAAAGTTGGGAGGCTCAAAAGGTAGTTGGCATCAGTTTTGAGTTGACATATGAAGAACTAATTAAGTTGGACATTGAACCGTTTTGTAGCATGAAAAAATTATATGCATTTAAGTTCAGGTCAAAAATATACTGTAAACATCTAGCTTGCTACTTATTTAAGGTTTCCGTGACTAGCATATGGAGGGCATTTAGTACGAGTACCTTGCTCAGTGCTACCATGATTCTTAACTAATTCAATCGTCAATAAATATACTACTTCTATCCAAATCATTTAATATATTTTTAAAATATTAAAATTTAGTTTTAGTTGACATATATAACCTCCAATTTTGAATATAGATTGAAATATTGGTCTATTCTAGGGCTTAGTTTATTTTGAATTATTTTGAATAGAGTGTAGACACTGAAAATTTATTAAATAATAATTAAAATGATTAAGATGAGTTGATCAAATTAATTAAAATCGAGCCATTAAAAAGTGACAGTAATTTGGGGTTCGTTAAATTTTCATTTAATGTGAAACCGCCGTCACGAACGATAGTTTCTGGAAAATAGCGCCGAATTAAAGGATTCATTAAATTTAGGGTTAGAGTTAAAAATCTTAGAATTTAATCGGTTCAAATATACTACTAAGCCCCAAAATTGAAAACCGTAAGTTTTTGAGGTTTTAAAATGGGCTAAAGGAAGTTATGAGGATCAAATAAAAGAACACAGGTCAGGGATCGGCGTGAAATGTGTTTGGCTGAAAAGATCTGGAACCTTCTTCGCATATTAAAATAGTAGCCTTTTCGAATTCTTGGAGGTAATTCTAAAAAATCCAGGCGAACAGTCTTGCGTGAAATTCGGCGATTAAGATGTGATCGCGAAAATAATCAGCCCGATCGTAGCGGTATTGAGGCACAAAGCCTATAAATATGCCCGTTATTTTGAAAATCAATGAACATTCTCATTCAAAAAATACAAACATGAGAAAATACGGAGGATACGCCTACGAGAATTAAGTTAAATATTTTAAGCTAAGATAGAAAGCGCGCGGTGGCTAAACAAGGTGTCTTTAAAAATAGGCCGCGAGAATTAAAATTATTCTTATGGCCATGATAATTGAAATCGAAACGAAATCATTGAAATTTGACCGCGGATCTACCGAAGCGAGCTTGATGTGGGAATAAGCTAAAAGCCGCGTGATTATTCATAAATCTTGCATAGGAACACCTACAAAATATCCAGTTTAATTAAGTCGAGTTAAGGATAAGGGAAATACAGCGAATGTTAGGTCCACTATGGTAGGTCAGTTCTCAAAATAAACTTCATGGAACATTAGGATAAACTACGACCCTGCTTGGCGCGATTATAAAATGCCGCGTCTTCCTTGATCACGAGCTTAAGCTATCGGCCAAACTCTCGGACGGGGAGTATGTGATCCGACCTCGAGGCGTGAGGATAAGCGCTGACCATGGCGATGAGGATAAAACATGAGAACCCCACGAACTTCGTCGGTTTGATGCTTTGATGGCGACCGCTTTAGATGCGTAAGCGACTTGATACACTGCTCGAGGTAACGTAACCACAAACAAATTTTTGTTGTTCGAAGAGTGTGAGACTAAAGGATAGCCAAAAAACACGGCGATAAAGGACAATAAATGATAGAGCGTGTAGAAAGAAAAATGCCTTAAGTGGCGGAAAACTACAATAAAAGGAATTCGATTACATGAAATGAAGGCAATTGTAAAAGGGCTAAGCTACTGATAGTCTGAGGCTTTGTCTAGCGACCCACAAGTGCGCGTGAGCGTCCACAGCAGCTCTTTCTGGCAGTTCCACTTCGCTAAAGATATCAATACGGCGGAGGTATCGTGTCAGTGTTGGGAAATGATAGGCCACGCTCTAAACCGGGCGAGCCCGAGGTCTGCTTAGTGCCCATTTCCAGCTACACCTCCTCATTCACGAACACGTATCTTTGGACCTCACTCTTTCCTGGCTTGATCTTGAGGATGCACTTAGAAGAAACTTACGAAGAGTCTCGAGAGAGAGTATCATTAGGGTAAGCAATGTCGAAGTTGTAATCATCTTCCTCGCTCTCCCTAAAAAGAAACCTGATTCTTAGCGGAGGTCGTAAAGATCACTAAACTTTATTGCAGAGGACCCAAAGTCTCATGGCCTTTCTCTTCTGTACCAAATACCGTCTAGGAATTTCCACTTGAAGACCATCATACTCTGACAGAGAAGCCCCATGCAGTAGCCTTTGCTCCTTGTGCAATCGAGAGAGCATGGGAAGCTGGTGAATGAATTTCCATTACACCAATAGCATGCTTGGCTCGAAGATCCCCAGCTATCGACAAACTCGGTATGCTCGCTACTACTTAGCAGAAGAAAGAGACTTCATTTAGGCCCAAGGAGGGAACAAGTTAGTCTAATAAAAGGAAATATTCCATATGACTGAAAAGGAAGAAAAAAGGATACATGATATCTTATGACATTTAATCGAAATAAAGAATAGTGGTACTTTCGGGGGGACTTGCGAACGCCGGGAAACCGCCTAGATCCACCGAATGAGAAGTGTAATGTCGCTTTCGGCGCCCTGGCATCTTTGGGTCCACATGTCTTCCACAGTGTTCTTTGGAAAAACTGACTTTTCTCTTGGAAAGGGCCAGGATGATTGGAAAACCAAGGTAGAAGGTCGAACACAGTGAGGAAGGCTTCTTTTCTTTTCATGTTTAGTAGAATGGAGAGCCTCGGAAGAGGCAGCTCGGTGACGAAGTCTTATAGGCTTAGAGGGGAGTGAGAGGAGGTCTTTAGGAAAAGTAATCATCTACCCGGACTACGGGCAAAAATACCTCTGGCAGCTTAAGACTTGTAGGCAAGTCAAGCCTATACAATCTTCCTTTAAGGCCGGGAATAGTGGGGGAGTATAACCATGCTAGCGTAGAGAAAGCGGTAGGGATTTCCCAAGACTCCTTTATGAACTACGAACTGCCATGACATCACTACGCGATGGAGGTTGATGAAGGCAATCGGTGGCGGCGAGACTCGTGGTCATCGTCAAGAAAGGCTGCTCTCGATTGCTTGTGAGTGGCTTTCAGGGTCGCTAGGCGTTAACCTGAGGTAGTGCGTCGTTCTTTGGGCATAAACCTTGCCCCTGTCTTACCATGATACACCGCCCCGTTTGAGGGACGTCCGGTCTATTGGTAGCAATGTGCTGAGCATGCAAATAAGACCCCATCCAACCAAAGAGATAATGAGCAGGGAAACACTCTGGGGCGATAGAGGGGGTGTCAGAAAGAGATATCTGAGACAGACTCATATAGATGCGAAAGGGCGAGGAGGTGCAGCCCAACCCATAGCCATTGTTCGCCGTGGGCGGCCATGCTTGAACACCGGTAGAAATAAAACCCGGAGGCTCGGCGTCAAAACAAACACATAACCAGCAAGAGGAAAGGAGCCGCGATAAACTTCCTCGCTCCCGAGCACTGCTGACTCCCGTTGTATCAAAGGATGCGATCGCCCGGCATCCCCGAGCGATGCTGGCTAAATCGGCATATCCCAAATCGACTCAAATCCAAGACAAATCAGCTCGAAGTCGAGCTCGAGTAATGGGGTACCATGCAAACTCTTATCGAGAGCCTAAGTCAGCATGTCAGCGTCCTCCTGAAATACGACATCAGCAGCTTAAAGAGACTTCATGGATTTAGACAATCGATCACTCTTCAATTTGATAAAACACACGTACATTGAGGAATTTTTTATAATAAATTTTGCTATGCCCTTTGAATAAATAATAAAAATTCTTCTTTGCATTACATAGAGAAATGAAATATGAAATGCATATTTTACTTTCACAGTTGTTGAGACAATGTGAGTAACACTCACGACTAAGTTGATTACTAATAAGAACACGACCGTGATAAGTAAACAATAATGCATAACACAATTATTAACTAGTTTGATATGCATACAACACCTAGTATGGGGGCAAACTTGTCGATTGGAAATATGTCCTCATAGCATACTTTTACAAAATGGACTCTTAGAATGATCGCTTTAATATCTTAATAGAATTTGTTAACTAGATATGTAATCTTCTAATGACTCGAATATGTGATTGAATGCTTAATATCTGAATCTTCCTTGAAATTTGTCATTTTGAATATCTTAAGATACATGATCTTTCTACAAATCTTAAAAACTTTTATAATGCGATACTTATTAAGAATTTCGGAGTAGAGTAATATATATCTGTTTTGTAGTTTTATTTTCAAAACTTAAAAATAACCAAACAACTCATAGAATTTAAAATTATAAAATATGTCGTTAAAGAATCTTAATAGCACACATTACATAATAGCGTCCTAAGTATCTGTTTACTACTAATACCGTTGTGATTGAGGGTTCCCCGCCATCCCAGCGCTCCGCATTTACATTCAATATTCTTATTGTTTGGTTCACAAAGATTAAAACGTGATGGTATGTACTCCTCGTGTTCACTCGGAATATTCTAACGGGAAATTATTACAAATCAATTTACACAACGTAAGCGACCTGACAAATGGCTTTTCTTGCAAAATAGCAACTTGGATAATAAACTACTTGGGCGTCGTATGTTAAAAAGCCTTTAAGATTAATTTAGATGGGCGCTGTGTGAGCGTCGTCTAAGTTAATCTTAGAGCGGCGCTAAGTTTAAAAAGCGCCGTCCAAGTTAAAATCTAAATTTATTTTTAAAAAAAAATGAAAAATCGACCAAAATTCCCCGCCGATCCCGCTTGATTCTGATCCCCCCTTTCATTGTGACCGTGCCCCAGACCTCGTTATGACCATGACCACGGCGACCCGAAACCGTACCCCGTCTACCGCTGGCCTCCGGCCCTTTCAGTACCCCTCGGCCCACTTTCCGCGTACCCCAGCCAGTAACCCGCTGACGCCCCGGAGTGTCGTATGAAGTGTCCCGTGGGAATACTTCGAGATAAGCTTTTGTATTTCATGTAAGAAAATGGATGGTTTACTTCCGATTAAGTATGCTACCATTGATATTTCCGAAACGCTTAAATAGTTTTGGACTAAATAATTAAAAGGTTATTGACGCCAGCTTGTCGCTAAAGTTGCTTCAAATTCTTCACAAGGACCCTCTTACGATCCTCAACTTCTTAAATTGTCCCGTATATTAGATCATTAATTTATTTAAACTTAGGGGAATAGATGGAAAGATCGAACTATGAGCGATTTAAGTTGAGTGATTGAAGGGACTGTTCAACGATGATTGAATAAAAGAATTTTAAAAAACTTGAATGATGTTTGGTGTGATTAACCAATAATTAATTAATGACTGGTATTAATACTAATTCAGAATTCAAAATTGTAACCAAAAAAATAAAATGTTTAGCACCACATTCATATCACTCCAACAACAAGAATAAAAATAGTAATATCACCTGTCCAGATAATTCTTTATCCCACCAGTACCATTTGACTTTCTATGTTTATCATTTAAAATTCCCTAGTATATATATATCTTGCTCTCACCGCTCAATCGCTACTGTGGTCCTCTGACCTGCAAAATGGCTTCATTTTCATATTTATATGTCCCAAAATATTTGTCCTTCTTTATACATGCAATAATAATCTATATGTTCATTTTCTCTGTCTATGGTAATTACAACTTCAACCAAGATTTTGACATCACATGGGGGGATGGGCGTGGAAAGATTGCCGACAATGGAGAGCTTCTCACACTCACATTAGACAATAGTTCCGGTTCTGGTTTTCAATCAAAGAAAGAATACTTGTTCTGTAAAATTGATATGAAAATAAAGCTTGTTCCCCGAAATTCTGCTGGCACAGTCACGGCCTTCTTTGTACGTATATATATATTTGCTTGTTTTCTTCTAAACATAATTTGTTTATACAATTGGGAGTTAATTATCGAAATGATCCTCAATATTAATACTAAGTTATGCTTTGGTCGTTTAGCGAGTTTATTTAAAGTAAATGACAAGGATTCTGTTCTAGCTGAAATAGTTAGTTCTTACTTATTTTTTGTTTTGGGTAATGATTCGTTAGATCGTATATCACATCTTGAAAATGTTCGCTGAATTCAATCGCGCGTATTTAGTAGTCGAATTCGATCATATATATGTTTCAAAAAGTATGCTTGACATTCGTTAAAATTCAAAATGGGCATTAAATTTCGGACAAATATTTGCCGCATCCGAATATTAATTTCATCCAAATAATTTATTAAAATAATATTTTTATAAAATTGAAAAATTATATAAAAAATGAGTATTAGACCGATTTTACGATATCAATTCTTTTTTGGTAGCTTGCGTTCGTTTGGCAGATGACGATTTAGGGAAATTTTTTAAACATGTGTAATTCGAATAGGTCGTCCCCAAAGCATATAATTGAATAGTAAGCGTTTTTTAAAAGCGTGTATGATCGAAGCAGTCGTTAGTCGTTATCTTGTATTACACTTTAGCATGTTTGTCAATTATCACGAATTCACTATACATATTTTGCGTGGTTACAATTTGTTTGGGTACAAATAGAAAAGTAATTGAAGTATTGATTGTGGAGTTGAGATAATAAGCATGACAACAACAACAACAAAAAATTAATATTTTTTCTTATATAAGATCTTCGTTTAAAACGTAATACTCGACTCCGTCCTGTTGTTTGGAGTTCAAATTCTAACATTGTTAACTGTTTTATTATTATTCATCATTTTATGCATTGTCAATCACTAGATTAATTTAGTGGGCATAAGATATCATTCACTATAACAATGTCTCCTGTTCAATCATTATTAAAATAAGGGACGAATTTAAGAAAGAAAAAAGTTAAGTGAAAGGAGGCCGACTTTATTTGCTCATTGAGAATTTTAGTAAAGGAATTAGGAGTAGGTCTTGCTTGATATATAATGTCGATTGCAAATATTTGATATATTTTTATGTTTAATGAAATCATTCTAGAAATGTGTAAAACTTATCATCGCTTTGAATTTTTTTTTATAATTAATATTTTTATTTTTTGAAGAATCACTTTGATCACAAAATTCTTTAAATATAATATAAAAATTCTGATAAAATCTGATTTTTAAGCAGAGATATTATCTGACCTTTGAGATGTACTTAAAGTGATACAAATATTAAATAACTTGATTTGATGTCACTACATTAAATATATTGACGAATTGATCATCGATATGGTGTCGTCGAATTATTTTTTTAATTCAATTGATATGATTTAAAAGTATAATATAGATTTTGTGGATCGATATATAAGAATTACATTGCATGGTATTAAATAATATTAATAATAATAATAATAATAATAATAATAATACTTGATAGTTACACATAATAATAATAATAATAATAATAATTCTACAAAAAATATATGATTATTTAACAAACACCTATTATAATTATAATAATAACAACAGTTCTACATAAAATATATTATTATTTAACTAACACCAATTATTAAATATTAAAAGCGACAAATAATTAAGAGAAAAATGTATTGATGAAAGGAGTAATAAATTAATAATATATAATTTGAAATATTAACGTGAATTGAATCGCTTATGAAAGTTATCATGAAATTGAGCAAAATAATTGTGTTATTTAGAATGGTTGCGAAATGGTATCGATAGTCACGCCAAGCTTGC
Source organism: Lithospermum erythrorhizon (assembly GCA_019722365.1). Classification (NCBI taxonomy): domain Eukaryota; kingdom Viridiplantae; phylum Streptophyta; class Magnoliopsida; order Boraginales; family Boraginaceae; genus Lithospermum; species Lithospermum erythrorhizon. The sequence goes on from JADFUC010001025.1 coordinate 36,878, forward strand.
GCTTTGGTCGCAATAGTGTCGTAAAGTGTGACTTGAGTCCCAGTAAGTGGCAAAAAAAGTTGCAACTTTGGTCTGAGCTAACATTTCCGTTTAATCTTTGCAAGCGAGAGTTATAGTTTGTTACGTAGAGGTAGCCTGACAAACTAAAGTCACATCAATCTGAGATGTTTAGATTTATGGCCTTAGTTTGGAACTAAAGCAGCAGAACTTTTGTCTGCATTACGGATCTTGCACTACGGGTGATATATTAAGGACAATGCAGCAACTCTGAATTATCGGGGAGACGTTTGACAATTTTACGCTATTCAATGCATATCTTTGAATGGAATTAACATCTATTTGGAGATAAATAAAGTTAATTATAAGTGGGATATGCGTAATTATAAAGTATATATATATGCGAAAGTAATGATGTCGTCTTGAGCGTATGTATGTGTTGATGATTTTCTTCCAATTGATAATCCTACATATGTGCAAGTATAAAATATGATGAATACTTAATATTACCTCCTTTTTTTTTATTTAGCGTTTTGAAGTATGCTCGAAATTGAAAAGCTTTAGTAATTAATTATTTATTAGTTTAATGTATATAAAGTTATATCATTAAATTCGTCTTTGAAAAATAATTTCATAATGTTAGTTTCTTATAATTTTTTGAGCATATAGTTTAGAATAATTGATAGTAGTTTAGCATAATCTAACATCAACTCATGAAGGAAATAATTAATTAAATAGAAGCTACAATTTTTAGATTTTTAGAGAAGGAATCTTTGGTAATTAATAATGTGAAAAAAAGAAAGAAACCTTAATCGCTATTCATTTTATATGTTAGGTGATGAAATTGAGGATTATTTTTGTTTATGGATTTTAGTTATCATCAGAAGGGCCTACACATGATGAAATAGACTACGAGTTTTTGGGGAACTTAAGCGGTGAGCCTTATACGGTGCACACTAACGTGTACACTCAAGGGAAAGGCGACAGAGAACAACAATTCCATTTATGGTTCGATCCTAGAGATGATTTTCATACATACTCTATCCTCTGGAATCCGCAAACCATTGTGTAAGTACAAAACAATACTTCATCGAAATAATTGTTTTAGAGAAATATTTTATTTTTTGTCTAGAATACAATATTATTATATTTAATTTGGAAATTTGTATCATATATACTAATGATTCCGTGCATATTGTATTTTAGTCTCTAATAATGACAATGATACTATTTGGTCTTCGTAATTATTCTTTTGTTACACTTTGATTTCCGACGTAATTGTATAAAAGTTAATTACCCAAATCAAATGCTTTTAAAAGTTAGCTTTTAACGATATCATTATGTCGAGGACTAAAGTGAAAGAAAAAGGATAATTATGGAAACTAAATAGTACCGATGCCAAGACCAAAGTATAGCAAATGTCTATTTTTTTTTTATGATCATGTCGACAATTTCCTGTCATACCCTCTTACAAACATAAACTTTGTTCACTATGTTGTTCACCTCCTCGTAAACTAGAAAGGAACTAGTACTTGTCAGTTGTCTGTAAATTTTTAAATGTCCTCCTACCCCTTGAAATTATCTTTTTAATCAACTCGATATGTGCTCTTACATTCATTTCGACGTTGATATTCATTTTGCTTAAGTGAATACATGTAAAATATTTAAAGGATTTATGCTCTTGACTTAATTATAGTCAATGACTATCAATCATGAAGATAACTTATTGAAGATGAACTTGAAAATCAGATTTTCTATAGATGAGGTGCCTATTAGAGAGTTCAAGAACTTGGGACAACATGGGGTTCAATTTCCAAACAATCAACCCATGAAGCTATACTCAAGCATTTGGGATGCAGATCAGTGGGCCACTAGAGGTGGGCTTATTAAGACAGATTGGAGTCAAGCCCCATTTACATCTTCTTACAAGAACTTCAATGCATCAAATGATGGTTGTGCTGTGGGCTTGGGAAACACTTCTTGTGAATCTTGGATGTCTCAAAAATTGGATCCTTTTGGTGAAGAAAAGCTAAAATGGGTGAAGAAAAATTACATGATATATAATTATTGCACTGATATTAATCGTTTTCCTCAAGGACTTCCTCCAGAGTGCAATGAAGAACAACAATAAATCTACTCAATATCTACTTACATATAAGGGCTAAGGCAGGAATAAATGTAGGTATTAAACGTGTAGAAATAAAGTATGCGGTAAATTTTAATTGTCCCGCTTGCTATGTCATGTAAACGCCATATATATGTGATGATAATTTATTATGTATGCTCCTGCTAGCATCAAATTCTGTCGACAATAAATGTTAGTGTAAATGTGTAATGATAATTTATTAGGTACGTGCCAGCATCAAATTGAGAACGAATGTCGATATTTAAAAGATATTGAAATACATATGGCTGTAAATGAGCCGAATCCTATCGAACCTGAACAAGGTTCGGATCGGCTCAAATAGAAGGATTCGAAGTTCGGTTCGGCTCGAGGTTCGAACGAATAAAAAAAATTGAGGTTTGATTATGTTCAAAAAATTCAAAGGTTCAAGGTTCGATTTGAACTACGTCAACCCGAACTTCAAATCGAAAGTTTCGAGCCGAATCATTCTTTTACAGCCCTAAATTACATAAATAGAAGTTGACGGTTAAATCCAGAGGCATGGACATAACTAGTACGAGTTGCAATTTTTTTTTATATATTATATTTTATATGACATTCTTAGAAAATAACCTTTTAAATACTTTTTATGATTCACAAAAGAATTGGATTGGTTACCTTCACGCAGATGGATGTCACCTACTCAGATCTGGTTGTAGGACACTAATGTTGAATATGGAAGAATAACAGAGAACTTTGGCTATTTGAGAACACAATTTCCTTAAGTCATAGTTGCTCTCTACCCGAATGTGCTTAGGACTTTTAAAGGAACCGATTCCCCTTATGCAATAGTTAGAACCGACACTACCTTAGAAGCACTCTAAGCAGTATTCAGCGAACTGAGATAAAGCAAGAGTATAACCAAGAAAAGATTGTTTGTTTGTGTTTGTAAAGATGAGTTCGTTTTATGATGATTCAAGGGAAGAAGATGTTCAACTTAAAAAGAGAGTAGAATGGGTGGTGATCAATCACTCATTTATTCCAATCATCAATTGTCACTTAACTCTGCAATAGTTAATAGCGTAACAGCCCAACCTAACTCCAAAATGGATGAAAACCAAAGGTCTCCAAACCTTTAGGGTGCAAAAACGAATTTATAGATAACAAGGGTGCAATTTGTAAACTGGAGTTCAAGGAAGACGTCCCAAGATCCCAAGGCCCCGCTCCTGGACTAATGTTTTATATTATATCCAGTATAGAGTTTTATATTAGGACTTGCACCTCTCCTATACCCACATGAAAGCTTTAACATTTTCATGAGTAGACATTTACTCATGACTAAAATGGCTAACTATATAAAGTAGTCCATGTTTCATCTATCCACCAATATGGTACATTTAAGTACCCAATTTTGCATTCATTTTTTCAACAATCCCCCAGATGAATCAAAATTAAATAAATTTTTTTGACACATTTTGGTGATAACTGTAATAACCAACACCTGCATAGGATAGGTAGGCCTAAGGCCCTTGAACCTTATTTTGTGTTTGCATGTACTATGTAAACCAAAGCCTGATAAGCCTGTGACCCTTGAACCATTATTTATATTGGAGCACAACGACACACTACACTCATGTATTGACTAATACTTTTCTCAGTTCTCATGAGTGTGTCCGGTTTGGCCATGGACACCTTCCTGATTCTTTGAGATTCATCGAGAAATGTGCCATCCTCATTTCTCCTCTAAAGTGGCCTCTATTTTAGCTCACATAGGTGACTTCTCTAACATATAGAGTAACCCGCAATACTCAATCACTTGATCCACTGATCCTTTCAAGAGAGTCATTAAGAGCAAAGCTCATCATGTTCCTACAGGTATCACTGTTCTCATCCGAGGAATGGGTGAAGGGTAAAAACCCTCCATAGTGATTTAACTATGATTACAATTAGGTTTTCCCATTGAACCTAGTTCTTGGGATCTCCAGTCAGCTAGGTTGGGTTTTCCGTCATAACCATATTATCTAATATGCTTCAAACCCATTCCTTTTGATGATTTATCGACTAGTGCTCCATTTAATCCTTTGGTTAGCGGGTCCGCAATGTTATCCTTTGATTTTATGTAATCAATAAAGGATAACCCAGGCTGAGATTCGCTATTAACGGCATAACGCCGACCCACCTACGCAATCCGACCAATAGTTCCTGGCATATTTCAAGTATCTAAGTACTTGTACTATAGCTTTCCAATGATCATGACTAGGACATTAGTAGAGTCTACTCAACTTGCCACAAGTTGCAGTTAATAATGGACGAGTGCAACTCATTAGATACATGAGACTACCTACTATTTGAGCATAGTCAAGTTGTGACACACTTTCTCCTTTATTCCATGTTAGGTGCTGACTTATGTCCATCAAAGTTTTATTATTGCTTCATCACCTTTACTTAATTTTTCTTAGCATCGTGTCAACATACAACAGTCTCGTCAAGACTATTCCCTTTGCTGATTTCTCATGATTTTAACCCCCAAAATAATATCAGTATGTCCCATATCTTTCATGTCAAATTTGTCATTTAACATGTCTTTGGTAAATTGTATCATTTTGTGATTGCTTCCAACGATGAGCATGTCATCAACATAGAGGCATAATATGACATATTCATCTCTTGTGGTCTTTACATAGAAACATTTATCACACTCATTAATTTTGAAGCCATTCGACAACACAGTTTTGCCAAATTTCTCATGCCATTACTTCAGCGTTTGTTTTAAGCCATGTATGACTACAAGTTTACACACTTTTAAATTCTCCTTTCCCCGAAATCCTTTAAACCCTCCGTTGTTCCATATAAATTTCTTCATCTAAATATCTATTTAGAAGCAGCCGTTTACATCCATTTGATGTACTCTCCAAATTGCGAAAGCAACAATTACAATATCATACATATGGATGTAATTGGAGTAACCGGTGAAACAAAGATCGTGCCTAGTCTAGTCCCTCTTTCCTCGTCTATAACCACGCATGACCAAAGATAATGCCAGATTTAAGCAGGCTTCGCACCTGTGGAAGATCCACCAATTCCCATGTGTGATTTTTGAAGAATTGAATCACCCCACTTTGAATTGCCTCTTTTCCATAAAGTGTCTCAATTGAAGGTACCAAGCTTCATGGTAAGTTCGAAAGCACTTTGTATTATATAAGTCATACCTAATTCAACGAATATCTCCACTTGCCATTTTACTATCGAGGTTCAAACTCAGTTTCCTCGCTTGAACTATCTTCTTCCATAGTCTCTTCAACTCTGTTAGAATTATTATCCTCGTTAGTAAAATGCTAATGAGTACTCCTACAAGAACTTGCTTCTTCTTTCAATTTCAAATTAAAAACATTCTTGAAAAATGTTGCATTTCTAGACTCAAGTATATGTTGGGTTCTTAAACATATAATTAAGTTCTAGACTTATTGGATACGAATCCCAGGATACTATGGATTGTAAAAAAATATTAAACAATGAACTACGAGTGTGTAACTTTCTTCTTGATAATATTAGTAGGCAGCGGAAAAGAATTGCTCACAATACTCAAACACGAGCATCTCCAAGATAGTCCACACCAAAAAATTGTCAAACCCTTCCTATCTTTTACTAGAACGATTAAAGAGAAACTAGGAATAAAATTGGAAGAGAAATAATTCTCTTCCAAGGGGGGAGTTCGGCGGGTTTGGGGAGGAGAAGAGGAGGGTTTTGATTTCTTGCAAATCAAAATTTTAAGCATTCTTGATTTATTTAGGTTAAGCTACTTTAAATATGCAAAATAAGGAGAGTTTGTAGGAGATAAAAACTCCTCCATTCCCATCTCTCTAACCGCATAGCCGACCTATTCCCTTATCCCGAGACTCGATTTTTCGTCCTGAATATTTCCTTCTTGTTTCACTTTATACTCGGAAATTTTATAATATATTTATTATATAGTTCGGTTTACTATTTGGCAGGACTCTTAGGACGGATTGTAAATCTAATCTCGCCCCAGGTGGGCCTCCCCTGAGGTTGGGACCGTCACATAATCAGAGTCACCAACGATGGATAACAATAAAAATGACTCGTTTTACATCATAAATAAAACAATACAACTTGGTCCATCTAAAGTAATCCAACCACAGTACGAACAACATCAAAATCATCATAATATACATACACATCAAACAATTTGTTATACAATCCTCTAGTCAATAATAATTATATACAAATGTAAACTTCAAGAAGATAAAAGCATGACTGTTGAGGTCTTCCAGCCACCATCGCCATCTTCGCTGCACGCAGTTTACCGCCAACGATATCGGTCATTCCGCAACAACTCCAGTATTTAAACGCCCGCCCATGGGGTGGAAAATAGAAGCCGCCTAAAAAGCCGAGGAAATAAATAGCACGGTTAACCTACCCGGACGCACGAATAAGAATAATTTAGATCTCACCTATTTAGAGACTATATACCCCAAGAGTATTTATTTTATAGGTTACTTGCCACAAAATAAACTTTCCTTATTGGCTTAACTAACACCGACAACCCACACACTACGTCAACAACTTACTCACAAAGAGCACCTTAATTACAAAGAGGTATTTATCTGTTATCTTTCTGAAGTATAGCTAATTCCCAATATAATATACACCTCAAACACACAATAACTCAAACATATATCTCAACCTCTCATAACTCATGATATACAACTCAATCACTTATCTTTAGTTCACTTTAAAGTACTACTTCCCCATTTTACAATCATACTCCTCCTATGACAACTAATGTTCCTCATACACCTTCCAAATATACGCATTTCTTAATATGACCGAGTAATATATCTTGAATCCAGATAACCTAAGCATGCATTTATCTTCCTGCATTTTCCATTTTAGTATAATGGAACTTCTATTTACCTCCATGGTATCAGTCGTGGTTAAATCAAAACTTATATTCTAGCACATTTGAATCCAGTTTTCCACCATATATAAAATATCAACATCATCGACAAATTAGCATAAACTTCAATTACTGGCTTCCTAATGTTCTCATCCCAAAGGTATCTCATCCATTAGCCACTTAAGATATATATAACATATCTAACAAAAAAGAAGGCAATGCCGAAGGCTACAACCTAGTAAATACCGTATCCCTAATAAAAATAGTCATTTATTACAATGACGAAAAAGATGAAAGATAACCATCAAAGACGATCGTTGCTAGCAATAACAACAAGATCAGGAATAGTCATCGTAGTCAAATATGAATAAAATACATGTATAATGTGATTATCGGATAAAGTCATACAACATAATTCCACATGAAGTCTCGTACATAACACATGAATATATAATGGTATGTCTTTGAGCAAGACACAATCACTCAAACGAAATCACAGACTAACAACGACTAAACTCTAGTCATCAAACCTCCTATCTCTCATATCCCCACCCCGCATACCATCCTCTAACGCGCATATACTCAACTGGCCTACCTCGCTAGAATGGACAAATCAATAATCACCAAGACTTATACCGCAAAGATAAGGCCAAAACCGCACTTATGCGACAAAGTATAGTGCACACCGCATTTATACACAAAGTATAAGTGCACACCGCACTTATACACAAAGTATAAGGCACACCGCATCGCCTATACCGTAGTATGTAATAAACCTACTTATGCCTGGGTAGTATGCGGCCACTTCGACACGCACACAAAGAAACATCAAAGAGAATCATACCGCACGCTATACCGTAGGTGGCCACAATTTCGACAATGCACACACAAAGAAATGATCAAAGAGAATCATAACGCACGCTATACCGTAGTATGGTATTAAACTCAAGACGCTATACCGTAGTATAGTACAATTTCGACAATGCACACAAAGAAAGTCATCAAAGAGAATCATACCGCACGCTATACCGTAGTATAGGCCACCTCGACAATGCACACAAAGAAAGCGATCAAAGAGAATCATACCGCACACCATAATCAGAGTATAAAATAATAGGCCACATATCCCCAAGTAAGGAAGGAGAAGCCTAATCCCTAAGAAATCCTAACTATGTGGTCATATCCTAATACTCAAGTCACCTCAAAATCATACATAACTCCATCGAACACCTCTCAATAACCAACTACTTTACTTTCAACAATAACAAAGCATACAAATTAATACATCACACAATCAGAATCAATCACAACCGCCGGCGTCACATAAATACCACAAGCGCCGACAAAGCCACATACCACAAGTGCCGCCAAGGCCACATAATACCACAAGTGTCATTAAGGCCACATAATACCTAAATATAAGTCAGGAGTTCGTGCCACTTACCTCAAACCACCTTCAATGCCGCTATATCGTAGCTCACATAATCATATTAGGCTCAATACACCCGTACAACCATTAAGCATGTATACCATTCTCAGAATCATATCACAAGGATATATACACCAGTCACACATAATTATCTTACAAAGACCTCGCATACCCTTTACACATAATTATAATACAGTGGCTGTACACCATTTGAAAGAAGTACATAAGTGTAATACACGTAGATAAGTACTCACCTCTACTAGCTATCACAAAAGTCCTCACGAAGAACGCGATCACGGAACGTGCCCCTTCCCGCGGTCAAGGCCTAAGAACACCCGTAGTTGTTTCAGAACTAATACCAAGAATTACGTTTAGAATAAACATTACCAACTCTCATCGAACGATTTCTAAACGGTCTAACATGACGGGCAAATCCATCGTAATTATAATCCCATCGAACACAACCAAATCGATCCCCGCTAAAATTCCATCTTATTACTTTATCATTATTACAATCCAACTTATAAATCATTCTAGTTAATCAAATAGGTCCCTAATTTCAACAATCTATACTCCAAAATATCAATTATGTCTCAACTTGAAAAATATTACTTTTTTCAAACTCTAATCGGCTAATGAATTTTTTAAATCACCGATTTAACATCACAATAGCTATAATAAGGTCCCAATTAAACTCCCTACACATTTAAAGTCTTATAAAAATATCACCTCAAAAAGTCAACCGAAACCTAGAAAAGTCAACTCGCCCATAACATCCTCAAACAACTTCTAAATCATGAATTCATCACTTATATACATTATAGAACCCATAACAAACTAAGATTCATCATAAAAATTAAGTTATGGAAAAAGTCAACCAAAAGTCAACTATGATCCTTAGCATTTTTCAACCCCATAAATCGATAATTATCAACTATTATATTTATTAATCTAAGCCTGGGACGACAATTCTATAACATAATAAACATCAAAGCTCAAAAGTCAACTCAAATTCCCAAAAAGTCAACATCCTCAAACTCAAGAAATACTCCAAAAGATTCGAACTTTCTTACCTCGAAACGTAGAGAATGACCCGGGGAATCTCTCCCGAAAATTTTAGGACCAAAGCTCGCGAAATTTGGAAGAAAATTGAAGAAATTTTCCTTGAGGAAAAGGAGGGAGGTTCGGCCACTCCATGAGGGAAGAAGCAAGGAGTGGACGACGACAAGCTAAAGGATAACTATAAAGAAGTCACGCGGGGTCCGCACAAAAATATCTCAAGACTTGCTCGCTTCTCGCTCAAGCTCGGTTTAGTTTTTCGTCTCTGCTAACAACACAACTCCAACATAAATTAACTTTTAACCCCAAATAATATCACTCCATACGATTAAAACTTTAAAATTCTCAAAACCGAAATATACTACAAACCGACCGATCCGCTGTATTTCGACTATTCGACTCCGATTTCAAAGATAAAATTCTTCCATGACAAACACTACTAAATTATAAATGTAATTCGGCTCAAAAATTTTACGAAATAATATCATCATCGAAAAAAAATTATACTATTCCCGGGTCCCACCGCCGACCGAAATTTTTTTTTTTTTTTTTTTTTTTTCATAACGGTTATTACAATCTACTCACTTTATAAAATGGCCCCTAAATTTACTCGTAACCCAATCCGTCGATAAACTCTAACGCACCTTCGACATGCCCCTTATCAATCAACATCGTGATACCTTGTCACCTACTCAAATTTCCCAATATAGTATCTCGGCTCATAGCTCCTATAATATCTTATGTCAATTAACTTAAGGCAGCCGAATTTCTCTTACATATAACACATTCAACCGGCCAATTTTCCTCACTCGCTTATCATCTTATTGCTTCCGCTTGTTATTATCATTATCAATCTTAGTATTATAAACATCCTCAATTGCCTCCAAATACCACTCAAAAATTAAAATTCATATCGCTATCGATATCGCCCACTCATAATTTAAAATACCATACTACTCCATATCACATAATTAAACGAGTAAACGCTAGTACCACCACACCACGGCTCGCACTACAACTACTATAAAATAACTTACAAAAGATAAACCACAATAACATTATGTATAACACCATCCTTTTCCCGGCAAAAGTTCACCCTTCGAACACCCCACATCATCTCAATATCCTCAAATCAAACAATTCACAAATCACACATATAATATCAACCATACACACAACAATCTCAATGTAGCATCCATAATACACACGATACAACAATTTCATATAGGAACTATTCTCGCAAAAATATATTCACGTATAATGCTCATAACACAAATATACTCAAATTGAACACACCCAATCATATACATATTCTAAACATTTAATACCACAAAAATAAATAGCCTGCATTACCTCAAACACAACCACCGTTCAAGTCAACATTTCACAATTTCTCTATTAAAGCCACAGATAAGTTTATTACGCAGATACACAAATACAATCAATAACCATATACTTACTCAACATAGATAAGTAACAACCGAAAGTGATAACCTCAATTACTCCAAGTAAGTATCCAAGAGAAATTCTTAATTATTTTAAAGATCAACCTCTACACCACGATCAATTTCTAATCCCATGACTACATGTCACCGTAATCCTCTCAACTAACCCTTTTATTACCCTTAAATTCACACAATTGTACCAACTTATCAACAACTTCAAATTCAACACCAACGACCTCTCAATACTTCCCTGTGATAATCTTGCCCTTTCTTAAATCCTCAAACATATTCATCCGTATTCCATCTCCAAAGGTTTCTAACCTAAAAGTTTACATCCTCAAGAATGATCATTACTATCACAAAAGATGTAATTCTACTCAAACACCAACTCTTATTTAACCATTATTAACAGATGAACTCAAAACTCTTTTCTTATTCAGCCTCGATTTGTATTCACTCCGACTTACTTATCATTCCTGATCAACCCACATTTCACATTTCCTTAAAATCACAGATCTTAGTTAACCAGTAACCTTACTTATAACCCATTGATATTCTTTACGACTCCACCTTGAATATATCGTATATTAATTATCACAACTTATCCTTAATTACCTCATGTCATAAAGTCTCATTAGCACTGCATTACCACATCAACTATTAAGACTCTTCCCAAAAATATAGATCACCCAATATCTCATAATATTTCCGATATCTTGCATCATATTCTTAACCCATTACATGTATCGCCCAATATAATCTCTCATAAATATCTACCATCGCACCGATCTCCATATATGCCCAAATACCCATCTCAACAAATACATAACTCGACGTACGCTATAGTTACCCAATTCATTTCACACATATCTCCTAATATAACACATCTTAATCAAATAACACCACAAAACACGTAATGCAAAAGTAGTCTCTGTAAAGCACTCGCACGAGCCAAATTTAAATCTTCAAGTGGCGCCCTCAACAAATAACGGATTCGGGAAAAGAAAATTGAACTCACACCAGAAAACGACTCACACACCACACACTTATAACCCGAACTCCAGGCACAACCACACAAGACACCAAGAAACATAAACCCAGCTCGATACCAAAATCAGAACGACCGCCTCGCAGCTGCCCCGAGGTTGGGGACCGGCCACCACCTCAGATATCGTAGTCACCAACGATGGATAACAATAAAAAATGACTCGTTTTACATCATAAATAAAAACAATATAACTTGGTCCATCGGGCTTAACTAACCAATAGTACAAACAACAACATCAAAATCATAATATAAATACACATCATATACAACTCGAGTCAATAATAATTATATACAACGTAAAACTTCAAGAAGATAAAAGTATGACTGTTGAGGTCTTCCAGCCACCATCGCCATCTCGGCTGGCACGCAGCCTGGCCTCTACTAACGATATCGGCCCCAAGAACAACCTAGGGCATTTAAACGCCCGCCCATGTGAAATAGGTGCTCGCCTAAAAAGCCGAAGTGAAAATAAATAGCAATGTAAGCTTAACCCACCATCGCATCTAATAAGAATAATTTGGATTCCTCACCTATTTTAGAGAGAGACTATATACCCAAGAGTATTATTTATAGGTTACTTGCCACAAAATAAAACTTTCCTTATTGGCTTTCTAACTAACACCGATAAACCCACACTACGTCAACAACTTACTCACAAGACACCTTAATTACAAGAGGCAGGTATTTCTCTATCTCATATCTTTCTCAAGTATGTTTAATTCCCCAATATAATATACACTCAAACACACAATAACTTAAACATATATCTTAACTCTCTCATAACTCATGCATATACGACTCAATCACTTATCTTTAGTTCACTTTAAAGTACTACTCCCCATTTTACAATCATACTCCTCCTATGACAACTAATGTTCCTCAGAAGACCTTCCAAATATATGCATTTCTTAATATGACTGAGTAATATATCTTGAATCCAGATAACCTAAGTACAGATTTATCTTCCCAGATTTTCCATTTAGTATAATGGAACTTATTTACCTCCATGGTATCGTGTCGTGGTTAAATCAAGATTTCTATTCTAGCACATCAATCCATTTTTCCACCATATATATAAAATATCATCAACATCATCACGACAAATTAGCATAACTAATTTATAATTTCAAGCCCTAATGTTCTCATCCCAAAGGTATTCTCATCCATTAGCCACTTAAGATATATATAACATATCTAACAAAAAAGACAGAATGCCGGAAGGCTGGCTAAATCGAAAGTAAATACCAGATCCTCAATAAAAATAGTCACGGCTGCGTCGACGCTTAAAAGATGAAGTACAACCATCAAAGCACTGTTGACAGCACAACAACAAGATTGTGAATAGACATCGTAGTCAAATATGAATAAAATACATATATACGGTGATTATCGGATAAAGCTCGCTACAACATAATTCCACATGAAAGCCCTCGTGTGACATAACACATTTAATATATAATAGAGGTTCGATAAAAGACACAATCACTCAAATGAAATCACAGACTCAACAAACGACTAAAACTCTAGTCATCAAACCTCCTATCTCTCATATCCCCCACCACAAGTACCATCCTCTAATGCGCATATACTCAATCCGGCTCACCCCAGGAACGACAAATCAATAATCACCTCGCACTTATACCGCAAAGAGGCAAGGCCAAACCACATTCTTATACACAAAGTATATGCGCCACCACTTATACACAAAGTATAAGGCACACCGCACTTATACACAAAGTATAAGGCACAATCGCTACTATGTCAGAGTATGGCCAACCGCACGCCATAAATCGTGAGTATAGGGCCACCTACAACGCATTACGCTAGAAATGATCAAAGAGAATCATACCGCACGCTATATCAGAGTATAGGCCACCTCTAATACCCACACAAAGAAAAGCCGATCAAAGAGAATCATACCCCACGCCATACCCAGAGTATGGCCAACCGCATACCGTAGTATGTACAATTTCGACAACACAAAGAAAGGACAAAGAGAATCATACCGCACGCCATACCGTAGACAGGCCACCTCGACAATGCACACAAAGAAAGCGATCAAAGAGAATCATACCGCACACTATACCGGGTGAGTATGTGCCAATAGCCACATATCCCGCAAGGAAGCGAGTAGTCACCTAATCCCTAGTAAATTCCAACTATGTGGTCATATCCTAATACTCAAGTCACCTCAAATCATACATAACTCCATCGAACACCTCTCAATAACTAACTACTTACTTTCAACAATAACAACAAAGCATACAAATTAATACATCACACAATCGTGAAATCAATCACAACCGAAGTGCCACAATACCACAGCCGATAAAGCCACATAGTCACCATGTCGCCGTCAAGGCCACATAATACCACAAAGGCCGCCAAGGCCACATAATTACCGAATATAAGTTGGGAGTTCAGCCATCACTACCTCAAACCAGCCTTCAATGCCGCAGAATAGAGCCCATAAATCATATTAGGGCTCACATAATCAACGTTATTAACCATTATGATGTATACCATTCCCCCGTAATCTATCACAGTGACATATACACCATTCACACATAATTATATTACAAAGACCTGTACAATCTCTTTACACATAATTATAATACAGTGGACAAAAGTAATAACCATTTGAAAGAAGTACATAGTAATACACGCGAGATAAGATTCACCTCTACTAGCTATCACACAAAAGTCCTCACGGCGAACGCGATCACGAACGTGTCTCTTCCTGCCAAGGTCAAGGCCTAAGAACACCCGAAGTATACTGTGAACTAATACCAAGAATTACGCTTCTAGAATAAACATTACTAACTCTCATCGAACGATTTCTAAACGGCCCAATACGACTTCCGCAAACTATCGAATTATAATCCCATCGAACACAACCAAATCGATCCCCTCGCTAAAATTCCATCTATTACTTTATCAATACAATCCAACTTATAAATCATTCTAGTTAATCAACAGGTCCCTAATTTAAACAATCTATAATTCAAAATATCAATTATGTCTCAACTTGAAAATATTACTTTTTCAACCTAACTCGCCTTTTAATGAATTTTTAAATCACCGATGACATCACAATAGCTATAATAAGGTCCCAATTAAACTCCCTACACACATTTAAAGTCTTATAAAATATCACCTCAAAAAGTCAACTCAAACCTAGAAAAGTCAACTCGCCTGGCTAACATCCTCAAACAACTTCTAAACTAATTCATCACTTATATACATTATAGAACCCATAACAAACTAAGATTCATCATAAAAAATTAAGTTATGGAAAAAAGTCAACCAAAAGTCAACTATGATCCTTAGCATTTTTCAAACTCATAAATCGATAATTATCAACTATTATATTTATAATCTGCCTGTATTTAATAATTCTATAACATAATAAACATCAAAGCTCTCAAAGTCAACTCTAATTTCCAAAAACATCCCCAAACTCAAGAAATACTCCAAAAGATTCGAACTTTCTTACTCAAACGTGTAGAGAATGACCCGGGAATCTTCAAAATTTGCACCAAAGCCTCGCTAAATTTAAATAGATTGAAAGAAATTTTCCTTGAGGAAAAATAGGAGAGTTCGCACTGTCGGGAAAGAATATTATATTTTTGACGATGACAAGCTAAAAGGATAGCCTTATAAAAGTCTCGGGTCCGCACAAAAATATCTCAAGATTCTGCTCGCTTCTCGCTGTTTTCGGTTTAGTTTTTCGCCTCGTTTAACAACAATAACTCCAAATATAAATTTAACTTCTAATCCCTCAAATAATATCATGCCATACGATTAAAACTTTAAAAATTCTCAAACCGAAATATACCAACCGACCGATTCGTTGTATTTCGACCATTCGAATTTCGATCTCAAAGATAAAAATTCTTCCATGACACAAACACTACTAAATCATAAATGTAATTGCCCAAAAATTTTACGAAATAATATCATCATCGAAAAAATTTACTATTCCCGGTCCAACCGACCGAAATTTTTTTTTTTTTTTTTCATAACGGGTTATTACACGGATCGACAGCAGCAATATATTAAACAATATTAACCGACTAAATAGATTAATATTATCGTCCAACAATTTATATATATATCAACTTACATATTTAATGAATAAATCGGTTGTACAATCAAATTGTTCAACGGACATTTTATGAGATCGATTATCTCATAGTTCCAACACTCCAACTTGCCCTTGGAAGATTTATGATATAGTATCAACGATTCCTTCGATACGTGATTTCTAGCTGTCAAGCTTTGGTAAAATATGTTTCACCAAATTCTTGCACCCACAGTTCTCTTGGTAATAGACAGGTTAATGTGATATCCAGCTCATAGCTGGTGGTGGCCACCAGATCGCCCTTAACTCTCCAAAATTTTAGAAATCTACTAATTTATCCGGGTTGTATGAATTCTCTATTTGCATCTTATATTTCCCATTTATACTAGAAGATAATCTCGACCTATGCCGTTATAATCCTCCTGTTACAGAGGACGTTTGACAAGGTCAAAATACATTACTCCAGTACCCATGGAATCCTATTACTCATGTTTAAGAATTGCCATTCAACATAAGCTCTGTGAGAATCTTCTTGTGAGACAGATAATCTACCGTCCAAGTTCTCAAGGCGGTCATATTCCAGTAGTACGGCTTGAAAATATTTCAATGCTCGTAAACCCATGTGATTGATTAGAGTATCCATACTCCTTTTTTATCCAAGAAATTGATCAACACAATCAAACACATACTAGTCGTTTGGTGTTCTATTCCAATCAAATAACACTCCAACTGTGACTGACTCAATCTTATTATTTTCTTGGCTTGTTAGAAGTTTTCTTTTTGGATCACACATCCAAAGACCTCTCCAGAATAACATAGATTACTGATGGAATCTAAAATTTCGTTACTTATAGTGACGAGGTGTAAATATTTTACATACATTCATAATCATCTATAATAATGATGTGGTCTTGAATCCTGAACCTCAGATTCAATGGCATTGCAACACAATGGTCATTTATGACATTTAGACGAAGTACTATCTTCTACTAAAT
Source organism: Lithospermum erythrorhizon (assembly GCA_019722365.1). Lineage (NCBI taxonomy): Eukaryota > Viridiplantae > Streptophyta > Magnoliopsida > Boraginales > Boraginaceae > Lithospermum > Lithospermum erythrorhizon. The sequence goes on from JADFUC010001025.1 coordinate 53,957, forward strand.
CTAGCACCACTCGTGCATCAAGAGAAGAATATTACTTCTTCTTAGCATGCTTATGTTAGTGTGGTTGATTAGCTAGGTATCTAGTTAAATGTTGTTCTTTGTTCTTAACTTTATGTACATGTGCACTTCTTCATTCAACTATTGAGGGAAGTGTTATTATTTGAGTACATATTCGGATTAACAGTGAGATCTTGATTCTCCAACTTCAATAAACTATTAGAGATAACCATCTTTATCGCGACACCGAATTGGCAAACTTTCAAGATTACTCATTAGTGTTATAATCCGTCTTGCTTCTTATTCACCAACTTCTTAGGTTGTAACTGTACTTAGTTTCTATGTTATGTAGTCATTTGTTGTGTTACACTTGTTACTTTAACAAGTCATTCACAACTCTATTTATGAGTTTACTTTAGTCCAACTGAGACTGACGATCGTCTCTGTTAGTTTAAGTGACTGATACAAATGTAGTTCCCTTTGATTTTTATTGTTCTTCTTCCCTCGCATACAACTTTATAATGTGGTAGTAAAGTTGTATTTTTTTGAAAAGATTCTTTCCTTAAGGTATTCATCTTGGATTTCGGTTAAATGCATTATCAATATAAGCATAACTCAACTTGTTGAGTTCATTTAATTGAGTCTCTATGAATTCCAAAAAGATTCGAGCCATCCTTTTTTCTTTTATAGAGAAACTCGTACCCATCCTGATTTGAGTTGGCTGTGTCATTCTCTATTATTAGAATACCTTTTACATACTAATTTGCACATGCCAAATACCTCCCACTGACCTTCTTGTCTATACAAGAATCTAATCTCCATTAATGAATTTATTGTTTTGAAATATTTATTAAATTATATATATATCAACTATTGTAGATCCGGATAATCTAAAGAATTTGTGATTAATCGAGAATTTATCCAAGATAGAATCACCTCGACTGATAAATCAGGTTTATCACCAAGTATCAGAAAGAAGGGGACATTTCCATTTAATTAATCATTTGTATTATAGTAAGATGTTCCCTTGATAACCTTGTTATGCGTGAGGGGAATATGTTAATATCCAAATTTGTATTTTGTGATATTTAAACTATCTCCGGATCGTAATAATCCTAAATCGTCATCTTTGTTGTTCATGGTCAGATCCTTAAAAGCTTCACCTTTTGTTGGGGATTACCATCAGAAAGTAACAATAAGTTCAACTTCATCTTATAATTTGTCAACTGATTGACTTGGGTGAAAGTTTCTATAAGATTTTGAACCTCGACTATTAAGGAACGCTCCACATCTACACGTTATTCCCAGATTTCTAAAATATGTAGTACTAAATGTATATTCGTTTATATTTTACTGCATTATTGTACTAGCAATAATGTGAGAGTGCATCCATTCATTGTTTTCATAAATTTTTATTTATGATTTTTAATAAATATATTGCTCTAAATATTTAATTTTAAGTTAATGGATTATTTTTGTTAGAGATCGATTTCAAGTCACTTTACTTGAATTCTTATGGACATACATACTATGTTATTTTTATGTTGTTCTAACTAACTTAATGGAGATATGATTATCGTTTGTAACTTTTATGTATGAATTAATAAAAGCGAGTCGTATTAACCTCAAAGCATAAGAGAAAAACATCAATGTTCAAAACATAAACAAAAAAGTCATTCCTGATCAAAACATGATGCTAACTAGACAATACGTGTCATAAAATAGTAGTCTAACTAAAAATGATAAAACTGGTGTAAAGTCACTAGTAATCTAATTCTAGTGTTCATTTAATAAAACTGGTGTAAAGTCACCAGTAATCTACTTCTAATTTGTCTAAGTGTAAAGTCACTAGTAATCTAATTCTAGTGTTCATTTAATATCTAATATTAAAAAAATAACCATCATTTTCTAAAAGTACTTATTTTATAATTATGATGATTAATTCCTAAATTATATCATAATTTGAAACACTAATTATCTAATAATCATGGGTCTCAATTTTAATTAAATCAAATTCGAAATTTTATGTTTAAACCTAATCGAAATTAGAATTTAATTGACAAAAGTCCACTAGCTTTAATTGATTCCAAAAAACAAGTAATATTTAATCTAATCTAATTAGAACTAATTTTAATGTGATTAAAATAAATTTCATCAAGAAATTAAATTAATTCAATTCAATTGATGTCCAACAAATCAATTTTGACAAAAAAATCCATCAAGAATTGAGTTTGGATCAAACCATAACTCAATTGACCCATTTAACAAATCAATTGGACCAATTCAGCAGCCAAAACCACGGTGCTCAGCAAGCAGGCCCACCCTAGCCCAACGCAGCACACCCCGATCAGATTCAAGGCCCTACTAATGCTCTAACAACATGGCCTGACGCCCAAAACACACGCCCAAACCAAAGACTGCCACGCCATGCCGACGTTGCAGGTAACAGACGCTTCATGTGATGACTTTCGACCGAGGCGACGCCATCGCTAATCGCCGCCTCTAGGTCGATGTCATCGCACATCGCCTAGTTGATGTGGTAATACGTGTCGACTTTTTTCTGCCTCTGATACGATTAGGATCTGAATCGATGGTTTTACCAAGCCAATTACAAACCGACATACAAATAATTTGAAAAACATTCTCAAAAATCAAAAATATTATTTGAAAATTTTTCAAGTTGATTAGTTTCAAAAATAATTAACAATTTATTTTATTAACATAATTCATTAAAAAGAAATTAAACACCATTAAATGCAAATCAAACATCTAAAATAGTCCAAAAATTCCACTAAAACAATTTTACACATTATTTACATAATTGTAATCATATAGCCTGAGCTCTGAGGCCACTGTTAGGTTCTTAAATGTATAATTAAGTTCTAAACATATTGGATACGAATCGAAGGATACTATGGATTGTACAAAAATAATAAACAATGAACTACGAGCTTTGTAGCTTTTCTTCGATACTATCAAGAGGCGTTAAAAGAATTGCTCACAATACTAAACGAGTATACATCTTCAAGATAGTCCGCATATCAAATCGTCGTAACCCTTTGCACGCTTTACTAGAACGACAAAGCGAAACTAGAATAAAATTAAATAGGAAATAATTCTCTTCCAAAGCGGGGAGTTCGGCCGGTTTTGGAGGCACAGAGGGTTATGATTTCGTTTAACTCAATTTTTTAGCATTCTTTGATTTATTTAGGTTAAGCCACTTTTTGAGCATTCCCATCTCCTCTAACCGCATAGCCAAGCCATTCCCCTATCCCGAGACTCGATTTTTCGTCCCGAATGTTTTCTTTCGTGTTTCACTTTATACTCGGGAAGTTTTATAATACATTTATTATATAGTTTGATTTCTTGTTTGTATGTGACCGCTTAGGACTGATCGACAAGAGCAATATATTAAACAATACTAACCAACTATTGAATTAATATATAGACAAGCTCTTATCCTAGAAGTCATCGTGAATCCCTTAATGTCAATTCCGATAAATCCTAAATATTAATTGTCCAGCAATTAATATATATTGAACTTAAATATTATGAATGAATAAATCGGTTATACAATCAAATTGTTCAATCCGGCATTTTACGAGACTGACATCTCATAGTTCCAACAAGATAGTTGTTTTTGGGCACTTTGGATTTTGCGATTTATGCACTAAAACCCAGGCTTTACTCATTATTTGCGGGCGATATCCAAATGGCATCGAGTCTATTGTTTGTATACCGCTTGCTTACGAATACTGAACCATAACCTCAAGTAAGACAACTCAAACCCTCAAATGATTAAAGGTTGGTTTAAATCTCAAATAATTCATGTGGTGTCTCATCTTCTGTTATTTAGGTATTCTATTCAACGGTAATTATCTAATAGAATCGGCTTCACATTTGCGCGGCAGTCTCGAACTTTCAGCAAGTAGAATTCATCATCTTTTAAAGTTATATTCTTTCCTTTAGCTACTCCGCTTGAGTGCGTAGTATGTGATTCATATATTATATGTAATAACCCGTTACAAAAAAAAAAAAAAAAAAAATTTTAAATTTTTCGTCGGGCGCGGACCCGAATAAGATAATTTTTTTCGATGATAATATTATTTCGTGAAAACTTTTGAGCCTTAATTTCATTTTAGAGGTAATCTAGTAAGCTGCCATGGAAGTTAATTTTATCTTTGAAATCGGTTCGTGGAGGTTTAAGTACGATAAAATGAGAATTAACCTAAAACCGAATCCAGACTCGAAGTTTTTTAAATATCTATTCATACACATCCTCCACATCATCATCATCATCACAACTTCATCTTCTTCCTTATTTTACCAAATTAAGCTCCTCCTCATAAAAATTTCATTTTTCATTTCTTCGATTGTCGCCAAACTCAAGAGATCGTCAGAGAATATTGTTCTCCCATCATTCTCTTTCGAAAGTTAAGGTAAGAAATTTCAAGTCTTTTCGAGATATTTTTGGGTTTTGACATAGTTGACTTTTAGTTGACTTTTCCATAATTGAATTTTTATGATAAATCTAGTTGGTTACGGGTTGGCGCGACGATTCGGAAAGCGAGGAATTCGTGATTTGTAGATCGCTTGAGACGCATGGTCGAGTTGACTTTAGGTTTTCGGTTGACATCTTATATGGATATTTTTATAAGACTTTAAATGGTAGAGGTTATACTGGGACCTTGGCTTATAGTTAAGTTATGATGTTAAATTGGCGAGCTAAAATGACAGTGGTGTTATGTCAAAAGTGTAATTCCAAAGTCGAGTTATAATTGATATTTCGAGTATAGATTGTTACTATGGACTTGATGACAGTTAGAATAACTTATAAGTCAATTGGTAACGAGAAAGCTGAGCAAGATGGAATTTAATGTAAATCGACTGGGGTTTCTGTCCACGGGATTATAATTCGATAGCTTATCCGCTTGCTATACCATTTTTGTAGGATGGGCCTCTAAAGAGTCAAGTTATGTATCTTCTTAGAACGCCGGTATATAGTAAGAGGTCTTCATTATACTTTCTCGGTGTTATTTAGAGTCGACGTGAAAAGTGGCGCTAATTCTTGATTGTCTTTCTGTGGAAGCTCATGTGGCTACAGAAAGTAGTACTTATCTCACGGGTGTTACTTTATGTACTTACTTTTAAACTGTGAAACATGTTATCAAGTGGGATATGATTACGTGAGAATGAGCAAGCATGTAATTGCTTATATGATTACGTGATTATATCCTCGCGCTGGCATCGCTTGCAAAGTAATAAATAACTCCCCAACTTATATTTCTCATCAGGCCTGTCGGCAATTTAGCCATTTATGTGGCCTGTTGGCTTATCAGGTTTGGACTTTACTATTGTGGTGATGTTTTAGATGCGCTGGATATCATCAGGGAGCAGAAAGAGTCGGTTACTGAGATAATGATGGAGTTTGATCTATGACTCGAGGTGATTCAGCATCGTAAAGCGACTCTATAGTCGGGATTACTGTGTGATTGTGTGACTCTCCTTGCCGGATATGTGACACTATCGGCCCTATACTACTGAGTGCTATGGCCATGGCTCGGCCCTCATACTACTAAGAGATAGCCACGGGTATGACTCTGCTTGATCGCTTGTCGCTGCATTTGCCTGGGTGGTGGCCCTATACTACTAAGATAAATACATGGGCTCGGGCCTTATACTCGGGTATAAGAAATGGGTATGAGTCTTTTGATCACTTGTCAGGCATTGTCATGTGGCCCTATACTACGCAGAGCATCGCGCGTGTTCATATTTGTGTATATAGCGCGTGCCTTATACTTTGTGTATATGCGCTAGCTTTATACTTTGTGTATAAGTTTGCTGGGTTTCGCCTTATATCAAGCGGTGGTATAAGCGCGAGAGGTGATTGCTGATTAGTCCATTCCCAGTAGACTTGATCGAGTATATGCGCATTGTGAGGTTGGTATACCGTGATATGAGAGATAGGAGGCCTGGCGACTAGAGTTTTAGTCGTTGTCAGCCCATTTGATTTCTTTCTCGAAATTGTGTAAGCCATTTAACCTTCTATTATATCTTCACGTGATATGTCTCGAGATTTCATGAATTACGTTGTATGACCTTTTTAGGTAGTCCTCGATATATGTATTTTATTCATTTGACTATTATATTATTGATTGACTCATTCCGGTGATGCAAGTTCACCGTTAAGTTTCACTAAGCCTCATGCTTACACCCCTTTTCGCATCGGGATGGCATTTCATTTGTGCCAGTTGACAGACGCCGCTTGATCCAAGAGGTCAAGCTGAGAGTTTTGCTCGAGTGGCTGTGTGAGCATCGGGTATGCAGGATCCGCTACCGATTTGACGCTGTTGTCAATCGCTTTGATTGTCAGATTTTTCCTTTTGAAACTTTAGCCTTGCCGGCCGTTGTCATTTGTATTCGTGGATACAAGACGTGACATCTGGCCAGAGCCTTGCCGCATTGGCTTTATTTTGGGATATGTTGTGTATATATATATGGGTTTGTCGCTTCGATATCACCGATGGATTATAAAAATTTAAAAAACTGCTTGATTGGGAAACTTAATTACATCGTATTTTTGGATGCAAACGAATTGTATTTTAAACCGAAGTCGCCCATCGGTTTGCGACTCTCGGGTGTTCCGGATTTTAATGACTCTCACCAGGCGGCCGAATTCGGGCGGTCAGCGTTACATAATTTTGGTATCGAAGCTAGTTTCAGACATTGGGTATCTCGCGCTGTCGCGCGCTTACTTGTTTTTCTTTTCGAGTCCGGAGAGGGTGCTTTTTGTATAAGTCTGCGGTTTTTTGTTGCGTGAGATCGCTGGTGATGCCACTTAGAGCCGCTGGGCGAGGTGTAGCCGGTAGTGCCTGGGTAGGCTGCAGAGCCGAATCGGTAGTGTATAGTGTCGATGAGGCTGACCGCCAGGTCCCGAGCGCATTTCTCGAGCATGTAGGAGGCCGAGGTAGACCTCGCAGGAGAGCGAATGCTCAAAGCGGCCGAGCAATGTGGGGTTCGACTCCTGCAGCAGCCAGCTGGACTGCCTTCAAGCAGGATCCACCGGTGCTGTGGGGTTCGCCAGCAAAGTATTGAGTTCATCCGGGACATGAAGTCGATTTTTGAGCCGAAGGGATCAGGCGGTGATGAGGAAGTTTGCTACTTATAGACTTCAATGAGGCGCCTGGATCATGTGAGAATCTGGAGCGATCTTTGACCGCGAGGGGAGGTCTTCATGTTTCCGGGAGCGATTTGCTGAGCTCTTCCGGAGAATTATTTCTTGAGACCCACAATGGCGGCTCGAGAGAGAGTCATTTCGTTTGACACAAGGCTCGAGGTCGCTGTGAGACATTGCAGTGCCTCATGATTTCAGGCCACTACTTCCCCTCAATGCTTATCCGGCAGAAAGTAAGAGGATCACTGTAGTCGTGGATGGATCGACGCGGGAGACACGTCACCGTATCTCATACTGACGGAGTTTACTAGTTTCCATGTCATGGTAGGAATGCAACTCTCAAGATGGAAATGGAGTCGGGCAGAGCTGCAGGCGAAATGGGATCGGTGAGAGTCAATTCGAGACTTTCTATTCAGACCTTCTAGCTCTAGAGTTCGTATAGGACGGACTTTCAAATAGAGTCATCCTCGGGCAGTCACTTCACAAGGTTCGGCTAGTCCGCCCGAAAGTTATGTTACTACTTTTTCGCATGGAGCCGGCGTAGATCCGGGCGGGGTCCAGTATTTCCCAGTCCGCAGAGGTATCCGCTGTTACCGCGGCGGGCTCTTATCAAAATAAGTAAAGCAGATCGCTTAGGCGTCTTATGCTATCGACGCCAGCCTGTGACATTTGGCGAAGTGAGGTTCCTGGGCCTTTTCCCTGCAGGGGGAGCCTTCAAGACTGGGCTTCAAATTGCCGAGACTATCGTGGGAGTCATGTGTGGTCGCATTCAGCCAGCCGAGGCCGGATATGGAGTCAGAGGGACTTTATGGAAATGGGCTTACGGGTAGCGCCCAGCCGAGCCGGTCGAGGCGTATTCATGTGCCGCTACACACGATGCCAGGATACCCTGCAAGAAGCATGTGTACATTATTTCGTATGATAATGAGGCCGTGGCGCTGCTTTGATTCGCCACGCATTCGCTTGTTTCTCGTGAGCTTATTTTATCTCGTATGCGTGCCTTGCCTGCTCACTTGAGATTATGACACCTGTAGGAGGCCGGCCATGTTGGGATAGTATATAGAGACCTGGCCCTTTGATTGTCAGGTCAGCTTGTTCTGGTTGATTTACTTCCACAGCTCGATTTTGACCTATCTTAGGTACGGATCGTCAAACATCATGCCGTTATTGACGCCATCGGAAAGACACTTTGTGGGTCTCAAAGCACTTCGTATATCCCATTTCATGTGGCATGCAAAGATTTTGCTCTTCGAAGTTTTGTATCGCATGATTGAAGGTGAGATTGATTCTGAAATGGCGTTATTGGTTCTTTGCTACAAGGTTGATTTGATTAGAGAAGAGGGTGTAGTGTGAGGATGCGGTTGTTAGAGTTCAAGGATGTTTTTCCCGAGGACTTACCGGGTTTCACCGAAAGTGGAGGTCGACTCATATCGAGGTTATTCCCTGCATGCACCAATTTCTTCCAATCGCATAGATGGCTCCAAATGAAAGCTGGGTGAATCATGACTCGCTTGCGGTGAATTGTTGGACAAGTGATTCATCGCATCGAGTGTATCTCCGTGGGGCGCACTGTTCTTTTGTGAAAAGAAGGATGGGTTCAACGAGGTCACAGACGAATTATGTCACCGAATAAAGTGACCATTAAGAACCGATACCCATTGCCCGACCGATGATTTGTTTTGATCACCAAGGATGCCAAGGTGTTCTTAAGATTGATTTGCGATCCGGGTTATCACGCTGAGGATCAAAGGGGAGGATATTCAAATCGCCTCCGATCTCAAGTATGGACATTATGAGCTATAGCTGATGCCATTTTGATCACAAACGCACCGGCGGCCTTGGATTTGATGAACCGGTATTTTGGTATATTTTAATGGCCTGGTATTCATTACGATATTTTGATATATTCTATGGGGAGTGAGGAAATACGAGAGGCATTTCAGATTGTTTTGGGGGATCTCGAGACGCCACTCACCAGAGTGCCAAGTTTTCCAAGTGTGAGTCTCCGTTGGCGGAAGTGCACCCCCGGGGCATGTTATTTCCGGCAGGTATTTGTGCTGATCCACGTATGCGGAGGCCGTGGAACACTGGGAGCCGTCCCCCACCGCCACACTGGCGAGGAGTTTCTCAAGCCACCGGTTATTACAGAGATTCATCATGACTTCGATCGCGACGCCATTGACCAAAGTTGACTGCAGTGGGTTCCGCTTATACGGGATGATGATCGCGGTGGACTGCCTGTGGCATTAAAGGGAAGTTGACTACTGGCGCCTGTCGGGCGACACCACCAGCTCCTGGTGGCTACGTGATTTATGGGGCTGACGCTCGTGATCGTGATCGGGGTGTGTGTTCCGATGCGTAACGGGCGTGATTGCCTACGCCTCCCGACGCTTGAGAAATCACGAGAAGAACTATCCGACACATGATCTTTGAGCTAATGGGCGATAGTCTTTTGAGTTAAAATTGCGAGACATTATCTTTATTAAGCGTTGCCGCATTTTTACTCGACTATAAGAGTTTGAAATATCTTCTCCGACGCAGAGAGATTTTGAATTTGAGACAGGAGGTGGATGGAGTCTATTAGTGATTATGACTTGACTATCGAAAGTACCACCCAGGAAGGCAAACGTAGTAGCCGATACCGAAGTAGAAGTGAGCATCAAAGGACCTGTATAGTAGATTTGCATTGCACGGGAGTCGGGATTTTGACGTCGCAGCGACGGGGAGAGATTTTTGCTCCATACGAGTTCGACCAAGATCAAGTGGATCGAATCAATAAAGAGATCGGGCAGCCAGTTAGGATTTGGCAGACCCAGTTATCAATGTGGACGAGGAAACGGAGTCGATCGATTTCACGCTTGACGGTAACGGAGCCTCAAGATGAACGGCAGATTGTGTGTACCGTATTCAGATGAGCTGAGAAGGGAGATTCTTGATGAGGCTCATAATACCTCTCTACAGCTGCTCACCCGGTAGTACAAAGATACCGCATTTGAGGTCGATGTATCGGGTGGCCGTGAATGAAGAGTAGACGCAGAGTTGCGGGCAGCAGTTTCGGCTCGCCGCTGCGCCAAGGCCGAAAGATAGACATCCCGCAGTTTATTGCGCACTCTTCCTATTCCCCGAGCTGACACGGGAGAATATCACCATGGACTTCGTGGTTTGGGCTCTCAAGACGCTTGAGGCGACATGATGGGATTTGGGCGACAAGTGATAGGCTATCGGTCGGCCATTTTCTACCTATCGATCTATGTACGGGCCCGGTAGACTAGCCGAAAATTTATGTGGATCGACAGAGATCGCACGGGGTTCCAGTTGTCGATCATTTCGACCGTGACGCCAGATTCACTTCGAGGTTCCGAGGCCTTGAGGCACCGGGACTAGAGGGAGTCATGGCCATCTTTCTTCATCCTTGCATCACGGGCACCGGTGAGACGATACGGACACGCAGATATGTCTTGGCTTGTGTTCCGAATCTCCGAATTGGGACGGACAGTTGCCCAAGATGTAGTTCGCCTATAACAATGTAAATTTTCCATGCTAGTATTGAGATGGTACCTGAGGCGTCAGGACAAGCGGAGGGCAAGCCGCACTCCAGCTTTGTCGGAATGAGGTATGGTAGAAAAGTTTACGTGTTCCGAAGTTGGTCGGTAGTTCAAGAGAAATGGATCGATTGATTCAAAGAAGATCTAAGGACAAATGTGATAGGCGTAATAGCATGCGCATCATCGCAGGTGAATTGCTTGAGGTCGGCGAATCGTGTATTCCCCGGTGGTATCTCCGAGTGGAGCGACGCGTTTGGGAGGAAAGTGGAAGTTGAGTCTCAAGTATATTGGACCATTTGAGATCTCTTTGGGAGAGTTGGTTTCGGTGGCTTATCGGTTACGTTGCCTCCGGAAGTTTAGATAGGATTCATAATGTGTTCCATGTGTCCTGCTTCGAGGAAGTATATCCTCGACGAAGTCGCATATTTCCTTAGCTTCGCCTCCGCGTGAGCTTCGGTGAGGGACTCCGACAAGCTGAGGGAAAGCATCGTGGAGATTTTGGAACGGGAAAGAGAAGGTTTTGAGGAGTAAGACAAGGGCCTTAGTGAAAGTCCCAAGGAGGAATCCGCAGTAAGAAGCGACTGGGAGTCAGCTATGACGGTGATGAGTAAATCAAGTACCCGCAGCTCTCTTCGAGTAGATGCGAAGTTGTTGTTGAGCATGGGTATTTGTTTTTAGTGTTATTATATGTTCTTGGTTGTTTGATTTGTTAAATTTCAGGCTCTAAATTTCATTAGCGGGCATTTAATAACCCGTTACAAAAAAAAAAAATTTTAAATTTTTCTTGGCCGGCGCGGGACCCGGAATAAGATAATTTTTTTCTGAATGATAATATTATTTCGTAAAAACTTTGAAATGTAATTTCATTTATAATTTAGTAGTGTTTGCCATGGAAGAATTTTATCTTTGAAATCGGGTTCGTGGAGATTTAAGTACGATAAGCGGAGAATTAACCGAAACCGAACGGGACTCGAGTTTTTTTTTAATATCTAGTCAAGCCTATCCTCCACATCATCACCATTCAACTTCATCTTCTTTCCTCATTTTGGCCTAAATTAAGCCTCCCCTTAAAAAAATTTCATATTTTTCCATTTCTCTTCGATTGCCAAGCCAAACTCGCATCGGGTCAGAGAATATTGTTCTCCCCATCGGCCTCTTCGAAAGTTAAGGTAAGAAATTTCAAGTCTTTCGAGATATTTCTTGGGTTTTGACATTGTTGACTTTAGTTGACTTTTCCATAATTGAATTTATGATAAATCTTAGTTGGTTACGGGTTACGCGACGTATTCGCAGAATTGTGATTTGAGATCAAGCCAGGACGCATGGTCGAGTTGACTTTTTAGGGTTTTCGGGTTGACATTTTATATGGATATTTTATAAGACTTCAAATGTGTGCGAGATTATATCGGGACCTTTATTATAGTTGTTACGATGTTAAATTGGTGATTTAAAATTGATTAAAGCGGTGTTAAGGCTGAAAAGTGTAAATTCCGTGTCACAGTTATAATTGATATTTCTGAGCATGATTGTTAATTATGGACTTGATGAGATTAGTTAGAATAACTTATAAGTCAATTTGTAATGAGAAAGCGATACATGGAATTTACCGGGAATCGATTGGGTTGTGTCCGGCGGGATTATAATTCGAGAAGTTTAATCACAAGTTATACCATTTAGAGATAGTTCCCCTAAGAGTTGGTTATTATGTATCTTCTAGAACGCCGGTATATGCGAAGAGGTCTTGATTATACTTTCTCTGCGTTTCAAGTAGCGTTGATCGTGAAAAGCGGCGCTTACCTTGATTGTTTTTCGTGAAGGTTCTCATGGTAGCTACAGAAAGTAGTACTATCTCACGGCAAGTACTTTATGTACTTACTTTAAATCGTGAACATGTTATTTGATATGATTAGTGTAAGAATGATATATGTAATTGTTATATGATTACGTGATTATATTCGCGGGCGCCAAGCATCGCTGGCGCAGCAATACCAACTCCCAACTTATAGGCTTCTCGATTTCTCGCGGGCCTGCTTCTGCACTTATGATTTATGTGGCCTCATGGCGATTGTGTTTGACTTACTATCGCGGAGATGTTTTAGATGCGTGCTGGATATTGCTCTGGGAGTAGAGAAGCCGGTTATTGAGAGGCGACGGGTTAGAGTGATCTATGACTCGAGGTGATTTGAGTATCAAAGTAATTTATACTGGGATTACTAGTGATTGTGTGACTCTCCTTCCTTGCGTGATATGTGACACTATTGGCCCTATACTACGGTATAGCTGCGGCGGTTTGGCCCTACTACTTGCAGATAGCCAGCGGTATGATTCCCTGCTTTGATCGCTTTGTCGTGTGCATTGTCTGGTGGCCCCATACTCACGGCATAAATACAAGGGTTTGGCCTACTCGGCATGTATCGCATGCAGTCTTTTCGATCACTTTGTCGTGTGCATTGTTGATGTGGCCCTATACTACGGTATACATGCGTACTTTATACTTTGTGTATAAGCGCGGCCTTATACTTTGTGTATAAGGCGCGCGCTTCTATACTTTGTGTATAAGCGGTTTTGGCCTTATACCGCGGTATAAGCGAGGTGATCGTTGATTAGTCCATTCCTCGCAGTAGACGGTGATCGAGTATATAAAGCATTAGAGGTTGGTATAATCAAAGGGATAGCGAGAGGATAGTGAGGTTCGATTTACTGTAGTTTTAGTCGTTGTTGAAGTCTATTGATTTCTTCGAAATTGTGGCGTCATTTAACCTTCTATTATATCTTCATGTATTATGTCTCGAGATTTCCCCGCGGAATTATGTTGTATGACCTTTTAGGTAGTCCCGATATATGTATTTATTCATATTTGACTCATTATATTATTGATCGACTCATTCCGTATGGTAAGTTCACCCGTGTGTTAAGTTTCACTAAGCCTCGCGCTTACACCCCTTTTCGTGACACATGCATTTCATTTGTGCCAGTTGACAGACGCTGGGCTGAGCCAAGAGGTCGTTTTGAGAGTTTTGTTCCGAGTGGCTAGTGAGCATCGGGTATAGAGGACCACGCCCGATTTTGATGTTGTCAATCAAGCGGATTGCTTGTATTTTTCCTTTGAAACTTTAGCCTTGTCGGCCGTCATTTTGTATTCGTGATACGCATTTATCATCTCGTTGTAGCCTTGCCGGCATTACTTTATTTTTGGGATATGTTGCGTATATATAAGGGTTTGTCGCTTCCATATCACCACGGATTGCAAAATTTAAAACCGCTTTTGATTTGGGAAACTTAATCGTGATCGATTTTTGGATTTAAACGAATTGTGGTTTTAAATCGAAGTCGCCCATCGGCTCGGGTGACTCGTGGTCCGATTTTAATGACTCTCACCTGGCGGGCCGACTGGGCGGGTCGTTACATTATACCATGTCGAAACACAACCGGCCAAAATGGGCGCAACATATTCACCAACTCTATCACTTCGTATCACCTTGATTTTCTTATCAAGTTGATTCTCAACTTCGTCTTTGTAAAGTGCAAATTTTTGTATTGCTTCATATTTACTTTTTCAAAGATACACATAACAATATTTTGTGTTGTCATCGACAAATGTTATAAAATAACAATTTCCTCCTCTTTATGGTGTTGAAATCATATCACACACATCACTGTGAATTAGATAAAGAGGTTTTGTATTTCTCATAATAGCCTTGAAAGGCAGTCTCGTTTGTTTAGCTTCAACACAAGTTTTGCATTTGAATTTAGGATCAAATTAAAATTTAGGAATTGTTTTAGATTTAACAATTTTTCATAAAGAAATGAAATTAACATGTCCTAATCTCGCATGCCACATATTTTGAAACTCAATCAAATAAGCGGAAGTAGTAGCGATTCTATTCATGTTTGGAACAGTCATTATATTAAGTTTAAAGAGGCCATCAAGAACATAGCCCTTGCCTACAAATATTCCAGCCTTAGAAAGAGTAAGTTTATCAGCTTTTATACAAAAATCGTATTTGCTAAGCAGTGATCCAAAGATGAGATTCTTGCGAACTTCTGGCACATACAATACAAGACATGATTCAGAGTCACTTTTTTTCCTGATGTCATCTTCAACACAATGGTACCTTCACCCTCAATGGTAGAAGTTGAAGAGTTCCCCATATACATCTTTTCTCCAGTAGTAAGTGGCTTGAAATTAGTGAAAATTCTTTTCTTCGCTGTGCAAATGTGCCTAAGAGCCAGATTAATCTACCACTGGTTGGGATCCCACAAGGTTCACTTCAGAGACCATAAAGATGATTGACGCTCTGACATCCTATTAGTCATCATAACTATATTAGCTTCTTATGAAGCTTTCTTCTTCTTAGAAATTCCATCAGCATTTGTAATCCTTCTAGTCACAATTGAAGCATTTCCCTTCAAATTTCTTCCTAAAGTTGCTCCCTTTAGCCTTTGGCTCAATCTTCTCGGCCTCCTAAAGATTTCCTCGATCCCGAGCCATGCTCAACAACATTAGCTTTTCGTTCTCCCAACAAAGGCTTTGAACCATTCTTTTCCCTTTCATTTTCTTCTTCCTATCGCCTTCCTCAACCGAAGATGCAGCACTACCTCCTTCACTATCATTTCCTTTCATTTATGCTTGAGGTAATTTTTGAAGTCTTTCCAACTGGGGGTATTTTTCAATGATATCGCCCACTAAAGCTTTCGCCACAACCATTCCTCCGTATGAATCTATGAAACATTACCTCAAGGTCCGTGACTTAACTCGCCTATTGACTTCTCATCAACCATCTTGAAATCAAGAAATTTTCAAACATCGAACTTCTTTGACTCTAGCATCCCGAAGTTTTGTATTTGTACTCTAAAGCCTCCCAAACTTTCTTAGCTGTGTCAAGAGTACGATACCGGAAAAAAATGCATCACCAATCCATTTAGGATATAGTTTCGACATAAATAATCAGAGTGTTTCCATGCCTCAATAACAAGAACACCGAGGATTCGATTCCCCCTAGTGAAGCACATGAGCTTCTTCTGTCAAAAACCTTGACAAACTCAGTTCTCGTGTAGAACATCATCCTGCTCTTTCCACCTTTAATGTTCTAAATGAGAAAACATATCCGGCTTAGCCTCACAGGCATAATCATCATTAACTATCAAGGAGGCAAATGCACTCCATTACTCCCACTTGAGTATTCAAAGTTACACCCAAGCTGGGCAAACTTCCTCCCGGAACGGTCCCAAACCCACCCTCGAATACCCACCACTCAGGTAAATGAACTTGTCCAGTTGCAACAATAACACAAGACGAGTCACGGTAACATTTTGAGTCAAAATCTTGAAAACATCAACGTAAAGGGTATCAACATTCATGGAAGCCATCTCAAAGTTCCTGTTATGGTTTTGTGTGAAATCTGGTTTAAGTCAATCTTTTACTACGCTTGGAATCTGTAACAAAAAAGGTATTATTTGTTACTAAATTGTAGGGGTAGCAAAAAAGTTCTTCACAAAAAGCCTTTTTTCTTATAGTGCTAGAAAGACAACTAAAAAAGAACCGACGGAATATTATACTTAAATATGATTTTTTCGCATTACTTAATATGATAAAGTAATTTCATATCCATATCATACTCGTAAATTTATTATGATTTTGTCTAAAGGAAATTAGATTCCACATTAAACTTGTGAATTAAAAATACCATTTGACGTAGGGACGGGGATCATCAGAGTATGACCTAATTTAATTTTGTCAGTTTCCTTTACATTACCATGCCCGTATTCATATACGGAGTATAAACTGCAATTTTCAACCATAAATTTCCCAGCCACAATAATATGTTATTATTGTTATTATTTTTTAATTTAAACCCACGCCTGGGGTCTATGTGTTAAATAAAACCATCTTGAAAAAAAAATTCGGGTAAAAAAAAACCCCAAAAAGCTAAAGTAGTAAAGTCTTGGGGTGGAATACCCGAGTCATAAAAGCTAGAGTGCGGAAATGTAAATTACAAGAAACCGGGACCAAAATAAAATTAATTTTGCCTAAAATAGAAATAAGCATAGAAATAGAATTGGGGCTAATCCGCAAGTGCTCGATGAAATGCCTCAGCCAATCTTCTACTTTTGTCTGCGCAGGTAGGGGCAGCCTCGTCTCTCCAGCTGCACAATAGCCTTCACCACCTCATGTTGGAGTTGAGCTGCCTTTCTTGCCATATAGTCTGCGGCCCTATTTTGCTCCCTCCAGATGTGAGAAATGTTTGAGTTTGAATGATGAAGAAGCTCAGCTACATGGATGACCCTTGATATGTGCTGCCATTGCCCCTTGCGTCTATGAACATTATTGACCAATGTAGTGGAGTCAAATTCAACCTGCAAATAAGTAAAATTATGTTGCAAGGACCACGTAATGATTCTCTCAGCTGCCATTGTTTCTGCCTCAAGAGGAGAAGAAGCTTGTATGGGAAATGCCACAGACACAATGAGATTTCCTTTCAGCATCTCTGATGATGTTCTCCGTTTAAAAAGACGTCCACTTCAAATTTTTAATACTGTGAATTTTAAATTTTGATATTAAATATAATCATATATTCTATAATATTTGATAAAAAATATATCAATGAAAAGAATTTAACACAACTTAAACTCATTTGTTACGACCATGTATGTATTTGTTACGTCATTTGCACCGTTGATTATTTGTTACGGTAATGCTTCTATTTGCTACAATGCTCATACCGTAACAAATTATCATCATCATTTGTTACTTTATTGGGCATTTTACTACACTTGAGTTGTAACAAAAACTCCAAAATACATACTCAGGATCAATATAAAATATTTATTAATTTTTTTCTCCTTCTAACTTTTTAAGGGGTTGAAAATAAAGTGATAAAATTATAAATTTTTATTATTTCTTAAGATAAGACAACTTGTCAACTAAAAAACGAGACATAACAATAAAGTTACAAAAATTTAGAAAACAAAATATAAAATAAATAGTAAACGAAACAATTAGAAAAGAACAAAAAGAAATCATTCAATTAGTTTAATTCCCATTAGTAATAAAACCTTCAATTATTGCTTTAGTCTTCAACATCAATTCCATTGCCATCTCTTGCGCTGCCGGCCGTCCTATTCTTACTGAGCTGTTTTCAACAAGAAAAACTCATACAAAAGTCCTCTTTCGCTTAATTCTTTTATTAATCTTATTTCTTCAATTATTG
Organism: Lithospermum erythrorhizon; assembly: GCA_019722365.1. Taxonomy (NCBI): domain Eukaryota; kingdom Viridiplantae; phylum Streptophyta; class Magnoliopsida; order Boraginales; family Boraginaceae; genus Lithospermum; species Lithospermum erythrorhizon. Next base: position 71,884 of record JADFUC010001025.1, read on the forward strand.
TTTTCTATATATATGTTGCGCTTAATTCTCAACATCAATTGTACAATTTTCTTTTATTAATCTTGGAATAGTATTCACCTCTAATGGTTTTTTTTATATATGTCATTGAATTAATTAATTTGCATTTCAAGAATAAATCAATTATGATTTCCTGAATTTTGTTTTTAATTTGCAGGAAGCCATTGAGAGCCATAGAACCTATCCATTGGAAGCCATATGAAGCCAATGATTCTGGTAAAGATGAAGATATAGGTTTTTTTTTCTAGTACATAGTATTTTTTAGCATTTATATTTTTATTGTAGATTTGTGGTAGTGAAATTTCTAGAATTCCTATTGTAACTTTTATAATTGTGAATGATCCATATATATGAATAAATATATCATTTTAGTTGATTTATTTAGTTTTATATTATTTTATATTTTATGTACACTAAGTATTAAGGAATTTACAACAATCCGAAAAGGGAATATACAATAATAAATATTTTTTTAAACATAATATATCTTTGTTACGCTTTACGGGCCTCACAAAATATCTTTTGGTAGGGCATTATCAAAGTCAATAAAAACAACAACATTTGTTACGCCAAGCAGAAAAACCGTAACAAAAAGTATTTGTTACGCAACACGTAACAAAAAACTTTGACGCTCCGCTTTTTTTCACGCCAAAATTCGTAACAAAGGCGTAACAAAAAGATTTTTGCTACGATTTTTGGCCTTTTATTACTATTTTACTATTGTAACAATAAGCCTTTTTTCTTGTAGGGTAGTCTTAATTTTTTGTTTTAAAATATTTCGCCCTTTCAAAGATGTAAAATTGTATTTTATATTTTCAATATATTTTTCGCTTTCACTTTTGTTATTAAATTATCAACCAACTAATTATATAGTTTCAATTAATTGACATTTTATATTTTTAATGTATTTTTTATTACTTTTTATTTTTCTTAATCTATGTGCAAATGACTAGAAAGATAACTAAAAAAAAGGAAATCTGAATTTAGTAATTTCTAACAATCTAAAAACAAAGTTTGATCTTTTTTTTTGATGATTTAATCTGATCGAGAGAACATAATCAAGTAAATTTAATTGCATTAGTTTTGGCTAGCATGAGAAAGCAATTCGAACCAAGCTTAAAATGTCCAAGAAAACAAGCAATCAAATCATGAAATGATAAGCAAGACACATACAAAATTTATAATATGTACAAGTAATTCTATAAACACTAAGCAAGAAAACAGATAAAAAGAGACGCCGAAATCAAGCCTAAACGGACTCTATTCACATATTGAGCCTGGATGGAGCTGGAAACCGACTCCCTTTATGCGCTCTAAATCAAGACTACCCATCCTAGACTCCAACCTAAGCCCACATAATTTCGGGCTCCCCCGGACTCCAAACCGTCTCCACATATTAGTCAACCATTAAGTCCTACCCGACTCCAAACCGTCTCCAAAAACACCCGACTCCAAACCGTCTCCATATCTACCCGACTCCAAACCGTCTCCACAGCAACCCGACTCCAAACCGTCTCCATAACAATTAAATACTACCCGACGCCAAACCGACTCTAAAATTATATAAAATATCATTTTCACCTCGACGCCAAACCGACTCCACTATTCGAATACCGATGCCAAAACCTTCAAAGGTCCCGTCTCCATACCGACGCCCCTTCTGCATTTAAAAAAAGCAACCGTTATCGAATACGTTAAAGAATGTGGTCGCAACAAAACAAAAATTCATACAAACAAATATAAAAACATCAAAGATCCAATTCATCCAACTCATACAAACAAATATAAAAACATCAAAGATTCAATTCATATTACAAAAACATACAATTCATATAACAAATACATATTAAACATCAAACATATTAAACATCCTATTCATATAAACATCAAACATTAATTCATATAAACATCAAACATATTAAACATCCTATTCATATAAACATCAAACATTAATTTATATAAAACATCAAACATTCAAACATAAAAATAAAATAAAAAACCAAATTACCTCTTCGAAACTTGAATGTAGTATTTTCCTACAACAAAAGTAACAAAAATAAATTACATATATATTCATCAAACTACATTATTAAAGATAATAACAAAAAAATGAAGAAGTAATAATTACCTTTTTGAATTCAACCACTTTCTACAAAAAATATATATATATTAGAAATTACCTCCTTGAATTCATTACATTCAAAATAAAGAAAGTGAATAAGTTATTAATAATTACCTCTTTAAAGTCACCTACAAAATAAAATCAAATTTGAGGTTAGTAGACAATAAAATTATGGAAACGAAATTAATAACATAAAATAAAGAGGATATTATGTCAAAGGGTTTGGAAAAATAATGTTGGAATGATGATAATGTGAGATATATATGGTGGAATATGAAAATTTGCAAGACCCGTCTCCATCCCGACTCCAAATGAATTCCCGTCTCCATCCCGACTCCAAATGAAAATAATTTATTTGAATTTCCCTCAATTTTTTATTGAAGGATATCTCAAGTTTAAAACTGCCGCCATCCCGACTCTATACCGTCTCCATTCTGGAAAAAAAGATTGCAGAAATATTTTACTGACCATAGCTGCCTGACTCCATACCGACGCCAACTGACGGTAAGAAAAAAGATACAGTTTTGCAAACCAAACTCCCTGCATATCTCATGATAACAAAAACCAAACTATCCATATCACAGTTTTTGAACACAATATCAAGAAGCAATAAATACAAAATACACTACTACACTCATTGTGCATTTCAATTTAAGTTTAATACAAAAGTTGCAAATTATTATATGAAAAAACCAAACTAAAAATATTTGATTATTAATTGTCTTCGGAGGAGTTGTCACTATCATTTGGGCCAAAGTGAAGTCTTCTCTCATCATCGCCATGAACTCATTCGAGGTACGACTTGTAATTTGAACTATTCCATTACCGGATACCACATCGTCCTCCTCTTCAACTATAAATCTTAAAATGTCCGGTTCAACAATGTCAACATCATTGATTAAATCAGAACATTAGAGGTTGTTGTTCTTCTCTTGGAAGATATCTTCAAGATTCAAAGCCGAGACATCCACATTTTGGAGCATGGTGAGTCCAATCGACTCGATTTCTAGCTGCTCGATTCATTGCGACACACCATCGCTTACGATCTCTACCACGCGATACATAACGTGAGATAGTATAATGAGCCGCGCTTCGACGCTAGGATAAACCGGTCATCTTTAGAACCTCGATTTTGTGTTTGATGTGAACTATTCCATTCTTCGGATGCACTTCAGATCTTACTTGCTAGTGTCAAACCATAAACATCAAGCAGGCCGAGAAAGGCCGCAACCTGGGGCCGCACGACAATCCCCCAAATCTCCTAAGACACCATAAGAAGTCAACATTTATCATCATCTCGTTGCATGAACCCTTGACACAAACACCGCTATCAGAAGTGCTCTTATTACCATCACCCCTCGGCCTCGGGAGCATCAAAATAGCACTGCCGATGTAGTACTTTTTATACCTTTTGATTTCGGTACGGACCTAATGAAAGAATTCTCAAAGTGCTAAGTGTCCATATTATTCCGTACATACTTTTGAAACCATTCGGCGAAATTATTGGTGACGTCACGATTTCTTTGTACCTCTGTCGTATTGGGATTCAACTCATCAAGCCAATCATGGTAGATCCTAAAACAAAACTTATACGTTTAGTTAAGTATTATATCACATAAGAATTGATTAATTGGAATGCTAAATATACACTTACTGAAGAGTTTCTTGTACTTCAGGTGTGTTGCAGAGAATATACACATGATAGTTCTTCCATTCGGTATCTATGCTTCACTACAAACGTGCCACGTCCTGGGTAACGAAACAATGGCAAAGGAGTTGGGTCATCCATCCAATCGCACATCGTGCCTCCTTTGGTTGATTTAAGTTGGTTTCAATCCCTTCCTCGAAGTACATTGAACAAAAGCTCAAACCTTCGACCAAATATGCCTCGTGATATCGACCCTTCAACACGTGCCTTTGTCTTGCCAATTTCTTCAATCCCCCTAAATATCTACAAACATTTCAAGGTTAGTTAGATGAGTAAACATATAAAAACAAGATGAAAAAATATAATAAAGTAAAAACTCACTTAATTTAAAGGGTACATCCATTTATAATGCATTGACCTTCAATTTAAAGCTTCAAACGGAAAATATATCGGTAGGTGTTCCATTACATCAAAATGAAGGTGGAATATCTTTTCCATCTTACAAATTATCTCAACAATAATGTTTCAAGGTACCTACATGTTCCACATTTAGAGTCAAGTGTTGACATATCGCGAAAGAAATAACACCACTATGTGATTGCTTCCTTATACGGGAACGTTACATTTACGTATACAGAAGTAACCGTTGCATAATAATATGTACATCATGACTTTCTCGCTGCACGAGGTTCAAAAGTATAAGTCGCTTTTTTGGTTTCTATTTCCTCCCCACCAACATCCCGCATATGCAACTCCGTCTCGAACAATGAGTCTAAATCTCAAGCCTCGACTGCTCATTATCTTTCGCCTTCTGAACATCCACATGCAGTAACTATTTTCACCATTTTTCTTTTTCTCAGGTGCAGTACGATGTCGAGAAAGCCAGGTCCGATTTTGTGTCACTAATAACTCAACTCCAAAATATACTTTTTCTTGCACCGCTTAGCTCAACATTATACCCCCCGTGATCTATGGTCCGAATATTTATCTTTACCGAACACACGATCTAACCCACACATTCTCGCAAATATATCAGCCCATCAAGTCGCTCCTTCTTGTGCAATGCATATAAGTGTCCCTTTTACAAACGCATTTTTTGCATTCTAAAAGGATGTCCTATAGGCAAGAAAGGACGGTGGCAATCAAACCAACAATGTTTTCGACCTTCTCTTAGTCGAAATGCTCCAAGAGATTCATACAATACGCCGGGTGTCGACCTCCCAGGCGCTGCTTCAACCATATAACATTCCATATGAAGCGAAAATCGCTAATTCACATCAAAGCAACCCTCATGTTGGAAATTTTGTTCGCTTTGATGATCGACGTCTCGACACCGCATTCCACAACCTCTTCAACTCATCAATCAAAGGTCCGAGGAAAAACAAAGAATATCTCCTGGATTTTTCCGGCCCTAGTATAATTAGAGATAAGAACATATACGGTTCCTTCCGTATACAATCCCGATGATAAATTATATACGCAGATGATCACTAGCCAAAAAATATCGACGCCAAATTTGCCAAAAGGACAAAAACCATCACAACACAAACCGATCCGAACATTTCTCATATACTCGAAAATATCGGATATAACAGACCGCGTGCTCCCATGTAGCACCATCCTTGGGCGTAGTCATCCATCCACCACTCCGATGGCGCCACGTCAAGCAACTCGAGGTGTTTTCCTCGACATATACAACCGCTTGCAGGCCGACCTGGGTAAGTAAACCAAAACCTTTCGCGCAATGCGCTTACGTTGTCCCATCCTTCTTGGCTCGGATCTACTCTCCCCACAAGCATGGCACGAGTCCAACATTTCGGTCTCTTTGTAAACAACATGCAATTCATTTGACACAAGCACGTATTTTATGTTCGGGGCAAGCAACTAGGAGTCAACAATCTTTTTTCCTCATAAAAATCATCCGTATGTTCTCCCATTATTCGAGTGCAACGCTGACATGGAAACCCAATCACTGAAACATTCTTACCTAATATTTGCGACTGGGATTTCAAAGCTAACCAAATTGAGTAGAAATGGATAACTTTGTAAATTCGACGCAACCATCCCATACCGGTTTACGCACTTCCTGACAAGTCGTGTAGTATGCTTTTGCTAATCTATTTATTCTTCTCTAACCCCCAAAGAGCCTCCCCAAATTCAAACGTAGTCTCACCAGTACGTAAGTTCAAACCATCTTCAACCATATGCATATACTGATTCTCCTGAAACCCTACATTAGCAGCTGAATTCTGTAACCCTTCATCATAAACAACATACCCTTCATCGTAACCAACATTCTGAGGAGAATAAATCTGAGGAGCAAAATTCTCGCCATGATAGACCCATGTGGAGTATCCCTCAACAAAACCATTAGCAATCAAATGTAACTCAACCTCACTGTTATCCAACATTTATTTTGATACTCCTACACGGAAATCTATCCCCATAATGTCATTGGCCAAAGAATAATTTTAGCAACATCCATAAATTCCAACACACCACGCATATATTCATACGTCAAGCCTCTATTATCTAGCCGATAACGATTAATATACATCCAAGAACGATCTTGAGCCATTGTAACTAAATTTATTGAAATTAAATTGGGTTACTAAACATTGAAAAAAATTAAATCCAATTTACATACCCAACCATAACATAGGGTGTGGTAAGTGATTGTTAAATTATCACTAATAATCAAAATCTTAATTTAAAAAATGTGGAGGATAGTAAGCTGCGGGAGGAGAGTGTTTTTTCGGGTTGAGGGGGTATTTTTTTGGCTGAGGAGAGTGTTTTTCGTCAGGCGCTAAGTATGTATCTCTACATTCGCTTTCTATTCGCTTTTATTTTTTAAAGTTACCGTTAACGATTGAGACGGACTGCGCCCATACCGACTTCAAAAGAGCGTCAGCGCGACGGGGTATAAATAATATTTTAATATAATAATAAAGTATGGGGTCTGGCTGGGGTCGATTTGTAAAATGGAGACGGCCCGACTCCACTTTTGGTAGTGTGAACTCTTACTTTATGGTTTTGAACAATTTTTGATTCAATTTACAGTAGCGGAGATATTTTATATTTGTAAATAATGTTGTATGAAGTGAATTAGTGGATATGTATTCCTTCAATGTGATATGTTACGTTTTCCGACATATCACATGTAAAGTATAGAGTTACAACCTCTCATCTATATTAACGTGATGGGTCATTAGTGAAGAACTATCATCTTATAATATACATCATAAATGTATGTAATGTAATCATAGTGAATGTAATTATGATTGTCTTATAACATAATATTCAATAATATATAACATATTATTAGTTATGATTGATTTAAAACATATTATATATTATAACGCAATATAAGAATGATTTTTTGTGAAATAAATACAGCATCAGATGAAAGTGGTTACAACACTTTAAGAATATGAAAGACCAATTTTTTTTCTTAAAAACTCCCGACTTCAAACCGCCTTCCATACAACAACACCCTTGCTCCCCAAACCGATTCGGCCCGCCGCCATTCTTAAAATAACATACCCACCCCGTCTCCAAACCGACTCCGGCCGGTCGCCATTCGTTAAACCTGCAGAAAAAAAAAATAGATAACAAAACACAGTTCCAACCTGCAAGAGACACCAACCACAACACAAATCAACACAACACAACACAAATCAACACAACACACCAACAACACATATAAACAAACACATACAAATCAACACAACACAATAAACAAACGCATACAAATCAACACAACAAAACACAAATCAACACCAACCAATGTACGAAATGTATATATAAACATAGTACGAAATGTATATATAAACAAAGTACGAAATGTATAAAAACACAAGATTTAAATGTATATAAAAAACAAAGTAATGTAAGTGTATATAAATACAAACGATCAATCGTCCGCCAATATCATCCCGGGGCCGATCATCCTGAAGTCGGGTTTTACCGAACCCGCGGAAATGCTCAAGCAGATCGACTAGCGGCTAACGCCGGGTTCGGTGTCCACTGAAGTGGCCGCTTGTTGCTAGCTTCATCACATAGGCGTGCAAGCGTAGCCAAATCAGCCTCCACAGTCGCAACCTTCGCTTTTAATCGCCTTTGTGCACTTTGACCGCGACCAACCTCTTTAAAGTGGCTCGCTTCTCTTCCTCCCCGCCTTCTTTCTCTCACGCGCCTCGCATATCCGCTCGAAGCTCTTCCATCACACCAAAGAGTGGGCGTAGGTCGTGGGTATCAGAGTCGGGATCATCCACAAGCAAACTTGAAGCAACTGCATAGAACTCGCATTCCAGAACCCCGCCCTTTGCCAACTCACACGGCGCCCCCGCGAGGTCCACAAGTCCTTCACCAGTGGAAACTGGCACGGATCCTTATCCTCCCCGAACGCCTCGTGGAATCGAGGCTTGTACTGCTCCTGCAATTTGAACACATTCACAATAAGGGCTCGATATTTAAAAAATAAACAATAAACATATATAAACAAAAAAAACTAAATATACTTACAAAGGCTATGTCCCATTTTGGGTCGTGGAACTGCCTGCCTCCTCGAGGGTGTCCTTGTACTTCTTCTTGTTTATCTTCTATGTTAATACCCAATGGTGAACCTCTTCTTTTCCCTCGTTTTTCAGAAACACAAATAAAGAAAACTTTAATTAGGAATTCAACAAAATATTTGAATTAAATAAAAACAATAAAAAGAGAGTATTTCTTTCTTACCTCCTCCACCAACCGGTCAACCAATGACTTACTCCCAAACGGATGTTGCGCTTATCTCGGCCACTGCCTGGGGTTAATGGGCGATTCTCGACTGGCCTGCTCAAGCGATCCGACAAGTGTTCGCTATCCAATGCCGAGATACTACTCCTAATCGGCCGCTGAGACACCAGTCAAGCTTCGCCGCCGTGATAATTGATCAAAGTCGCCATTCGTTACCTCGGTAGAGTCTTCTTCTTCATTGTCACAAAAAGGTTCTCCACTTCTTTGAACTCTCGCTTAAACAAAGGATGCGCCCATAAAGTATATGTCCCATTCTTTACTTTATATCTTTCCTTTAAGACAAATAAAAAAAAAAAAAAAAAATAAAATTTGAATTAGATTCTTTTATTTACTAAAAATATTTTAAAACAACTTTTAAATCAAAAAAATTAAACTTACTTTGAAAGATTTCCAATGTTGTCCCGATGTCGTGACGATTTGTACGACGACCGTAACTTGATGTAACCCCACATAATCTCTGCCTCCAAAGAACCTCTAACATCGTAGCCACAGATATCCTAAAGAATAAAAGGAAAAAGCTAGATAACATAAATAAAAAATATAACTATTTCAATGAATTTAGAATAATATTAATAAACTTATAAAATTGTAAAGGCATCTCTAACTCCAACTTTTGGCTTACGGGGGACCACCACGACGGATGGTCATCGCACGTTCGCCTCACTGGGCCGCCTTCATTCAGTCGCCCCATCCTCACGCTTCATCATTGTCATCATCGAAACGAGAGTTAAATAGCGCTCTACGTCATCCCCTGAGTCTCCCCTGGAAACGCCAAAGAAGAGATTTAGTAGGTCGACTTCCGATGCCCACGTGAAGCGTCTCGGGAGGATGAACCGGCCGGCCGCCCTCAAGTACAGAATAAATTGATGTCGTAGTGGGGGAGTCACTCGCCTATATAATGGACGCGCGGGTCATCTCGGCTCTACATACGGTCATTGCATCTCGGCCTTTTGGAGCTCGGCCGCATCCATCATTCTCACGGCCTTCTACTCTTCTATTATTACCACCACGTACTCATCTATACAATCAATTAGAAACATTTTATCAATAAAACATTCAAACTATCATCAACTATTCAACTACTTCAAATAAAATATTTTATCATAAAAACGTAATGAAAACTAAAACTATTCAAGTAGGGTGAAAATAATGAAGAAACCCATAACTATTCAATAAAATGACAACTATTCAACTATTCAAAAGAATAAAACTAATATTCTAACTATTCAAACGGCAAATCATTCAACTATTCAAACTATTCAACTATTCAACTATTCAAACGACAACTATTATGATAAAATGATCATTAATTTATACATGAAAATAATATAACTGTCCACCGGTGAACTAACCAACATTATGACAACCGAAAAGTAATAACATAAATACAACATCAAACAACGGGTTTTTACAACTCGAGACAACAATAATTATTACGCATAACAAAAACTCCAAAGAAGATAAAGTAGGATCATGGAGGTCTTCAAGCCACCATCGCTACCTCCGCTGCACGCAATTGCCAAGTGCCAATGATCTCATCCCGCAACAACCTAGGCATAAAGCGCCCACCATGTGGAAAATAGTGAGTCGGCCTAAGCTGGAGTGAATACAAATATCACAGAAGTTAACCCACCTTATCGTACAAACAAGAATAATTTAAGTCCCTTACCTATTTAAAGACTATATGCCTCAAGAGTTATATTTTATATGCTACTCACCACATTATAAATCTTCCTTAATGGCTTTCCAACTAACACCGATAAACCCACACCACGTCAACAACTTACTCACAGTACACCTTAATCACAAGAGATATCTCTCTATTTGTTATCTTTCTGAAGTATAGCTAATTCCCGATATAATATACAACCTGGGAATATACCACAACTCAACATTTCACAACTCAAACAATTATCTTTAGTTCACCAAAGTTACTCCAATTATACCATACACCTCCTATGACATCTGAATGTTTATCATAAGAACCTCCAAATCGTTTCATTATCTTAATACAACTGAGCAACGTATATCTTAAATCAAGATAACTTAAGTACGAAATTATCTCACCAAATTCTTCATTCGTACTTGAACTTATTCACTTAACGGTATCAACGTCAGGTGGTTGGGGATTACATCTCTATATACTAACACGCTTGAATCCAACTTTCCACTATATATAAAATATCATCAACATCATCATGACAAATATGAATGTCGATTTATAATTTTATTCCTAATGCCCTCATTCAAAGTTATCTCAACCATTAACCAACTCGCTAACTTTAACCTTTAAAAGGATGTATAACGATTAATACCAACCTGGGATCCATAAGGAAATCTGATAATATTATCAATAATCAACCGAAACCTAATTCGACATAATTTCATCAAAACAACATCTAGTATAATCATAACAATATCCATAACTATATAAATAAGTCATAAAATAGATCATACAACACCATAGAAAATTTAAATAACATGTCAAGATATAATACAAAGTCTCAATAAGGCACACCATCACCTTAATAAGATCACGTAGACTAACAACGACTATAGCTCTAGTCACCAAACCATCTATCTATCATATCTCCACAACTATACCAACCTCTAACGCCAAGCATATACCAAATCCAGTTTGCTACGTGAATGGACCATCAAGCATTAAACACCGCTCTTATAATCAAGAGCAAGGCCAAACCGCACTTATACCGTAGAAGATAAGGCCAGCCAACGACAATCCACCACACAAAAGAAAGTGATCATAAAGACTCACCGCCTGCAAGATAAGGCCAAACCGCACTTAGTACACTAAGTATAAGGGCCACACCGACAATGCACACGCAAAGAAAGTGATCATAAATAGTCATACCCCGCCTTATACCGAAGAGAAGACCAAACCGCACTTATACAATTAAGTATAAGGCCACACCGACAATGCACACGCCAGTGATCATAGATAATCATACCGCTCTTATACCTAAGTATAAGGCCAATAGCTACATGTCCTATAAGGAAGGAGAATCACCTAACCCTAATCATCCTAACTATGGTCATATCCTCTAATACCAAGTCACCTCAAAGTCACGTATAACTCCAACAAACACCCTCCGAGCAACTAACTACCTATTCCCAATCAATATCAAAGCACGCCCAAAACGCCTCACAATCAAAATCAACTAGGAAATGTCGGCAAAGTGCCACGTAATACAAGAAACGTGAAGTCGGTAGTTCAAGCTATTACTTACCTCAAGCAAATCTTCAACGCCTACGTAAATGGTTAATCACATAATCATATCATGGCTCACACTAAATTTAATCACACATAATCATACAACAATGACAAGTATACTATTCTCACATAATCATACCAATGACATGTTTCCCCACACAATTTAAAAGTAAGTAATGAATGTAGCAATCTACGTAGAGGCAAGATTTCACTCGTTGAAGAATAAGAAACGCCCCGCTCACACGATCCAAGTGCTCCTTCCTAATGCTCCGCCTAATCAAAAACACCAAAATACCACAAATTAACAATTTTAATCCTTATCTTAATTCCATTCCTAGCTTTTCAACCCATTTTAGTTATAAATTGACAACTTAAGTATACAGATTACTAATTATGTTTCAATGACAATTACAATGACGAATTTCAACTATTCCGACTAAATCCCATAATCGGCCAACACCTTAACCAAAAATACCAACATTTTCAACCAATTTCAATCAACCCAAATTTCCAACTTTTCCAACTAACTAACCCATTTCTAACATCTTCTAATCCCAGCCCGCTTTACTACTCAAAATCTAATAAAACTAATTTCAACATATATTCCTCCAATACCTGGCAACTATAATTTCCACCTCAAAACAATCACAATAAAGGTCCAATAACATATTTATACTCTCAACAACATTTTAGAAAAAGTCAACCCAAAGTCAACTCAAAAGTCAACTCAACTATACCAACACTTTCTACCCCAAAAATCGATTATTATCATCTCCTATACTATAATCTAGGCCTAGATAATAATTATAAGCAACCCACAAAGTCAAGTCAAACTAAATCCCCAAAAAGTCAACGTCCCTAAAACACCACGAATTACTCATCCAAAAGCTTAACTTCAACTCAAGAACAACTAATTTAGAGCCCAAGAATCGATTGTAGCAATAAAAATCAAAATACAAAAAGTCAACTCAACCGAAACTCACGAAATACTCAAAAAGATCCGACCTTTTTTACCTTGAATCGAAGAGGACATTTGTGAGAAACTTCAAGAAATTTGAGGTCCAAAGTTTAAGTAGACGGAAAGAGAAATCGAAGAAAAAAAAGGGAAGGAGTGTTCCTCGTTGCCTGGGGCGAGTGCAGGCTAAGGTCGATGCCTTCAGCTCCTCGTTGGTTTTATGGGTTTAATGGGTCAGGCCCAATAGTTTTATGTGGTGAAAACCCGATCGTTTTAGTTCAATCGATACCTCTCGTTTTAACTTATCTCGACAACCAACTTCCAAACATTAACATTTCTACACTCAAATTATATTACCACCCAAATAATATCATTTCCATTCGACTACAACTTTAAAATTCTAAATACCGAAAACGCATTTCCAACCGACCGATACGTCAGGTTTGCCAACTATTCAACTTCTAAATTTTTGATTTCTCCTCTAAATACTCCAATCTAGCAACTAGTATACTATTACAATAGTATCAAAATACGTAAACGGGTTATTACTAATGCTAGGTAACAGAATGAATTGAAGTTGAAAACGACAACTATTCAACTATTCAATAAAAACGACAACTATTCAACTGCTCAAACATGACGAAAACGACAATCCATTCAACTATCGAACCGCTTTCAAACGACAACTATTCAAATTATTCAAACTATCTGAACTATTCAAACGCTTTTAAAACGTAATCAAAACGACAACTATTCCATCTATTCAAACTATTCAACTATTCAAACGCTTTTTAAACAGAATTAAAACCACAACTATTCAACTATTCAATAAAAACATTTAACTATTCAACTGCTAGAAGTTTGAGTTTGTTAATTTGTTTTTGCCAATATCAGCATTTTGTGATTAGTGTATAGTTTAGAGGGTTGTTAGATATGAATTGAATAAGAGTACGTGAAAATATCAGGGTCTGGGCGGTAGCTACGCGGCTCCTTGAGGCGCTGGGCGAGGCCGAGGTTCCCGCTCATGTTCTTCCTCCAAAGAGTATGGAAATTATAATTGCCGCTCATCAAACTAGGTTTTACATCGCTGCTTTTTGATGGGATTGTTCTGTTAATTCTACCGAATCTTGGATATTTGCATGTTAGTATTGGGTTTTGATAAATTTAAATTGAAAAGGAATATAAAAAAGATAAAGAGGTTATTGGTAATAAGGTTTATGCCATCGAATGAGTTATTTGTATTGTGTACTTGTGGAAATTGCTCTTCCATTCTTATAAGAGTTGAGTAGGTTATTGATTGTTGATGAATACATTAGTATCATGAGTATATGATTTAGTTGTGTTGGGTAGTTGTTATTCTTTGAATCTATGTTGAATTGTTTTTTGTTGAAAATTTAGTTGTATAGTTCATGTGAAGCTTGTAACAACTTTGTCTAAGGTTCATGACAATTTTTTTTTTCATGCTCAATATCTATGGACTTCCATCATTTATTTGGTTGTCTTTTTTATTCAGGGGTTTATAAAAATAATGGATACCTGATGGTGTCATTCTTTGATTGGTAAAAGTTCAAGTGGGAAAGTTCGGGAGTAAAGGGTGTGTCAAAGAAAAAGTTATACAGAAAGTTTAGTGGGAACATGGGGTAAGAAGAAAAAATGATGGTTGGTGAAAGTTCGCAGGTGTCTGGTGGGGAGGAGAGGTGTCTTTATGTCAAAAGAGGGTTCTATTTTAATTATGTAAAATGTGCCCCTATACTTTAGTTTAGTATTGAGGCAAAATAGTCATTTTGTGCAAACCGAGTAGTACGTGAAACTGTGGACCACCCCGAAACGAACCGATAATCTCGCATCACACATAGAAACTTACGCGATAGTATAGGAGGCAAAATGCAAATTAGCCTTATAATTTCAATACCAAAAAATAAATATGATTCAAAAAATTAAAACATAAAATTACTCTTAGAACACATGATATTCATTACATATATATATTCAATAATACTCTTAGAACACATGATATTCAAACTTCATAACAAAATCAAACCAAAAAAATAATTATTACAATAGGTAAACTAAAATAAGAAGAGTCTTCAATGCATCTTTTTTAAAATGTGAAAAACCTTTGTTAATACTTTGTTATTTTATTAGTATATATATTAGTAATATAAAAAAACAAGCTAGTAAGTTGGCTCGTCGAGCAGTTGAGCTCGTGGCTCGAGCATCGGCTCACTAAGGATAACTGATCGGGTCAGCACTATATGGGACAAGAGTAACTAAAGTCTCGGCTCGGCTCGGCTCGGCTCGGGACTTCAATGTCTAAGTTGAAATTTATTATCATAACAAACGAACACAACAACTATTTCCCAAATTATGTAACCTATTTATGGTTTGCAAAATCATACAAGAGTAATCAGATGTGGGACAAGCTAAACCACATATGACATATGGTCATGCCAGTAGTATAAAGTATTTTCTCACAAGTTAACTGTTCCACTCTAATTTTGTCACAACTGTTTGAGTAACTTGTACCTTCATGCAATAATAATAGCATCTTGAAGGCCAGCTAAAAAGTTACTCTATGAAATCACTCACATGAAGTGAATTGAATCCTTTCAAACTGGGGCAGATGAGCATAATAATGATCAAGAAAACGACATCCATCCATCCATTCATTCATTCTATAAAACCAACATTATGGTCACTCAAATCTACATCATCACATTCGAGTTCGACTTTCAAAAAAGCTGATTAAAAAGAAGTATGGGAAATATTGTTGCATTATGCCTTATTTTCTATTCCTTGTTGTGCCATAAAACCGCGTTTTCGCAGCTTCAAGGAGATCCCCAGGTGCCTGCATTCTACATATTTGGTGATTCTCTAGTTGACAATGGTAACAACAATGGCATACCTACACTAGCCAGGGCCAATTATGCACCTTATGGGCTTGATTTTGCTCAAGGGGTTACTGGGCGTTTTACAAATGGCCTCACCTATGTTGATGCACTAGGTAATATATTAATTGACATCTGCATATTTTCTGAAGAAATAAGTAGGAAATATTATTTTTTTGTTGCATTAATTTTATTTTTGTTTTATAATTTGTAGCTCGACTTATGGGATTCCAAAACTATATTCCCCCATACGTAAGAACTCGAGGGAGGGCATTGCTAAGAGGGGCGAATTATGCATCTGGAGCTGCTGGCATTCGAGATGAAACTGGAAACAACTTGGTAAGTTATGACAAGATGTCTGGTTTTCTAGAACTTGCATATATCGACTAATCTTGAATTGCTTGCGATTATAGCATTATATTTTAACGTAACACATAAATACTTGTGACCCAATTAACTTTAAGGGGGTAGAAGTCAACAAGAAAAACTTAGGATGATATTATTTATTAAATCATCAAAGAATAAAACATCTACTTATTAAGTTTTTGCTGATTATTTTTTACATTGATGTATCTCATAACTTAAAAATACTTTACGTTTAACAAAATAAACTAGGAATACATGTAATGAATATGTGTATACATACAAAATTATTTATTGCAAAGAATAATATGCATGACATAAATCATAGCAAGCCTTGGGGGTGGCCGGGGTGGGCGACCGCCCAGGGCCCCCCGATTTTTGGGCCCCAAATTTTAAAAATTATGTAAATATAATATTATACTTGATTATTTACAAATCCTACTCATACATCAGCGGATAGGTTGTTTATTTCGATTGAGGAGGTTAGGAGTTCCTATATACGAATGATGTCTATTGTTTTGTTCATTTGTTTGCTTGAATCCTTATATCCTCACTTTCTATAAACCACAAATTTTAAAGTTGTCTCCTTAATTTAATCCTTATGTTCTAATGTATCAAAATGTGTTTAATATAATTCAACATCTTATATATATTTTTCCAGTTCTATTTCTTTTTATAATAAGAATCTCTATATTTTTTAATAAGAAATGTATAATGCATTGTATTTTTAAGATTAAGCTAATTATCCCTTTTTCAAGTATCCAAAAATATATTAATTGTAAAAAATTTGCTTGAAAATTCAAGCATTTTATATTAATAACACAAGTATTAAAATTTAAAGGGGTTCCATTTTATGATCCATTCCGGACCCCCAAAATGTCAGGACCGGCCCTGACATAAATGTTCAAGTGATATTATCATGTGTTATCTATAAAATTATATATCCATGACTGCTTTAATGTGGTAATTTACATGCACATAATCAAGAATTTGATACATGTTATCTATATTCACCTTAAAATATATTATATATCTACTGTTAAACATAAATTATAAGAATTAAAATAATGTGAGTAGATAATTGAGATTTAATAGCTTAGCTACCTCAAATGACTCAAGTACTTGTTAATAAAATATAGTTTATACAATAATATGGACCTAACTCGAATATTTTCAAAACACAAACCAATAATATTACTTTGTACAAGTTAATCGCACGTAGGTTCTTAACAATGGCACGGTAGTAAGGCTAGTCTGAAGTCTCTAATAATAGATCAATGGGTTGGCTCTGGCTCCGGCTCCTTTACCATTTGCATTTTGGTTCCCACAAAATTCAAAGTTTTAGTTATTGTCCCTAATATCGAAGAAATTGTATTGTGGTCCCTATCATTTTGATTTTATGGGCATAAGTTGCACAAACTTGACATTTGTGGGGATCAAAACGTAATTGTGATATTATGTGATGAGTGGTGACTGGTGACTATCTTTAACATATGTACTGTTATGGGGAACTGATTTCGCAATCAACACTTGGTGAGTTGGTGCAATAAACATTATCAGGACTGTACTACCATATAGCAGTAAAAAACTAATTTGACTTTTAACTTTTACATACATGTGCTCCTGTTTGATCTACTTTAAGCAACATTGGTCTATTTCTACAAGCAACATGAATGGGGAGTTATTAATGCAAACAATTTTATGTCAAAACAGGGAGCTCATGTTTCAATGAACCAACAAGTTGCAAACTTTGCTAGAACTGTGCAACAAATTCGTCCATTTTTCAGAGGTGACATCAATGCTCTCAGTGCCTATCTAGCAAAGTGCATTTTCTATGCAGGATTGGGCAGCAATGACTACTTGAACAACTACTTTATGCCAAACTTTTACTCTACCGGTTCACAATACTCCCCTACTGCTTATGCTAATTCTTTACTCCAAGATTACTCTCGTCAATTAACGGTAATACTCCGTTTTATTAATAATTTCTCTTAAATTATATCACCTGAATCTGCAATTAACTCGATACTATCTGTTTAAGACTACGTTCACAACTTTAGAAAATAATATCATATAATCTGTCTAGGAATAAACAAAAAATGAGCTATATTTACCAACACAATGAACTTGATGAAATTATTAAAAGAAAGCATAATATATTAAATATAATTAGCATTTGGTTCAACAATTCTAAACTACATGTATGCATTTTGTTTAATTTGCCTTGCCCTCTCAGCTTTAAATATTTTCTTCTACATTTTAATTATTATCCTCCTAACATTGTTTCTATAGCAATTGTACCAATTGGGAGCTAGGAAAGTAATTGTGACAGCAGTGGGGCAAATAGGGTGCATACCGTATCAATTAGCACGCAATGGGGATGGTAGCAAGTGCAATGAAAACATCAACAATGCCATCGCCATTTTCAATTCAGGACTCAAGAAATTGGTTGATGGATATAATAAGGGCCAACTACCAGGAGCTACTTTTGTGTACCTTGATTCTTTTGAAAGCAGCAAAGATTTAGCCATCAATGCCAGAAGTTATGGTAACGCGCAAATTCGTTAAAATAAACAACTTATTTGAATGCCCGTAATTATTTGAGTCATCGTTAGATTTTTAGACAAATTGACCCACTCCATTATCATATTCTTTAAAAAGCAGTGCTAAAGAAAAAGTGCCAGCCTTTATTTTAATTATGTAAAATATTTTAAGATATGACCCTATTCTTTTAAGTGTAGCTGTTGTAATAAAATAGCTATTTTAATCAAGTTAAAGCGTAAAATTATAGAGGCTGGGATGCCCCTCTATTAACGATATAATCCGTGAATGCCAGCCTGCATGCTATGAAAATATAGGGTCTGCCTAGACAAGATGAATAAATTTAGAGACCACATAAAAAATTACGCGATAGTTCAGGAGTGTCGACCCAAAAACCTTTTTAAAACATTAATATACTCTAATATACTTGATTCTTTCCAAAATCCCAGTTTGATAGCTCCTTAAACAAAATACGTAAGATGGTTTTTATTAACTATTCCTAATTTATAATCCATAATATTTATGGGTACTTTTGAGATGGAAAGTTACGATTAATTAAGTTTTTGTTTATTAATGGTTCATTAATGATTAAATATGCAAAATTAATTGACTTTCTTCCTTTTCGAAACACAATTTTAATCATCAATTACTTTTTATGTACATTATGAAAAATTACAAAGAAAGAATATTATAAAAATATTTTTAAAAACAAATTCAATGATATCAACTTTATATTTTTCGGATTAATGAATAAAAAATAATTTTTGGTCAAAATCTTGACCCGCAATCCCAAAAGATCAATTAATTTGAAATGGAGGGATTATTTTATAACATATTTCTTTCTTCGTTTGGTACATTTTAGTTAATACGTCTCATTTTCTAAAAAAAAAATCGATAATGTCAATTATATAAGCTTATTTATAAATTTTATTTATTTTGTACTAATTTGTTCAACTAATTTTGGTACACGTACTAATTAGGTGCATATAATAATTTTGGTATACTCTTTTTTGGAGTTTTTAAATTGAACTAGTAAACGAGACGTGCGATGCACGTCATACAATATATTGATGTCGCAAATATTTGAGATATTTTTTATGTTTAGTTTCGAATTCATTCGAAAACCGTGTAAACTTGCACTCCTTCACATATTTTTTTCTAATTAATATTTTTATTTTTTGAATGTATATTTTATTTGATCATGAATAACTCTTTAAATATTTTATGAAAATTATAATAGAATACGATGATTATAATAATAAAATTAATAGAATCAATTTCAAGTATATCAATTTCAAGTATAATTTTTTAGTAAAATATATAAATTTAATAATAAGATTAACATAAAAAACTACATTATTTAAATAATCAATCAAATACAATTACACTTGAGGAAGGGATAATTAGTTCCAACAAACACATTATCTATAATGATAATATTAAGAAAATGATTTTGGTATTCCAGTTGTAGATTATGAAAGTATATAATGTAGAGATTATAATTATATTGATATGAAAGTATATTATGTAGAGATCATAATTATAGGAAAATTATGATACAAAGTTAAAGTTAAGTAATTCAAAAAATTGGTCAAACATAGATTGACCAAATACTGAAAATAAATATCCAAGTCAATTTGAAATGGAGGTAGTATATTAATAGGAGTATTAGTATTCTTTTCATAATGTATCTCATCAAACTATATTTTTGCCTAAATTTTAGAGAGAATGGTAATTTAGTCATTAATAAAGGTGGAAATTCAAGAAACGAATAAACACCTAATTTTATTCATATACTTTTATATATAATTAAATGATCATCTTAGAACGAGATATATTTTAGTAATGTATATCATTTTATAAATTAAAATTAAATACAGGCAAAGATAATGATAATTATGAATCAGATTACTTAATGAATCAGAAATGTTTCTCACATTAAAAGTACGCCATGTCTCCATGACTCCATCCATCCCCAATTGTTAGTTATCTTTAATTTTACACCAATTTTATGAAAAAATCAAATTATTCTCACATTTCAAATTTTTCTCTTTTTATTTATCTCACCTTAAGTCCACACAAGACTCAATTTAAGGATTTTCAAAAAAGGTAAAAAGTCACAAACATTTAGAGATCGGGGAAATACTCCCTTCATTTTAAATTAATTGACGTTTTGGGATTTCGTATCAAGACTTTGACAACAAATTACTTTTTATTCACTAATTAAAAAAATATAAAATTGATATCATTGGATTTTTTTTAAAATTTTCTTTCATAATATTATTTTTTTGTAATTTTTCATAATGTATATAAAAAGAATTAATAATTAAAGTTTCAGCCTCGAATAAAGGAAATTCAATTATTGATATAAAACTAACATAGGTGAAAAACCATCATAACCACTTTTCATAAGATATCTGTTGGCATGGGTCTCTATTTAAATATCAATTGATATAATAATTATAGCAATAATCTTTTATGTTTGTCTTCTTGAAACATACAGGATTTGAAGTAGTGGACAAAGGTTGTTGTGGTGTAGGTAGGAACAATGGAGAGGTGACATGTCTGCCTCTTCAACAAGCTTGTGCAGATAGAACCAAGTACTTATTTTGGGACGCTTTTCATCCTACGGAATCTGCAAACATCTTGCTTGCCAAGAATTCATTTAGTTCAAACTCCAAATCATTTGCTTATCCCATGAATATTCAACAATTAGCTATGCTTTAGCTTTAATATCTGAAAGTTATTATATCACTAGTAGAGTAAAATATTGACGAGTATGTGACCAATAAGCACACGCATTGTTCCGTTATATATGTTTGATAGTGAACTTTATTGTGTTTTCTACTCTACCAAGTTACACATCGTTATTTATTGGTGAAAATTTTAAGGAATAATAATTCATTCTCAATATTTAGTTTTTATATTTCTTGAAAGCTTTTATATTGATCTACTTGTTTTTCACAGTCCTATAATATTGAGATTGACAACAAATTTACTAAGTTATTACTGTACTTATTAGTGTTATGAATATAACAATTAACAAACAACACTACAAAGAAACGAAAGAACTAGAGAACAATTTTATTGATTGTTTACAATACATAAGGGCATATTTATAGACTCAAAGGATATAACACTTACAATAAAAAATGTATAATCTACATAACCATTAAATATAGTTTCTTTTCGTTTTTCCTTTTAGTTAGTGTGTCTCCTCCAAACCTTGTGAATTGTGATTGATTCAATTATAGACATCCAACTAATTGTGATGATATTTCCATAACAGTTCCCTTAGATGTGCATTTGTCAAAAATATGCACCATTAAAATCTTAATAGAAAAATTAGAGTCCGATTTAAGTGATTACAACAATTTGTGATTATCACCATGTTTACCCTTAACTCATATCTTTTTTAATATCAATTATAAAATACCAACTTTATCCCAATTTTATTCTAACCGTTAGATCATAAAGTCACTGTCACTTAAATTCAATGGTTATGATCTCCTTAACTACGATGTTAATAAAATTTTGTAAGCACAAAAGTCTTGGCTCGCAAAATCTTATGGAGCAAAACCTAGTAATGGAAAAAAGAGTATGTTGTTATTTAAGTGAAAGGTACAAACTAAAATATCCTACTGCTAGGTGAAAGGTACAAATTAAAATTTTGTTTAATTATTTTTATAATCACATGTAGTTCTTGAAATCGATGATAACAATTGTTATTATGATAATTGAAACCAACAGCTTGCACATAGGGTATTCATTATTTGAAACAACTTTTTATTTACGAAGCAAGTTTGAAAATCCATAATCTAAACGTTTGAAACGTAGAAAATTAAATACAACTTTAAACCTTCAATAAAGATGACTTATAATTCATTTTTGGGTAAACATGTACCAAAATAGAGAAAAGTGAAACTAAGATATTATTATATGAATATAAAAATGTGATATGTTTATATGATGGATATTATAATTTAGCTATTACTATTTTCATATGCTCAAATAAAGATATTGAAATCACAATTTAAAATGGTTAATAATCATTGTACACAGTGAAAATTTATTAAACAAATAATTAAAATGATTAGGACGACTTAATTAAATTGATTAAATCAAGCCATTAAAGAAATGCCACGGCTACGGTTTTCAATCGAACCTCAAATTTAATGTAAACCCTGTTGAATAAGAGTTTCCGAGAAAATAACCCCGAATTAAATTTCATTAAATTTAGGTTCGAGGCTAAAATCCCTAATTTTATCAAGTTAAAATCGACCTAAGGTCAAAATTTAATTTTCGGGAAGCTACGGGACTTAAACGAAGCATCTAAAAAGTTAGCTGGGTTCAAATGAAGACTTGTTCAGGTCAACATGAAAAATGTTTGACCTAGAAAAGAATCTGGAACTTTTTTTTGCTTCAAAATAGGCCCCCAATATTATTCTTAGAGGCAAAGTAATTCCTAAAATTATGACGATTCAGATTCACTCAAAATTCAACTCATAAGACTACGCATCCACTGAAATCAAATCAACCAATCGAGCCTATACATACCCCCCCCATATATTTTCAAAAATTGGAATCAATAAATCATTTAGAAAAAATACCCGAGAAAATACAAAGAAATATCTCTAGAATTCTCTTAAGTTAAATCTTTTAAAAATCGCCAAAGAAAATCACTGGGTGGCTGGAAACCTCCGTGTAGCCAAAATAGGCACTGAAATAAGAATTATTGGCTAAACGTAATAATTCTTCAAGTCCGGGAATCAGTAACTGACGGAATCGACGCGATTTCTCAAGAACGCCTCGAATATCTCGTGAATAAGTTAAATAGCCCCCGATGAGCCCAAAAAATCTTGCATGAAAAAACCCGAAAATCTCAAGTTTGATTCATCAAGTTCCGTGATAGGAATATATACCGATCGTTCGCCCCTATAGCCGGATTCCCTGTGAGGAAACACGCTACTAAAGCCCCCGTCCGATTGGACGCATCATCAACAAGGTCGAACGATCCACCTTCATAATCGATCATCACTACAAAGAAGAAGTTTAAGTAAGGCAAATAAGCTTGCAGCAACACACCAAAGGTTAAATCAAGTGCTCACCTTCATCGCTAACAAATAAAATTGCTAAGCCTATACATGTGCTGTAAGAACACTACTTTAAAGTTTAATCAAATCTAAGCGAGACTAAATCTCACTAAGTCTCCTGTGAGAATCAAAGAGTTTATCCAACTACATAGTCCCACTCAGTCTGCATTCTTAAGTCCCACTTAGGCGTGTGATGTCTCTCACCACCAGATTGACTAAGCCCCATGATCGCAGATAAGTCATAGTAAGTCCACTTCAAGTCCGAGCTGCACTGAGATCAAGTCCGGGGCACTCCAAGATCGTCCATAATTGATATAACATATCATTTAGAGTGTTATATCAAGTGGTAACTATTTTGGGTCACATACTTTACTATGTGGAGGAATTCGATTATAATATGTCGTGAATACGCATATATATGGGTTGGTCGACTTGCTTGAATACGTAGAAATAATAATACGATATCAATAACGAAATCTGGAGATAAAAAGCAATTAATAGTATGGGTCTTAGTATAGTGTTTGATGCAAAAGTTAATGTATGAGATATTAGTCAAATCTATAAAGATGATTACTATAATTTGGTGAAATTTGTTTCAATAGCAAAATGTTGCATACTAGATAATAAAAGCTGCATTAAAGTAGAAGTCATGAAGGGCCAAAGACAAATCAGCCATGGTACCTCAGACGAAATTTTATAAAGAGGGTGGATTGAAATGTCCTAATTCTCATGATTTACACACCTGAGTACTGCTCTACTTAACCAAACCCCGAACCTCGACAAGTGTGTAGTTAAGTACGACTAAATTTTTCCTTCCTAGCTAAGAACGACGCGACACGCCACGCTCCCATCCCTACTGGCTATACACTGCTTGCTTTACCTTACTTCATGGCTAAGTAACTTCATTATATAAAATAAAATTCTTTCTTCTTCTCTCTCATAGTCGGCCGAACTCCCTCCCCTTTCCCCTACAAATTTTTCTTTCTTGATGTAATTCCTCTCCAAATCATACTCCCTAAAGTTATTTCAAGTTTCAAGAAGGAAAGCAGCATTAATAGTGATCAAGTAGCAAAGTTAAGTGATATTTGGTTTGATTAGAGGTGAGTACACCTATCACAAGTTTATAATCTTTCAAGTATACATGCAACATGCAGCGTATATTTGGGTCAGTTGTAAGTGAATAACTATTAAAAGATTACAAGTATGTCGATATGATAATTAATAAGGTAGTATATATATATAAAGTTAATTATTGAGATGAGATTTAGTAAAGTGTGTTCTTGATTAAATTAGTATGATATAATAGTACACGTATGTATAATGCATGCAGAAACGGGTCATCAACTAATTGATTTTATTGAGATTATGTTAAATATCAATATATTTAGATATCGAATATTATAGATTTAAGATATTATGATATAACTATATATATGGATAAAGAGTTATTGTTATAAAATAATTGTTAAACGAGATTATATGGGTTATGAAAGTAATGAATAGAAAGGGAATAAATCATTTGGTTGATGTAAATACTAGAGTACGTAGATAAAAAATATTGAAGACAGAATTATCAGATATTGATGCGAATATGGAATGTCGAGAATTACGACGTTATGCGACGCATAACACGACGATAAAAGCGGTAAGATTTATGACAGCTTGGATATGATGTCGAAGTTTATGAGACGCTGATTATACGAGAAAGCTTAATAAGAAGTATTAACCTTACCATAAGCATTTTGGGCCGACAGACTACGGTCACGATGATAATAATATATGAAAAGAATGGTGATATTAAGATGATAAATTTGATTTAGATATATGTATTGTGGAAATTTTTGAGGATACGATGGCAATTATTGATATTAACGGTTATGTATTAGTACGATGTTACGACATGGGCATATTATGGAGAAAGGGATATGATTTGTGTTACGATTATGCAGATATTCCTAAAGATTTCAATCGACGTGTCCCATAAACAACGGTATTCGCGAAATCAACGGATCACAGTATCCGTATTTGTTAGTATCCACGGCCGTATAATCCGGTATTCTGTGCTGAATCGACTGGCCATAAGATATCAAGTATAAAATGTGATTACGTAGAACTCTATCTCCGTCATTGGTTCTTTGGTCCCTCCTACAAGTCAATGCTATTCCGCTACTTGATGGTGTAATGGGACAGCTTGTATCAAGGGAGAGTTTGTCAGCGGGTCTTCGCTTGCTCGTAGGCAACGAATGACGTTGTTGCCTCCGCAGTGTCATGTATTGCTTCCGCTTACTGGAGTGGCTAAACGGTAATTGATTTTATATCTCGCGCTGGTCGAGTAGAAGCAACGAAATGACGCCAAGTTTTTCTCCTACGGGAAGTGGTACTCCCCATGTGGGGCTTCGAATAGAAGAGTTAAGTCGCTATGTGATGTATTTGAGCTATTTGATACAAGCATATTTTCAATTATTATGAGATTATTTTGTAAGTCGGACATCAGACTAAATGGGTTGAAGATATTAAACCATGAGGATCATAAGGAGACCCGACTAGATATGAATAAATATGGTAAAGATATAATGGAAGTAATTATCACGATTATGCGATATTAATGCTTTTTATATGTCAATGCGATTTGTTATATGAGTATTCACGAAGCTAAGCTCACCCTTCTATCTGGGGACCCCTAAAGTGTTGTTTTCTATTGTTTAGGGAAACAAGATTGGCAAAGATCACCGCCGCGACGAGTCGAGTAAATCATGATTCGAGATCGTGGCTGCCAGATATCCTCAACGGTCGTTAGCGTGTACTCTTGTTTTATGGCAAATCATGTATTAAGAAATGTGTTGTATATGATTTGTATGATTGATGGAATTGTGAAGTGTACTATTTGTTGTTGTCTGAGATCACCATCCGGCATAGTCACGCTCTATTTTCCTTCATTCTCAGGGTCCGTGCTGTAATGGGTGAACTCGACATTCATGTCAGCTGAGCAGCCTAACCCACACCGGCGCTGGTCGTTATAATTTTAGTATCGTGAGCTTAGGTTTCAGCTTTCTATGGTGTCCTCGTGGTGGTTATGTGCCTAGACTAAAGATGCCGAGGAGATGTTGATATTTCATTCCTTTGTGGAGTCCGAATCTTTCCTTCTTTTGTTGATCGCTTGACCTGCTGGAGATGCCACCTAGAAGATTTTCGTTTAGCTATTAATGAGGACCTTAGTGGGGAAGACAAGATCTAGATTCGTTACGAAATGTATTTAAGGTTCGGGTTTATTATTAGTAAGTTTGGTGAATATTATACAATTGAAGATGGATTAGAAAGAGCGTTACAGGTTTCCATTGATGATGTTTATTGCTAACGGTTAGTTTTCGAGTAAATTTTATCTTTACTCGATAACGGGCGTTATGTAGATGTAAATCAAGGCCGAAACCTATAGGAACGGACGTTAATGGATGGATAGGTTGGAATTTTTATGCTCGGGAGAAAAGATATACCAAAAGATGTTAAGGAAGGAAGCCTTTAACGTCGCGATAATGACTCATAAAGAGACGGGACGCATTTATGTAAACCCAAGAGCGTCGGTGAGTAATCTCGCTGATCAGAATGTAAGATTGTTGATCCTGTCGTTAAACTTTTTGCATTTGGAATAACACTTATTGGAAGAACGCCGCATACCAAGATAGTCGGACCCAAGTTGCTAGCAGAAACGAGAATTAATTTAGTTGGACATACAAGTGACGATCACTGCGAATATTATGAGAATAAGTTATCAATCTGTCCGTCATGAGTATGAATACGTAGAGAGACAAAAGAGAATAAAAATCGCTGTAATAGGTTGGGTTATTGGAAATTCCATCTCGATGTGGCATTGGCGATTAAGGATAAGTTGAAATGAAAAATTTTCTCCGCAGCATGTCGCGGACGATTAAGCCGCCAAGCGTAAGGTTATCAATCATCGTAGGCATCAAACATGCTCAGACATCTAGAATATTGGAAAAAAGCGGTATTGGTGAAATTTAGTGTGGTAGTAGTCTATTGATAGATATAAAGTGGGAATTAATGTAGTTAATAAATCGGGGATTTATCCTGCTTGTAATACGAGGAAAATGTTAAATTAATTGTGAGGTTGTCATATTAAGCATATGCGAACAAGAGAAAGGAATGCGGTTATAACGGGTTAAAAATGAATATTATAGTTTGGTTGTCATTATGAAGTTCTTAATTGTTTAAGTTAAGCCGAAAGGCCATGGAAGAAGAAGTTTCGGATGCATTTAAAATTTTGACCGCTGCTTGGAAGAAAATATGCTAACAGATGAATAAATAAATATTTAAGTGAAATGAAAATTCGATAATGATCGTGCATCCGATGGAGGAAGAATTGCTTTTTAAGAGGAAATTAGCTTTCTGATATATCATTCGGCGACTTTTAGAGAAATTACTGCATTTATATAAAGTTTAACTCATGGTAAGATATTACGAATTTATGTCTCTAATCAAGTTGTTCATACCTATAAAAAACAACCTAAGTGACATATAATTTGAAAATACTCCCTCCGCCCCAAAATTGTAGGACATTTTGATCGCTTGTACTATTTCATAATAATCTGATCGTGAAATATTATTATATATATAATAATTTATGAAAAACTATATCAATAAAAACATATTTCAAATTCTTTTCTTATCGGAGATATACTTTATAAAATATTATACAAAAACAAATAAAAATATTTTATAACAAAAGCTTAACTTATTTAAAATAAAAAATAAAAATATCCCTATAATTTTAATTTTATGACTATAAGATATAAAGCTAAAATAATATGAAATGGGCCTTTTGTATCAAGCCCAAACTAACCCTAATCCTTGCATCTGTAACTATAAATATACGTTTCCAATTATCAGAAATATAAGCAAAAGCAGTAAGCCAGTAATATCTTTGTTTTGCAAGTCTCCTCCAATTTTTTTTTTTTTTTTAAATGTTGTTCACCTTTCGATCTAAATTGCCATATAAGTTGGATTCAAAATGGTTGATTTTATTCCATTTAGTGTTTTTATTAACATCTATTTTTCTGTAATTTAATTGTTTCAAAAAATGAATGAAAAATTGCACAATGCGTTAAAGGCAACAGTAATTAGTTAATATGGTGTGGCCATGAGTTATTGTGCATAAAGTAAATGCTGAGCTTTGAATCAGCGGCGGCCAGACAACCGTTGAGATTGATCCACAGATGGACACCCCTTTAATGGTCTCTGTCTACTAAATATATCTCAAATTCTTTTTAAATTCGTAGTAATTTTTCTAAAATAACTGTTATTTTCTTTGTACGATTTGTGTCTCTATCCATTTCTTTGATGTTCATGCTTAAAAATGAAATACGGAATATCATTAATTTCATTTATTTAATTATTATTTTTAAAATTAACTGGTTTGTTGAAAGTCAAATTTAAAAATAAAAACAGTTTGGGTACTTTGTTTTCCAATTCCATGGAATTTCAATTTCGGTGTTTGATAAAACTATAGAATTTAAATGGAATTGCAATTCAATTTTAATCCTTGCATTTGGTTGGCTATGGAATTCATTTGAAATTTATTTTTTATTTAGTTATTGTAAAGTATAATTATGTTTTTTACATGTTCCAAAATAATTGTCAATTTTACAATTCACTTAAAAATACATATATATCTCAATAAAATTATCTATTTTCATAAGTACCTTTTAAGTCTTCATAGACTTCATGTGTCCCAAAAACCGTCCATTTTCACTATTTTCATAATTTATAACATATACTCCGTATAGGAAAAATTGATTTTACAATTTATAATGAGCTTTGTTTTTTTTTTTGTTGGCTTCTCTAATGTTATACATCAATTATGTCTTCCCAATTTTACCCATTTTTTTTCTTTGTTTCATAGGAATTTCAATGTGCCTAGTATAGATGACCACTTAATTTAATTTTTATTACAAGTCAATGTAGATAGTTTAAATAAGGAAATGAACCAGGAATCCCTAACAATAAAAGCTGAGATAACAGAAATGCAAAACAAACTGGACAAATTAATTGAAACAGACAATTTAACAAACTCATACTCATCATTAAAAATACCAATTCCATATACAAAATTCAACACTAGCATTCCCAATTTCATAAACTAACTTCATGCTAAAAATCAAAATCAAAACCTAAACAACCCATCAAATTAAATTTCAGATTTAACCACCAAATCCTAACCCTAAATCATAAATAATAAAGTAATATGAAATAAGTAATTGAATTAACATAAACCAAGAAATTCTTCAAATTCCATCGTAATTTTAATTGAAAAAACACAAACATAATAGTTACAGAAATCAAAATCGAAATAAGATAAACAAAATTAGGGATCTAGGGTTTGTAAAGAAACAGTGATTAGACGTACTCTGAGGAGGTGCAGAGCGGCGTGGGGCGGAGGCGAGAGAGCGGTGAGAGATGCTGTCGAGAGAGCGATCTTCAAATATCTTATTTATTTAAGATCGTGATATTGCGTGATTAATGGCTTTAATAAAAACGAATCACCACGTATTTCATATATACTTTTATTTTCATATTAATTTTTTTATACAGAATCACCTACATGCATAAATTCTCTATAACCATTACTATAAATATTATCTACTACTTTAATACCTATAATATCACAAAGAGAAAATAAAATTATTTCACAATCCTCTATCTTTATTTTCTTCATTGCAACTTTTCATCTTATTTCTTCTAGGTTTTTTTTTAAATTTATTTATTTATTTCTATTATAATTTTATTATAAAATAATAAAATAATTTTGCAAAAGCAAGACAGTATATATAACAAATATATAACAAATATATATATATATATAAAGAAAGTGTCATAAGGTGGCATTATACTCATGATCATACGCTTGAGTTTAATCTTACAGAAGGGCTATTTTTTGAAACTCGATAAATTAATACTATTTAAGCTCGATCCGGGGATAATATTTTTATCATTCCGAATTCTGATGTGGTCCTATTAATATTTTAAAGTTCTCAGAACGACTGATAAAAAGCTAAATTAATAATTCGTTTTTTTAATGCCCTTTTCTTTACTTATCGGTCATATGCGACTATCCTTTTATGCCTTTTTATTTTTTACGCACTATCATACGCGATTGTGCTTTTTTTTTCGCTCATTTTTCATTTTTTTTCAATTATCAATCATAGTAAACTCGATAAATTAATATTTGAGATAGAGTTGATAAAGTAATAATTCGCTAAAAATATAAGATAATACAATTTTTATCATTTCTAGACCCCATATGAAATATAAATTAAGAATTCCTTAATACTGCTCCATATATTTTTTTTTCCTTTTTTTGGGTTTTTTTTTGTTGTTTTTTTTGAAATGATCATTTTTGCAATTATAAACTGCAGTAGAAACTCGATAAATTAATACTCGATTATTTAATAATCTCTCTAAGATAATATTATCTACTGCCTTTAACTCTGTGGGATATGAAAGCAATTAATAATCTGCGGCTTTTTCGCTTTCTTTTTCATTTATTTTACGCTTTTTAAGACAATACATTTTTTGATAATTTCTATAGACCCTCATATAAAATATAAATTAATAATTCCTTATATACCGTATATTACATGAAAGATTTATGTGAAGGTTTTGACAAATGACTCAATTGTATTTTTATTTATTGAACTAATTTCACCTTAAATCTCATTCTACTTTCCTTTATCATCAGAAGAACTTCTCGATGTTGTCAGCATTAATAAGGTACTGGGACAAAGATTCTTTCCACGGGCTCTTCATTTGATATAATGCATAATCTATTAAAATATCAAAGTGAAAGTTTGAAAAATATTCAGAATTGAAAGATTAAATTGGCAAATTAATAAAATATTAATTAATTATATAATAACTATTTCAAAACTAATTTTGACTAGTCGCTAATCTTTTGACGATATATTATCCATTAGTCTCAAGCCAATTGACGGGCCTCGCTTCGAATAGTATTCCATAAAATAATCTTTGATTTGTATTTTAGAAAGTGAAATGACATATGTGCCCTTCCTGTTAAATTTATTTACAAAAATGTTATTATGAGCGTGTTTTTTATGGCATTGACATGGAATTGGAATTCTTTTTATTTTTGAATGGATTTGGTGGTAATGTATTTTGTGAGATTTGAAATTCAAAATATATTCGAATTCTAATTCCATAGTTTATCAAATGCCAAAATTTTGTTTAGAATTGGAATGAAATTCAAATTCAATTCCAATTCCGCAAAACCAAACGCACCCTCAATCTAATGATTATAAATCGCTTAAATCACTTGAGCACCATGCTTTAAGGACTAGAAAGAAACATATTGTATTGAGTTGTGGCGATTGCAATTAAGATTTCAATATATAACTACTCTTGGATTGTCATTTATCATACTCTTAATTAACAATAATTGAACATTTGAATAATAAGCAGCTACAATTAACAACTGCAAACGCTGCATTTTGTACAATCCTACACTACTACAGATTTGGACTTGCGTAACACATCTTAGATAGCTCCTTTTTGCATGTGCTATTGAAGTGTAAGCTTGAATTACGTTTTTGAGGAGTGCTATACACATGGATACTTAAATAGCGCTTTGCATCATAATTTGGTTTTAAAAAACGAAAATAATAATTTTAAAAAAAATTATATAGCGCTTCCTTGTAAAACGCTATGCAAAATGCGCTTGCCAAGCGCTATAACAATAACAAGATTAAATAGCGCTTCTGTTACTCAGTTCACTTTTGTTACTCAATTGTGCCCAATTCACATCCTACATACGACCCTAGCCTCCCTTCCTCATTCTCTATTCCTCTGGTTTCTCAACTCCCTCCTACTCCTTTAATATCTCCTTTTCTCTTTTTTCATTCATTTTCTGGTGGATTTTTTGTTTTTATTCAAGTATATTGGATATTCAAATTGATTGTATTTTCGGATTTGAGTTGGGGAGTTTTACCTTCAATTTTCTTCAACGGTTTGGCCTCAAATTGGGGGGTTAAACTTAGATTTCTTGTTTTTGGTTCGATTTGGTTTCAAATTGGGTATTTTTACATTGATTTGGCTATGTTAATCTGTGAGAAATTTGGAGAAATCAGTAAGTAACATTTTTTTGTTCAAATTTTCCATATCTATAGGTAAAGTGTATCTAAATTTAATTTGATTGATAAACTTTTCCAGATATGTTGGGGAAACTAGGTTCCGTGGTTCAAATGTTACATATATTTTTTTTTTAATAAAAAAAAACCACCCACCGCACCCTTACAATGAGAATCGAACCAGGAACTCTAAGTCATTGGAAGCCCTCCTAACCACTAGCCTGTTCGTTCAATGTTCTCTTCAAATGTTACATATTTGTTTAAATTTCAGATCAAGTTGGTTGTTAAGAATTTGTCCAGTAATTATTTCAATATCTGTCCAAATTGTTAATGGTAACAATCTTCATTTTATCTCCTTTCTTTTTGTCTTGCTATTGTTGAGCAAAAAATAAGCAAAGTAATGCATAGTTATCTTCTTGTTGACTTGAATTGGCCTAAACATATAAATGTACAAGTTATTTGAGGTAGGATGTATGATATTCAATTCAAAGTTCCATCCTTTTTTATTGTGCTAAATTACTTTATAGTGAGGCTATTTGTTGCTCTCTGAATGGATCATATGGACAATGTGAAATTCATGATAGCGAGTCTAGAAGTGGCAGGATTCAAACTCAACCCAGGTTATTTTCAGTCAATAATTAAAACTTTGCATAAAGTAAATTATACCTCTAGACAAAATAAATTTAGCCAAATAGTTAATGGAAGTAATTTTGATGTTTAATGATTTTTCATATGTTTTTTTTTTGTAAGTAAGCTCAACTTAAAAGAATCCAAGATGAGAAGACAGCTGCTCAAGAGGTATGTAACTAGAAGTTGCGTTAATGCGTAGGACTTTCTGCTTAGTTTTCCAAATTTTTCATGATTTACTTTGTTAACTCGTCACATATATATATATATATATATATATATATATATATATATATATATATATTGAAAGTAATGGTCATGTGATCAAGCAGTAACATCGAATCTGGCCAGCTTGCTGTGAATCTGGCCAGTTTACAGAGGTCTTTTCAAATGTACTTGTGGCGGCCATGAACATTTTCTTACCTGTAAGTGAAATGGCCAAGTTTTTTTTTTTTTAAACTCTTTTTATATATATCATCTGTTAAACTCGCATTTCTTTATTGTGTTTTAGCTATTGACAAGAAAAATGGCAGAAAATAAAGAGGAAGTTGTGGAAAGATGGAGATAAAGGCTTAATTACTTCTGTTATTTCTAGAGTTATGTAAATTTTATGATCTCATTTTAATTTTAGATATGTAATTTTTGTGATATAATATAGATTGTAAATTTTTATGTTTTAGTCTAAATTTTGTAACTTATATGATGTATAGATTGTAAACTTTTATGTTCTAGTGTAAATTTTGTAATTTCTATGATATAATTTTAGTGATATATATTGATTTATTTATTATATTTTAATAGTTTTTTTTTATATTTACTTTTGGAATTATAAGAATAATGGAGAATTATTAAATACAAAAATTATACAAATTATTTGTACAATTTTTGTATTTTAATAATTTTCCATTTTTTTATTTTCAACAAAGCACTTAAATAGCGCTTGTCAAATGTGTTATGGGAGTTATATGCTTAAGTAGCACTTTTACAAGCGCTATACAAATGATGCGCTATATAAGTACCTATTTACGAATGATAAATACGTTAGGTTTTTGACTTTTTTGCTTAGGATTTCTGATTCCAATTGTTTGTGCATGTATTTTTTTTTTATGTTGGTCGATTATTGGGGGATGTAATGATGTTGTGGTTTTGACTTTTTGGTTTAGGATTTTTTTTCCAATTGTTCGCGCATGTATTTAATTAAATAAATTAGGCGATTGTAGGTTTCAATTTTGATTTCAATTATTAGGTTTTTTATTTCGATGTTGTTTTGAAGTTTGATTTTCACCATTTTTTATTCATGTTTGGTAAGTGTTTCAATTAAGCAATTTTGGTAAGATATTTAAATTCAGTTATTGTATTAATTAGGGGTTTTGATAAATTGAAAAGTTTTAATTTTGTAATTAGGGTTTCAATTGATCTAAGATTTTGTTAGTGTTATGTAAATTGAGTTGTTTTATTAATGTAATTAGTTAATAAGTGTTTCATTTTACTGTAACTGTTATATTATTGTGATTTTATATAGTAAAATTGATTTATTATTAACTAAAATGCATTTTTATTTTCTTGAGTCATCAGATACTCCACATACATCTGATGATGAAAATCATGAGATAAATGATACGGATTTCAAAGTTCGGTGGGTGACGCATTTACGGGACAAGAACCCATGTAATAATGGGTATTGCCAGAGTTATTCAAACAAATTCGAGGAATCGTGTAGAATCTCAAACCTAGTAACACCACCTCCCGCATCAAACAAATTGCGGGTACGGTTAAGCATTTTCGATCCGGGGCCATTTTGCCTTCTGGGGTAAAGAAGAATAAGTGTAGACACTGCTACAAGTTGATGTCAGTTCAAGCTAAAAAAACTATAACACACTTAATAAGGCATCTAAAAAAAGCTTGTCCCATAAGACACAAAAATTTTCCAAAGCCACTTAATCAGGCAACTACTTCTAGAGATGCTTCTAAACAAACTCAATTGAGTAGTGTTATCCTTTTTGAAGGTGAATGCTCTATTTAGATTTTGTATTTAGCTTTGATAAGGTTAAAATACTAGCTGCTCAAATGGTGTTAGCATATAAATATCATTTTTTGATTGTGGAACAAAAAGTGTTTAATGAGTTCCTAAGGGCTTATACTCCATACTATAAAAAAAAATAAGTAGATGGATGGTATAAAAAGAGTACTTTAATGTGTTTGATAGAGAAATGGATAGGTTTAAAAGTGTTTTGGATAAAGTTACTAGAGTTAGTCTTACAACTGACTGTTGGTAGAGTTGGGTTCAAAAAACTAGGTATATGGTGATTACTGGCCACTTTATTGATAGAAACTGGACTTTACAAAAGAGAGTGCTCTCTATTGTGAATGTCCCTCCACCTCACAATGGGCCAGCATTGGCCAAAGAGGTTCACAGGATTTGTAATATCTATGGTATCAATGACAAAGTGTGTTTTGTAACTGTGGACAATGCTAGTGCTAATGGTGTGTGTATTGCAATTCTGAAAAAAAAATCATAATTTGCATTCCAATCTTGTTTAGGTGGGAAATTGTTTCATGTTAGATGTTGTGCTCATATTATTAATTTATTAGTTAGAGATGACTTGAAAGAGATTGAACATATTATTGAGGTTATTAGGGAGGGATTTAAATACATTTTTGGTTCAGAGAATAGGCTAAGATCTTTTAATGATTATAGGTTAATATGAAACTTCCTTCAAATAAGTGCGGCATTTTATAATAATACAAAGATGAAACTCTATTTATGGATGATCAAACCGCTTATACTTATGTAGGATGCTTCACTAAGTATGAACAAGCATGACGAGGCTTTTGAGAGGCATGCTTCAAATACGCTTGAATGGTTTCTCAGTGCATGTAGCAGAGTTTTGAGGTTTTTTGGAATGTTACATCTAATACCGGGTAGTAACTATCCAAATGTTGAACTTGTGCTCGCTGGTGTCTATTTAGAATGAAAAAGAGTTGATAAATGCTCAACTAGATGAAACAAAAGAAGAAACACGTGAAGAGTATGGCTACTAGAATGGCTCAAGTATGATAAATACCTGGTCGAATGTAATCTTTTGTTGTCATTCGGGTCAATATTGATTCCGAGTATAAGAAAGGCATGATTGAATTTGCATATACATCAATATTTCCCAATAAAGAATAGATGATGTTATGCTTGCTTTTGATCATATGCTCGATCAATATGGCATTATTTACGGGATACTAAAAGGAAAGTGGTCGATTTTATACCATTTTTATTTGAAACAACCCGCTCATTTACTGTTGGCAAGAGAAAGTTTGATAATTTCATGATGAAGTTACAAACTAAAGGGAAGGAAAATAATGACTTAGAATTGTATTTTGATGATACCTGTTTCCCCAATATTACAAATTTTGATGTATTGACATGGTGGAAAGGTAATGAGGGAAAATACAAGGTCCTCTCTAGAATGGCAAGGGATATATTATCCATTTTAATCACCACAGTTGCATCTAAGTCTACCTTCTCAGCTGGAGGGAGGATAATTGATTAAAAAAAAGCCTCAATGAGAAGGGACATCATTAAGGTGTTAGTTTGTGGTGGAGACTGGATCAAAGAGACTTATGGAATAAACAGTTTGAAAGAGGTAAACTTCACTTTAAACTTTCATTTCTTAACTGTAAGTTTGATATTTTTTTGATTTCTTCTTTTCTTGTTTTGTAGATCGGGAAAATGATGATCCAATAGAGTTGGAATTTGAGTGAGTACGAGATGATGGATTCAAATGCATTTACTTCTACTGGTAAATCAATTTTTTGTTTCCTACTTGAGTTGAAACAAAAAATGATGACATTGTTCTAATTTCCTATGTTGCCTATATTATTTTCTTCTCCGCGCTTTTACTCGCTTGAAAATGATGACATTGCTTTTTGATTTCTATGTTGTCTAGTTGTTCTACCTTCAATTGTGTATTTATGTAACATCTATTACATAGTTTTGTTGCTCAAGCACAATCAGAATTTACTGCATTGCATTTCCGATTCCTATGGTGCCTACATTGCTCGTTTCCTTCGTTGACTTTACTTCATTTGAAAAATGCATTATTTCATTGTCTTCGATTTCTTATGTTGCCTAGTTGCCTTTACTCACTGTGGGCTTGTGTAACATTTATTACAAAGTTTTGTTGCCTTACACAATTGTAGACGATGACATCAGACTTCCGATTTCCTATGTTGCCTACATTGTTTTGTTCTCTCGTTGACTTTACCGCTTGAAAAATAATAACATTGTTCTACCTCTTATGTCAAGCCTAGTTGCCTTTTAATCACTGGGTGCGATGACGCCATAGTTCTGCTCTTTATTGTCTTTACTCGCTGAAAGATGATGACATTATTCTCGATTTCATGTCGCATTGTTGCTCATACTATAATCGGAAATTATGATAAATTGATGACTTGCCACCGATTTGACATTGCGGTTATTTTAACAAAATAACTGTGCTTAACTATATGTACCAAAGTTTTTTTTTTAAACCCCACCCACCGCCCCTTTATAAATGCAGAATCGAATCAAGACCTCTAAGTCACCTGAAGCACTTCCCTAACCACTCAGCCATTCAATGTTTCCTCCTTATATGTAGCCGAAAGTTGCAATGCCTCAAATCACTTACCACTTCATCTCGTGCTATCTTCAACCATCGAAACATCTAACAGTTATCAAGACTTCAAAGAAGACTCCAAGTCAATTCAAAAAGTCCCAAAGAACAAGATCTATTGAATCTTTATTATACTATCTCATTTTGTTATACATTAATCAAATGTTATGTCATAACTTGTTAATCGACTTATCCGTTATCATTTTGGGGATCAGAATCAGAATACGAACTATTTCTACATTTTGGGATTTGGAGGTTGTTTTTGATGAACTATTTCTTCATTTTGTCACTTATTATTGTAATATAATTTTATAATATCGATCAGAACTGAGTTAAAGTAACGCTCGATTCGAAATACCGAACCGAATCAAATATTGAAGATAAAAAAAGAACTTCGAACTCGAATCAAATCTTTAATTTTGATTATCCCCTCCCTAATTTTGACATTCACCAAATCTGAAAAACCCTACATGGCTTTAGTTCAAGACAAAAAAAGGCAGATTACAAAACTTGAATGAAATATACTATACACCATAAAAGTTAATTACCAAGACAACAAAGATACATCATAATACACCATAATATACCCTAATACACCACAATACACACAATACGCAACAATACACCATAACATAACAATACACCACAATACACCAAAAGACACCATAATACACCACAATACACCATGAAAATAAAAATCGAAGTTTTAACAAATCCATGAATTTTTATTATCAAAAAATCCAAAAAAAATGGAACCTTTAAACCCATAAAATTATATTATAAAAAATCCAAAAAATCAAAACTTTAACAAACCCACCAATTTTTATTATAAAAAAACTCAAAAAAATCGAACCTTTAACAAACCCATGAATTTTTAATATCAACAAACCCAAAAAAATCGAAAATTTAACAAATTCATGAATTTTTAATATAAAAAAACTCAAAAAATCGAACCTTTAACAAACCCATGACTTTTTATTATAAAAAACCCAAAAAAATCAAAACTTTAACAAACACATGAATTTTTATTATTAAAAAACTCAAAAAATCGAACCTTTAACAAACCCATGACTTTTTATTATCAAAAAACCCAAAAAAATCGAAATTTTTAAAAAAACTAAATAATCAAAAATAAAAAAATAAAAACCGAAAAAAGAAAAAACGAAAACATAAGAACACAAGACTTAAAAACGAAACATAAGAACACAAGACTTTGTGAAGATTTTGGTTCAAAGTTTTAATCTTACCAAGTTTTCGACAAATTTAAAATTGGGAGGAGTAAGCTAAGTTGTAAGCTGTAGAGTTTAAATTTTAAATGAAACGGGTAGAGAAAACAAGAAATGGGGAAAGTTTGAAGGGAAATGAGGGCATTTTAGTACTTTCACTGGGTGTTATTTTTGCAAAGGAAAAATGGAAGGTGGTTATTCTTAAGACAAAACTCTCAAAATGTGGTATTCTTTCCAATTTCCTCCGGTACACGCAGAGATCCAAATAGAGTTTTTAGAAGTTGAAACGACTATTTTGCCCATTTAATATAAACACATCAAATTTATATGCTTAAAATACAAATCCGAATCAATCGACAGAACCTAATCAAATTAACCTAAATCACTCTAAACCGAACCGATGCATTAAAATACAAAGCTCTCCCGAACTCCACGTATTATTATTGAAAAAAAAAAAATATAATCCCAACCCCAAGGCACAAACAATAAACAGAAAACAAAAACCTAAGCCCCCATCCCCAATTCGGCAATTCCAACCCCCCTCGCCATTCAGCTCCGGCTACTCCGTCGATTCCTTCCAGGTACGTTTATCATTTCGAATTAATTAATTCAATTATTTTTTACTAAATACATATATCAGATATTTATATATCTCATTTCGAATTAATTAGTTAAATAAATTTTTTTGTCGTTTTTGTTTTTTATTTTCAGAATTGTTAATTAATTTTGTGTTATTGTTAATTATCTTTGTGAACTATTTGATTTACTATGTTTTATTTATGTGTGTAATTCATAGTTCAACTGTCATTTTTGATTATTTAGATTAGTGCCTAAATTCTAATATGTATGCCTTTTTGAGTAAATAATTTTTAAATTAAGATCTTTGTTTAGTTACCAAATTGGTTGTTCTTTATCTTTTTTCTTCTGGATTAAATTAAACACCAATTAATTCACTTAATTGATGTCCCCTTTTCATAAATTTTATGGTAGTTTTAATTTTGTTTTCGTATATGTTCTTCAATTTTTGGGAAAAAATATACAAAAGTATAGTATCTTCAGCGTTATGGACTTGATAGTTTTGATTCGAATCGAAGTTGTGTGTTAGTTGAGGTGTAAAATTGGTTAATTTTGACAATTAATAATCAAACTAGACTTTTTTTTGGATGGAGGTAGTATTTGGTAGTCACAACTATGCCAAGTTTGTAATTGCTCCCGACTGCTAATTTGGAGGTCATTTATTCTGTCTCGATGTCTTACTATCTAATATGTAGGTGGATCTAAATTTTATTATTGGAAATACCTATCGAAGCAGAATGGATAGCTTGTGTATAATTTCTATGTATTAGAAGCAAAGTATTTAGTGTTGCAACGAATCAAAAGAGGGAATAGAAAAGAATAGAGATCACGATAACAATGGTTATTTCTTAGAATTGCAAGTCACTTGACGCTTCTGCTATATTCTGTCACTGCTTAATTTGTAGGGGCACAATATGGGTTTGTTTTTTAAGTTATCTCTAATCAACTGTATGTTCTCTGGGATACGCTGATTATAATTAGCAAACAGGATGGTGAAAGAATCTTCAACTTCTGCTTCTCTGAAAGAATATCTCAAGAGATATGAGAGTAATATTGAAGAGGATAAAAAGAAGAAGAAGAAGAAGAAAAAGAAAACGGAGGTCAAAACTGATTCTAGGGGAGTCGTTGTTGTCGATGAAGATCCTGTCTGGCAAAAACCTGTGAACCTTGATGAAGAAGAAGATGACTCTGCTGGTAACTCAATAATAACTTTTTCCTCCTGCCAACAATCATTTATTATCATAGTATTTTGCTTGAATTGGTTAAACTCATTTGATGTTCTCTATGCAGATGAAGAGAAGCCTCAAGTTGATGAAGATATTGAAGTAAAACGTATGAAAAGATTGGAGCAGCTAAGATCTAGACGGCCTTTTGGAGTTATATCTGAGGATGGAAGTGGCTGGGTACCAGTTTCCGAGAATTCAAGAAACTTGCGTATTGATGATCAAGTATGTGATATATCTCCTAAACGTAGGCGGAGAACTAGAAATGACACTCCATCTCCAGAACGAAGGCCTTCTCTTACGGAAAATACTGACTTGTCACCACCTCGCAGTCAGCAGACAAGTTCAGCAAACTTGTCACGGCCTCGCAAGCAGAGGACTAGAAATGATACACCTTCAGCAGTGCCTGACTGGCAACCTAGCAAAGTCGATGTTGATTTATCACCCCCTCGTAAACGAAGGGCTAGGAACGATTCACCTTCTCCCGAGCCTGACTTAAAGCATTTGGGAAGCAGTGTAGATGATGATTTATCACCTCCAAGGCAGCGGCGTAAGCAGAACCAAATTGCTCCTCAGGAATCTCATCGATCTGCACTTGATAATGATGGAGAAATACCTGACCTTTCTCCTCCCAGGAGAATGAAGAAGGTAACACCTCTAGAGAAAGAAAGGCCAAAGACTGGTCTTGTTAGTGGTCGAGAAATCAAAGAGGAAATCACAAAGACAAAGGAAGAAGAGTGGTTCAGGTGATTCCTTTCTTTCTTTCTTTTTTGAACTGAGTAGTTATATCTTAAGGAACCAAATAATGCCATGAGAAAGTCAAGCTTCGCACTCACACTTCAATGTTAAATATACTCATACTTCAATGCTAAATATGACCTTGCAAAACTTGTGTTGCTCATATTTTTCTTCTCTTACAGAAAAGATCAATAGTTCATATATTTTTCTATTGATGTGACGTTAAGAGAACATGCACATTCAGCTGTTTATGTTAGCTCTCTGATCTGCATAGATAGGATCTCAAATAGAAATAAAGACAACATTGTGGAACATGTCAAGTAACTCGTCTGATTTACTGAAGCTGCGTTCTTCTTAAGAATCGAATTTTACTTCTTCAATGAATGTACTATGAATGAAGTAGCTTTCTCTAACATCGTGGCTCTTCTTGATTATCTCTCACCTTGTAATGTTGTCTAATTAATTGCATCCTTATATCTGTCATCATAGGTTCAAAAATTTGGATCCCTCTGTTAGCGGTCGAGGTGCTGAACCTGTGTACAGAAACAAAATAACAGGTTACGTTGGTCTTCATCTCTTAAAGTTGTCTTATATGTTGTCACTCGTGAATTCATTTTCGTCTCACTCTGTTTTTGCAGGAGAGCGCATGTCAAAGGAAGAATTCCTGAAATCTAGGGAGAAGAAGAAAGAAGAAAAGCCCAAGGTAAGATGAAAGATTTTCTTGTTGAATGATTTGGGATGCAACTTGATGATTTTTAGTTTATTTGTTTATTTTTGATTTTTCAGTAAAGTGTTTTGTTTTTTTCAGTAAAGTGTTTCGTTTTTATTGAAGTTCATTTTTAAAAAAGTGTGTATGTGTATCATTTTTAAACTATAGTATCTTCCAACTAGTTTTGTGATACTTGTTCCTGTGATGTTCCAATTTATATCGTTATCATTCATTTAAAGGCAGTTTGATTTATATCTGACTGAAATCGGCATTATGCTGAAATTGGAATTGCTTCTCCCTTATGTATCAAAACTCAAAAGTAGTTCAAGATGAAATTATCTTTTTTAATCTCCACATGGAGAGGACTAATTAGAAATTATTCAAGGCACAAATAAGAAAAACTAGGGAGACGATATTCTACGGACTGCATAATGTAATACATTCATCTATTTTTTACTTAACGGAATACGGACTTAAAATTTGAAGCCTATATTGAACAAGGTATGGTGTGCTTCGCTGAACTGTCGATTACTCGACTTATATTTTTATGTTTCAGGAAATAAAACTAGAATGGGGTAAAGGCTTAGCTCAGAAGCGAGAATCTGAACAGGAAATGAGAGAGCTGGAGCTTGAGAAGGAGAAACCATTTGCCCGTACCAGGTTATACTTCAGATCCAGAAAGATATGTTTAGGTTCATATGATAAGATATATAAAAATGTAGTGGAGAATTAGATCTTGAGTATCCACATTTTTGAGTAATAATTTCCTCTCTTCTATCTACTAGTTTTTATGATTTGCTGACCCTTGTACAGAAGTCTTATAATTCCATCTGCCCTTTTTATTGTTGATTGTAAAGTGATGAGATGTTTCATATTTTTTGTTGGTAATTAATTTTACGTTTCTGCCTTGTTTTTTCTTTATCTCTGATTTATGCTGCTGCACAGAGATGATCCTGATCTTGACAAGGAGCTGAAGGAAAGAGTTCGATGGGGTGACCCTATGGCTCATTTGGTTAAGGTGACATACTGTAAAAACTGCACCTTGTTACAATGATTATCGAGTCAAAGATTGCACTGTTGAAATATTGTAGATAGCATAACACATGTTTGCTTTTGTGATGCACATTCTTATATTCTCCCTTTTGATATGCCTCAGAGAAAGCCCCTTGAGTCAGTTCTTCCAGACTTGGGAAATAACGACAAGATGAAAGAATCTGGTTTCATAATTCCCCAAGAAGTTCCCAGCCATAGCTGGATAATAAGAGGAATAGGTGCACCGCCTAATCGATATGGGATCAAACCGGGCAGACACTGGGATGGCGTAGATCGAAGTACTGGTATGATATTGATAACTTCTTGTGAAAAGAGAAAAAAATTGATTTTCTTTGTTAAGTTTATTCAATCTATTTTGTGATAGCAAGGTCATCAAGCCTTCAATTATGGAAATTTAACTTTAAAAATAAAGAAATAATCCTCTCTTTTGTTCACCCTCTTACCCAATATGGTTGGCACTATTTTTCTTCCGATTGTCAAGTTTTTGGTTTTCAACTCACAATTCTTCATTAATATCGTTTGATAGTTGGTGAACATATATAATAAGAGGTCTTGATATGTCTGTTGGGACCTTAGAATTTGAATGGTGGTAGCACATATATAACTTGACATATATAGTTTGTACGCGCTACCACCATTCAAATTCTAAGGTCTCAACAGACCTATCAAGATATGTTCACCAACTATCAAACAATATTAATGAAGAACTGTGAGTTGAAAACCAAAAAAGTTGTCAATCAGAAGTAAATATTTGTTCATCATATCCAACATGTTTGGTATTTTTAGAAAATAAGTTAATACATTATTTGTTCTTTCCATTTTATTAGGATTTGAGAAGGAATCTTTCAAGAGGACAAATGAGAAGCAAGCTACTGAGAAGGAAGCATACTTGTGGTCGGTTGCGGATATGTGATATTCTGTAACATAGGTATGACGTGTGATGCATGAGTTTGATTGCAGTGACAACTATCTTCGGTAACTATATAGATGTATGTTATGTGGTGCATGAGTTTCATTTTATGTGGCTGCTGTTTAACTTTTGAGCAATACAAACTATAAGACCGGTGTCCGGGTTTTTAGAGATACTACTTCTTGGTGTTTCTATCTTCAAAACTAATAAGCTAGACTAATCTTAATTAAAGAAGGGTGTTTGAGTGGCATTATTTCCTTCCTATATTCATATTACTGGTTTTGTATTCTAGAGTCTAGACTAGCTCTTTTATCCTTTATTCAAATTGAAAATTTACATTTGAAAACGAGGGACACGGTTGTAAGTCCAATTTGAAGAACACTAAGAAGGTAATCTTTTAGGTGACAGAAGAGTGTAATGGCAAAGATATGGAAGG
Organism: Lithospermum erythrorhizon; assembly: GCA_019722365.1. NCBI lineage: Eukaryota > Viridiplantae > Streptophyta > Magnoliopsida > Boraginales > Boraginaceae > Lithospermum > Lithospermum erythrorhizon. Next base: position 116,834 of record JADFUC010001025.1, read on the forward strand.
GGAAGGCGACGTAGCAGCTACTGTGGTTATGAGTAGAATGGTGAGGCTTGGACTCTTTTTAAAGTGAACTGTGTTCGTGGTATTTTGGGTGGTATCATTTTGATTATGTCCTTTTCAGCTTTGGGGAGGAAACTTACTATAAAATCTTATGTCAACATGAAAATATGTATGTGCTATTGATATTGACACTTAAAATTTTATGATCACACTCCAAAATTGCAATAACTATGGGCATAAAGTCTCTCATAACCAACATTTGGAGTGTTAGCTATAACATTTGTGGTGCCAATATAACTACCCTATACACGTGACATTGTTATTATTAGTAATAGTATTACTTTTGTATGCAGAACCAAATTGAATAGTTCTTTTAATCAAGTGTGCGTTTCGGGGTCTTTCATCGAAGATGGGTGGGGTTGAAGTGAAGCGGATCTTGAAAAGATGTATCTAAGTATGCGGATCTTGAAAAAGATGTATCCTAAAGTATGCTGTGTTTTTCCTAATATTAATTTTTTTAATTTTTTTAATAATATAATTAAAGAGTAATTGAAATTAAATTTATACCGTGAAGTTAATTGTTTTGGATTGAAGGGTATGAGTTATGACCACCGTTAGATCAGTGTCAAATTCCACAATACAAATAAATAAATTTTGCCTAAAAAAACTGTACACACTACGCTAGTTAAATTTCAAAAACCTTAAACTAGTAATAACATGTACAAATCTCTCTCAACAATTTGAGCATTTCCTCTCAGCAACTTCTTCACATTAGATTTTGAGTACCTTCAATCCAAAACCACCAACAACACCCTGAGACCAACGAAACGGCATCCCTTGTGTGCCAGTTTACCACCACAAACACCAACCCACAAAGCCAATTCATTTCAACCATATACCGTCTCATGGAGGTGATCATCAAAAACCTTCAAGCATAACCAAAATTACAGGAAAATTCAATATCACTATGCTGAGTAGCGACAGGATTTAACCACTGGCATACACGAATGCAAGGCTAGTATGTATGTGAGGGTACACAGCCAGCAATGAATATCAGCCTCAGAGGCTTCTCTCTGGCCATGTCAAAGTGGAGCGCATAGGTCAAATGGCTTTCCATGGTTTCTTTCCAGCGGAAAAGGATCTCAAGAGAATTATGCAAAACCGTCCCTGGTGCTTCGAAAATACCCTGCTCATCATGCAAGCATGGGAGTTGGGTCTGAACCCAAGAGATAATCCCACTACTCTTAGCCCCTTTTGGATTCATGTCAAAGGATTCCCCTCTGAATACTACGAAAGATAGCCCTTTCAGATAGCAGGGGGCATTCAGGAGGTGTGTGACTGTTGAACTCCGGGAAAATGAGGGGAAAGGCCAGAGATTTTTCCGGATACGGTCACTAGTGGATGTGTCCAAGCCACTACGGAGACTTATCAATTTACAATTGGGAACGGATATCATAACAGGCCTTCTGAGTTATGAACGTTTCCCTAACATGTGTTTCTCTTGTGGTCAATAGGACAATTAAAGTGTAAAATCATTTGTCACGTCTGCAGGGGGAAGAGGGGAACTAAACTATGGTCTCTGGATTAAATGGATTGGTGAAAATCCCGAGGAATATATGGAAACTCCATGAACGTGCACTCTGGCTAAATAAACTGGCCTTAGCAACTAGACTAGAAAGTAGCGATGGGGAGGTCTTCAAAGCGAAGTACTTCCCCGGACAACAATTTTGGGATCTCCTTGGAGTTCTGACCCCTCTTTCGCATGGCAAAGCGTCACAGGCAGGCCGACTATTGCGACAAGGATCACGGGTTGGCGGAGTGGGGGGAATGGTAACACAACTCGAATTTGGGGGACCGTTGGTGAAGGACCGAGAAGTTGGGTGTTACCTGATGTGAATGAATTGCCTTTACTTGATACTACTCGATGAACAATAATAGAACAGAATGAATGCAGAGATCTCGGTGATTCGAATAGTTTTCATTACTTATTTGATCTTTGTGGCTTTTTATAGCGATTGATACAACGAATTGTAATCTAAAGAGGCTTATTTAGGCATTATAGCCGGTATTAACAACCTAACCCAACTGACTTAATAATGGGAATGTGCATAACAACTAGCTAACAAATTACCAAAATTTAAGCCAATTACATTATTGGGTGGAAATAGCGTTGCGTGATGCATGGATTTGCGTATTATCTACGGTATCTTGTATTTCTCACTTAAACTGACATGGAATGTTGAGCTTAATTCTGCAATTGGCCTCTTTCATAGGTTTATGAATGATTAGCTCTTGTGCCTTAGTTAAAATGTCGGCTGACCTGATTTGCGATTACCACGAAATTCAGTGCAATTCTTCCTTGCTTTAGTGAGATTTCTCGGGAAATGGAACCTAATGATGTCTTCACTCTCCCCGTATAGCCTTTGGATTCTTGGGCGGCTTGATAGTGGAGCAGTTATCACGTTTGATAAGTAAACAATTTGTTGTGACATGTTGAGTTAACTTACAGGATTCTCTTCGTCCGTATGCACAGCCGAGCACATAGTGTAGCATTTATGAATTAAACACATGGTAGATAATGTCACTATAGAGTTGGTTTTTGAACTCACTTTGTCGCTCATTGCTAATGAGAAAAACGTAATATCGACATGCTAACTACATCGTGCTTGTCTCCTGGCCAAGTCGGCATCGGTATAGGCCTTAAGTTTCTCGCCATTGTCTCTCACGATAGTAGATGCCATGAAGTCGGTGGTTCCTTGAAGTATCTTAATATCCTTTGGCTATTTGGAAGTGTAACTCAGTTAAGCCTTGACATATATCTTGCTCGAGGATGCTCACGAGAAAATGTTATATCGAATTAGCATGTTAGTCAAATACATAAGGCTTCCCTCTGATACGTTTCTAGTAAATTTCATCGACTAACTTTTCCTGTGCATCTTTTTAATCGGCCCAGCATTTCCGAAGCATTGGACATAATCGATTTGCAATCATCCGTGCCAAATCTCTTTAAGATTTCTTCTGCGTACTTTCTGCAGGAGATAAATATCCTGCTTGTGTTTCAACTGACGATGCCTAGAAGTAGTTTATGTTGCCAAGATCGGGCATGTCAACCGCTACCGTACTTTCCTTAAAGCTGCGTCGTAAATTGGCATGATCATCGCGGTGTATATGAGGTTATCTACATAGACACTCATAGCAATGAAATATACTTCGGTTTCGCTCCTTTTAGTGAATAAAGTTTGTTCATTATCCTTATTCTTGAAGCCATTATTGAAATGAGCTTCCCCATCTTTGTGAACGAGCTGCGGGAGGCACATGATATAGAGAGCTTTTATGCGATCGTATACATAGTGCTCTTTTCTAACAACTTCAAAACCCGGGTGGTTGAGCAGCATACACTTAACCTACATCTGCTCCCTGCCGAGGCGGAGGCCGCATCCCAGTGATAAATATTCCACTTCTTTGTGGCTGTATCTTAAGTATCGTCTGACGAGTATCATCCTTTGCCACGGGGAGCAAATAATTACATATGTCGACTCCTTCTCTTTTGTAGAATAGCCACTTTCGCGATAATACGGTTTATGCTTTGTTATGTTCGCACTTTCGTGATCTTTTGTCTGTATATCCGTTTCATCCCGATTTTCTTGGAGCACTGTAGTAGTCTGAGTTAAACTCCAGTGTTGTTCGCTTCGATGGACTCCGTTTCACTTTCATAGCCTTTCTCCATTTTCCACTCGAATTGCTTGGCCAGTGGATGCATCCGATGTCATTTCAAGAGCAGTTAACTTAAATGTGTAAGTTCCTACTCTGTGGCGTAGTCGTTCATCAATCTGATTTGTCTAGCGCTCTTCCTTTTGGTTGTGGCTGCCACTTGATGCGGAGAATCTTCAAACCGTTTGTATTAAATGCGTCATCCGATTCCCTTCATTTGGTGGCCACCTTATTTTGATCGTTTATTTGGATAAATCGATGTGATGTAACTGCGAGTAGTGCCATCGATGTTGCTCCGTTCGATGTCATTTCGTTATTTCGCCTTCTGATGTCTCGGTTCCATTGTTTGTCTTCTTGGAAACAATACATCTCTTAACGAGACCTTTTCGGTCAACCCAGCGTCAAACAATGCGTACCACTTTTTGTGCCTGCATTCGTACCCAGTAGAAGATGCGGAGTTACATGCATTATCTAAGCTTTGTCTCTTCCGAACTGGCATGAACATGAGCAAGGCATCACATGTATTTCAGTGATCGACTCGAGCTTGTTTCGAGCTCCATTAGCTACTGAGGTATCTTTCCTTATTGCGAAGTAGGGCATACATTTAGTACATAGCGACTCAGCATTACGAGCAGGGCGAACACTTTTAGGCATATTCTTTCTGATATTGACCTCGCCCATGCATGTGGTTACGTTTTTCTACCGACGCTCCATTTTCTTTGTGGAGTGCTTGATGATTAAATTTTCTTGATGCCATGAAGATCTTTGCGGGGAATTCATGAAATCTGCGAGTTGAATTCACCGCTCTATCGTCGCCCAGACCTGCTTAATCTTAGCGTCCATGTCGGTTTCTACCGTACTTTTTAAGTACTTGAAGTAATGAATCGTCGGACATTACTACATGAGTATATCCGACATTTCCCTCTTATGATCATCATGAATGACAAAGTATCTTTTGCCAACTTCTTTAGATGTAGGACTTATAGGACCACATCATCGGAGTGTATAAGTTCACAATAAAACTTCTGCTAGCTACAAGTACTTGGCTTAACTTTAGGAAATGCTATTAGCATGCGTTTTTCCGTTTAATGATACGTAAAGTGAAGTTGTCGTTTTTAAATTAGGGCCGCTTGAACCATGCTTGCTGGCTTTGCGATTACCGCAGGGATCTTGTAATTCAAATGTCCCGAGTCTTTTGTGCCATAGAGTAGTGATAATGCTGGTTGTTGCCCTCACATCGATTTGCTCCCTCGATTTAGTGCAATCTGCTTTCGGAGATGATCTTAAACATCCTATTTATCTTGTGTTTATGCGTAGCAGTCTCTCTCACTGCTTTTTGGATGTGTCATTATTTGCGTTTCCTTCTTTTAACGTTATTGTCGGGTCCGCTTCTCTTTGTAGTTGTCCAGCCAAAAGGTTGTTCTTTAGTCGGGCACAAGATAGACATCTCCAATGACATGTAACACATTGTTCGGTCCCAAGCTTATGACACTTTTCCGGCCAGAACAACTTAGTGTTGTTTCAGTTTATTGAATGCTTAAATGTTTTATCAAATCTTGAGAAGAGTTAGCGGACTTACACATATTATTGGAGCATCCGAGTCCAAACACCATTACAAATGCTCTCTTGCGGGTTTTGTTGGTCAGGCCGTAGGAAGCGGGATGATCACCGTCCTCTTCTTGAATGCGGTGTGGTGAGCTTCTTGTTCCATTTGGACCTTTCATCTTGAAAATGTCACGTCTTATGGCAGCATGGCGTTGATGGCGGTTGTTGAATGATTGTCTACACCGTCCTCTTCTCGCTTTTCCAAAGGTGTTCTACTCTCTTGAGCTAACTTTGCCGTGCACTGCTTCTTGAGAGGAGCGATCATGTACCATAGAAATCTTTTAGCTTTTTGTTCAAATTAAATTTAGCCAGAGTGTACTCTCATGAAATTCATCTCTGTGCAGTTCTTATCGTTTGTAGATTAACGATTGACACACAAACATGGGTGAGGATTTAATCGAGTCATAACACGCTTCTCGACAATTTGGAGTCGAGCGTCGACTTCGGCGTTACTCACTTGACTTATTTGACATGAGGTGACGCTTTCTGAGATACTCGTCTATGGTTTCACAACTTTCTTCGTTTCGGTGGCTCAAAGTCTATTTCTCGAGGCGTTGCGGGTTGTTCTCTTCAACTTTGGTTGCCTCGAACTTAACTTTCATAGACTCCCGTATTATTTTGGAACTCATACAAATACAGTCTTTGCTCGAATACTTCCCTGTCAAGAGCTTGAAAGAATGAGTGCTTAACACAGTAGTGCTAAGCTCATCGAAGTTCCTGCAGGTACGTGAGTCTTGAATTATCCAGCAGGTTCACATACCTTTTACAGTTCCCCGGTCCTTGCCTTGGAATGATTCTATAATTATTCTGTCAGTGATTAAGTAATGACCATCAAATGGAATACGTGGTAGTGTCTTTATCTTACATTTCGTTTTTACTGCGATCTTTCTCTTGTTTTTTATACAAACTCTCTTGTATGTCATTTCAATTCCACTCGCTCACGACTCCGATTGAAGGACCGAGTTGGAGTGTTCTGTGATATGAATAGTGCCTTTACCTTGATACTACTCAATGAACAATAATAGAACAGAATGAATGCAAAATCTCGACAATTCGAATAGTTTTTCATTACTAGCGTCTTTGTGGCTTTTTATAGCCAGATGATACAACTTGAATTGCTAATCTAAAGGGCTTATTTAGGCATTATATAGCCAGGTAATATGGCCTAGCAATACGAGCAATAATGGAAATATTGTGCATAACAATGTTAACAAATTCTACCAAGAATTTAAGCAAGCTTCCATTATTGAATTGGAAATGAGCGTTGCATGATGCGTATGGTTGCATGACTATACGCTATCTTGACCATTGGGTGGCAGGAGATAAGGCAACATCCTTGATTACTACCCCACCACCAGGTTTCGAGAGTGCCAGAGTTGCACTACTGATGGAAACCGAGCAGAATTGATGGGATGCAGATCTAATGAGAAGCATTTTCTTACCCTTTGAAGCTGACTTAATCCTACAAATGCCGTTCCCAGATAGGAGTCAAGAGGATACAGTTCTCTGGAAACACTCCCCTGCATATCAACTACTACACACAACCTCTGAGCGGGATAAACAAAAGGCCTCATCGAGTGGGAAACCCCCTACAACATGGAGGAAGATATGGAAATTAAAAGCCCCCAGCAAAATCAAACACTTCTGCTGGAAACTATACTCTGATTGCCTCCCTAACGCAAGTAATTTGAGGAAAAGGGGGGTCTTATCACAGCGAGGATGTCCGTTGTGTAGGGCGAAGGAGGAGGATAGCACACATACCTTCCAAAGGTGTCCTTTTACATCAGAAACTCTCACCCGTCAACAACTGAAATCCTTTCCTTATCAATTTGCTTGTATGCAAGACCTGGTCGAATTCTCCTTTGATAACCTGGAAAAGGATCAACTAACTAAATGGGTGATCACCATGTGGGATGTGTGGCGTCAGAGGAACTTGGCACTTAGGGAGGAGCCGATCAGACAACCGGAGGAGACTGCCACCTTTGCTCTGAACTTTATGTCCAGAATGGCCAATGCAGCATTTGTAGCTAATCAGCCTTTCTCTATCATAGAGAATGGATAGTTAATTTCTGCAGATTGTATAGTTGCTTTAATTCTGTAGAATAGAAGTAGTATAGCTAAGCCATGTTATCATCTGGCAAAGATCAAATATAGGAAATGTACTACTTCATTTATTTTCAATAAATCATCGCTTCTATTTGAAAAAAAAAAAAAAAACCTTAGACTAGTAATAAAGACACATAATGGATTACACAACATTTCAAATTTTCAATGTTTCATATACTATATATATAGTGTAAAAACTCTATAACCTTATCTTATTGGAGTCAGATGAAATTTATTAATTTATAGTCTTCTTAATACTTGAAAGAGGTTATTAATGTAGGGGATTAGAAAAAATTATTAAAATTATTATCTTTAGAGTTTATTAATTTATATTAATAATTAAAGAGTTAAGCAGAAAAATTGACCGAACCGGGCGAATTTTTCTAGATTTGGTTGGAAAAAAATGAGGCGAGGCAAAATGATAAGAAAAAAGCTGAAAAGCGACAAAAAGTGTCGTTTTTGTTTTAGCTGACAGGGCCAAAGCAGAGTATGAGTATATATATATATATATATATATATATATATATTGTTTAAAATATTTATATTTGTGATATTTTAGTTTATAAGCATTTTAGTTTGAAATCGTGTATTTGGTGAATGTTTGGAAGCTTATGTAATTTAGTGTCAGTAATTATTAATAAATTGTATTTAGTAATCTAAAAGAGTGTTTAAGCAGGCTGGGACTTTGGCCGATAGCTTGGGGATCGACAGGGCCGGTCAGATTAAGTGACTATTGGGCCCTGTTAGTTCGAGCCCGTGTATCGAGGGGCGGCGTGGCAGTGTGTATTCGCGGGACCACGTTGCCCCGATTATCATTTTTTTTTGCATTCGCGTCCCAGCGTGTAATTACAACGATTAATGCAGTTTGTAACGTGAAAATAAAAATTGATGACGAGATGAACAAATAACATTTCTAATGAAATAAAGATTTATTATGGATTCAATAGGTAGTTTAAAAGATCTGATAGGCGGCACTACCCATGACGATTATCTAGTACAAGCGGACCGGCCAAGCAATGCGATGATTACGTTCGGTGGTTAAATGGTGGCTTTAAAAGTTACAAAGTCACCGCGTTACATGTTGTCACGTTCATGAGTCGCGCCTTGTCGAGTGAAGTAAACATAATGTGTTTAAGTCGCGTCGCCGACGCTTGCATTTTAAATTTTGACATCGTGAAATTAAATACATCACTGAGATAGCTTCACAAACCATTTATAAAGTTGGCAATTCGAGCAAGCGGGAGGTAGCACGAGCACTTTCGGATGGATGCGATAACCTTAGAAAAAATCTCTTCTGCGTGATCCTAAAGTGCTCTTTGGAAGCGTAGTGAGAGCAATATCTTAATAAATAATTCAGTGATTAAGTTATGGTTGTGATTCTTGAACAAAGAAAATGCTGTTATAGATCGAAAAATATTTTCGATCCAGCTTATGCAACAAAGCGGTACCGTGTTACCCTTAAAGCAGTGCCACGTTTAGTCCCAGCCGGCTGATTTGTACTAAAAGCGTGAAGTAGCGTTTGATCAAAAGCAGTCACGGCGTTAAGGTCTGCTTGACTAATTTTCCCAATGACAAATAAATGGCGCTGCTTTTGTAGAGATTAAGCAGTAAGTACCGTTTGATGGCATTATATGTTTGAATCGGCGAACTTTCATGACTACTTTTGTACTAAGCGTGAAGTACTTGGTTTGATCGGCTTGATTACATGTTCGGCTCCTATGAGAAAAAATGTTACCCAAAAAGACTTACCATGGAGGCTTTTAAGGGGAGGCAACGCCATTTTTTAAATTTCTCGCGATTCACAATCATTTCCTAGCGATTACAATACTCTGATCGGTTCCCAAGCAATTCTGATACTCGTTACTTGTTTTTTTTATTAAAGAGATACAAAAATTCAGTCAAAGTCTGGGATTAACCGAGTTGTGTGCTTGTTAGTTCTGATCTACAATCGATACCTTTTATAAAAGTCTAGGTTAGGTATTATTTATCATCTTTTTTTATAATTGCTTTGATGTTGTTCTTCTAAATTAATGGCGTCAAGCGTAATCTTGTAAAAATGTTGAAGTGATATTGGTAGTGCTAGTATGTCTAATGATTATGTCAATCACAGAGGGATGATAATTATATAGATGAATTATCATGAGTAGCTCACCAATCAATTACTACGGATATCTTAATGAAAGGAAAACGTTATGGATTTAGCGACATTTTGTGGCGGTGAAAGGAAACTTGTAGATTGGCAAGAACCATTATCCTTGGAAAGCAGAGATTTAAGGGAGTAAAGGAAGACGATTAAATGCTGGCTGAGAGCCGAGCATTAAGAGCTAAAGATAAAGCTTAAGGATGGCGGTGTGAGTGGTACACAAAGAGGCGATTAAAACCCAAACCGGCGGTAACTAAAAAAAAAATATTTTGGGAGCACATGGGATGGGAAACTACGAGGGAATTTGTAATAAGGTAAGTTAACTGCCTTTTAATGGAATTTATGATGGATCAATGGTTTCGCTAGATTGAGATTCAAGTAGATTTAATCCCGGGCTAACCGTATCCACGTACTCTTTCGCGGGCATGCTTTGATATTTTAAAAATGAGCTCTTACGTTATGACCACTTTTCGACTTTATCTTACTGTTTGACTAGTATTCTTTGTCTTTTAAGTTTTATTAATGTGTGTTAGAATCTAGTATGAATTTTACTGTGATAAAACACGGAGATTCATCGTCAGGATCCTTAAATAAATGTATATTAATCTAAAACACATAAATTGCAATATGAATAAAAGAGTTCTTACGTTGCGGCGGAGAGCGAAATGAAATCAACTTCTCAAGTTGGCAAGCCTCGCGTGAATGCCGGCGAAATCTCTCGATAGTTTGTCCCGACACAAAAGCGATGTCTCTGATTATGCAGCACGGGGAGGGAATCGAATCAGAAAGAACACAGGCTACCCCAGAGTTGTAGGAACAAATCTTCGACTCTAAGGGAAGAGCGGCTTTTGAGAGGGAGGCAGAGTTTTCATGAAATGAGAAAAACTATGTCTCTTCTTAAATACAAAAAGCCTAATCAGACGTTAAGCAACTAGTTAAGAAATAGGTTTGCTTCGTTAAGCTTAATTAGGCAGGTATGAGCCCCAATCCAAATAATGAGTCACTAGTGAGTTGTTCCGTTTTAATTAACTTAACAAGTCAATTAAAATACTAAGTCTTATCGAATAACTGCTCAAGTTACATTATCAATTTGATTGCTTAATTGATTAAACTTACAAGTTTAACCAATTGATGTTTATCAATATATATATTTGACAAATATATAAATATTGAGAGATACATCTCTCGATATCTGAGTCTCGTTAATTTCATGCATGAAATATAATTCGAACTATATTTGTATACGTGGCCTTCCCAGGCTCGGATAATAGTAAAGTTGGCATAATAATAATGTCGACCAATTATTATTATTATAATGATGTAGTAGATCAGCAATCACTTCGTAGCAGCAAATTATCAAGAGAACCCGCACTAGTAATATACAATTACTAAGGTGAGCGCTAAGTTCAGTAATCACATTTAACAATCGGTAAATGAATTGATACATAATTATCGCAGCCAGGCATAATAAAAGGAATCAATTTTCATTGATTTCCTGACGATATGTGTAACGTCGTTGGATGAATTGGGTGTTACAAAGAGAATTGTTTATTTTAGATCGATTGTAAACATAACTGACCATTCAAAATTGTTGAAGGTATACATTTATGTCTTGAAGATTCTGAAATGTATGAATAGGATTTGCTTGATTCGTTTGATAATCGTTACGCTAATAACGTTTCAATCGAAAAAGTAAAGATGTCAAATAAACGGATTTTTAGTGAACTTTTCATGTTAGATGTTTATCTCGCGTCCTTGATTAGTTCTTAAAGATGGAATAAAAGTTGTTTGGAATGAGTTTATTTTACCCGATTCTTAAAAGTAGTTAATTTTTGTTGTTAATGGGGGCTAAGAAAATATGAATATAAAAAGTGGTTGAAGCTTAGGTAACAAGTTTAGGAAATTAATTTTGGATTGTGAAACTAGAAGAAACTCGACTACGATTTACCGGATTAGATGCGTATATATGTATAAAGGAAGAAATCACAATATTTATGAAACGTATACAGTTGGTATTTATTACGTGCGACACACATATAGTAATTGGAAATATTGTTATGAATTATTTAAGTTCTAAGTGATTAAAAGATTATCTTAAGTTTTTAAGCTCGATATCATTCAAAATATTGTCTTTTCTTTAGAATGTGTTGTTAATCCTTTCATTCATATAATTAAACATAGAGAAGAGATGAGTATGTTGTTAGAGATATGATTCCGAGTATGAAAGATATGTTTTTAAAATATTTTCATCATACAGCGTCGTATGCAATTGGTGCGATAATGGATCTAATTTTAAATTAAAGAGTTTTCGTTTCTCACGTAAGCGTTTATGAAGCTTTAATACCCTTTAATCGAACTAAAATTTTGATATTAAGAAATATAAAGATGGAATTGAAGCTTGTTGTATAATATATATATCAAATATCGATCAAGGTATGGGCAAAATTAAAAATCGCACCCTCGAATAATTAGCCTAATTTTAATGTGCCCCAGCGAGTTAAAATACGAAGTCAACATAATGATAAAATTATTAGGTGAAAATAAATCGGCTCCCTCCGTAAGACATGAATGATTTGACTCGATATTTAACCAGCAACTTTGAATTGAGTCAATAATGATAAAATTTCTTTGACATATTAAAATAATGGGCGGCGAAGCCTTGTTTCGGTATTGTCTTAGATGGCGAAAAAATATTTCTATACCCCATGTACACAATAGCTAGTGAATCCGCATTTAGCATGGAGAAACTACAATACACTCAAAAAGCGTTCGAGACTTCTGGTACCGACAATTGAAGTATGTGTGCGTGTCGAGGATTGGGCAGGTCGCTTGAGCTGGGATGCGAATCGAGACTCACTCATAGAACAAAAGCAAAAAGATATGTTCGACGATCTTATCGAGGAAGAAATTGAAGAAGAAGAGAGCAACACATTAGATGATGAAGTCGACTTTGACAAAGAACATTCCGAAGATGAATTAGTTTATGATGATTAGATTTGTATAATTTTTTATTTTAAACTTCATTATAAACTCGACTTGTATGATATAAACTATGATAGGAAGACAATCGATGTAGTTTGTATGTTGGGAGGTGATTGCTCTAAGTGGGAAGTTTTCGAGAAATTTGAGTTCATTGAGGATGATGTGTAGTTTGTTGACAAATGTGCGCCCCGGTCTTGCTTGTTAGGATGGTTACCCAGTCTTGGGAGCCCGACACCTATCCACGTCCCCGCTTTTGTTCCCTCGGCCAGAAATAGGGTCATCCTTTGGATCATCCGTCGAGCTTTCTTAGAGTCGAGGCATGACATGTTAGCCATGTTTGGTGAGATGAGGACAGAGATGTAGGGAATGAGACTTGGATGGATCGTCCTAACGATGCAGGTGGAGGATATGAGGTTAATGTCTGAGGGATACCAAACCACCATACCCGTTGATGCGTCAAAGGAGATGACAATAGGGAGGATGACATTGAGGAGATGACACCGAAGCATGAGGAATGTGTTTGTTTCATGTTATGTACTTTCAAGTTTGAAAATTATGGTTCACTTTTTATTTTATAAATGTACTTTTCGTATTCGAACAATTTAGTTTTTATGTTATGCATTTTAGTATTTGAACAATGATTATGTTATGTGGTTGTCGAACATTTTTAGATTGTGTTATTAAGCCTTATCGGTAATTTCGGTTCGTTATTTGTTAATTGTTTATAGTGTTTAATTCTGTTGTTTCTGCCAAAATTTATGTGTTAAGCGCGTCGCAGGACTACTTCTGATCTGTATGTCTTTATTGCACTATTTTATGTGTTAAACGGTGCTTGCGTTCTTGCATGTAAAGTTACCACACGTTTGGTTCACCTACTTACGGGATAGATAAAATGTGTTTTAGAGGACTTTTTTATGTGTTAAATGGTGACACGTTTATTTTAAACGTTACCATGTTTATTAAGGGGCCTGAGGGGCTCGAACCGGGCCGGGATGTTGGCAGTTTATTTTAAAAGATTCTGGCGTTTATTAAGGGGTCTACTATTGTGCGTGTGTTTGAAACAATCCGTTAGTAATTAACTAGTAAGCTTAATTTGCTCTGCGGTTATATAATGCGTTGGTGTATGTGATTAAAATTTATGTGTATTTTAACTTGGAAATCAATTTTTATATTATATTATTGTTATAAAATCAACCGATTGGCAAGACCGACTAAGCATAAAGCCGACATCTTGAACCGATTCAAAGCAGAAATTAATTTCAAACCAAAATGATTTGTGTATTTAAAAGACCGGTAGAATTGGTTTCACACAAAAAAATTGAACAAAACCGACCGAACCGAACCGAAAATATCTCTATTTTTTAATGCATATTTTAGCCTTTGTGAACGGTGAACCAAGTGTGAATAGTCAATGACTGAAGCTATAGTCTAGTGGTGTGGAAAGATCGATTCGGTTCCATTTTGAGTCAAAACTAGAATCAAACTTATTTCGTCTATTCTCTCAAACCTAAATCGGTTCGGTTCCAATCGGTTCCTGTTTAGTTTCGGTTAAGTTTCGGTTTTGATACAATTTTTGAGCCTATCGTCTTGAATTGAGAATTAAGTCACAAGGTATATCTAATCCATGTAATTTTTTAATGAACTTCTTTGAATATTACTTACTCTGATCTACATACAAAAATACTACTCTTTTTTTAATTCTACATATTCCACTATATTATTAGTTTTAGAAATATAATATATATATATATATATATATATATTATATTTCTAAAACTAATAATATAAGGGAATATGAATGAAAAAAAAAGAGTAGTATTTTAACATGTAGGTATAAATAACCTATTAAAAGAATAAGATATCTAAATTAAAATTCTTAAAATGTTCAGCGTCACAGATGCTGAAGATCTTGAAAAGGATAATAAATAAAAATTGAGAAATCTACATAAAATTTAAATCGGTTCGGTTCGGTTATTTCAAATGCCGGACCTAAATTAGTTCGGTTCTGAAAAGGTAAACGACTCCTATAACGACCTGTTGTGACACCAACAGTTAAGGATAATTGGTAACAACACTACACAAAATTAATGCAGGACAATAATATAAATAACACAAGATATGGTAACTTGGGTTCGGTGTCGATGTAGCCTTTGTATAGAGCGGTTTGAGCCCAGTGAAGGGTTCAGTATAATCTTTGAAGAAATTACAAGCCGGGACTTATAGAATCTAGCAGTATTAGCCTCTTCTACTTCGAATAGGCACAAGTTTAGGCTCCTTTTAACTACGTCACTTGGCGTCAATATGGCTACCGGTGTTAGGCTTTACAATGATTTAACAAAATAAAATCTACCGAGAGTTGTTATAACAAAATATAAGTAAATCGTTGTGATAAGTTGAAGTTTAGAGATTTCTTCTAACATAAAATAACCTACACTAAACTCTTGATCGTAGCTCTTGAGAATCATCTGTATGAATAATAATATATAGGCGTGCCATGCTTGTGTTTGAGCTCTTTATATAGTGATACGGTCTTCAAATAAGTAAAGTATTTGATTTGGACTCAAAAACCTTAAAATGAGTCCTAACTGCTCCATTAACTGCCAATGAAATTACAGCAAGCTTACGTCACGAAGAAAAACCCTTTTAGGCGATAGCAAGATCTTGACGAATCGCCCAAAAAGTTTCCTTATTTACAAAACTTCTCAAATCGAATCTTAACTTGATTGCTTGTGATACCTTGCTTGAGTGTGATCGCGATCAATCTTTTATGAATTAAAGTTCTGCTTCGAGCAAATTCGAGCATCTCGTAGCCTTATAGTTTTTAACAACTGGACGAGATGCATGATAACGATTACTCCCGAGCACATTTATAGACCAAGCTATTTACTCGCAGGTGAGTGCTAAATTAGAAAAGCTTCGTTCGGCGTCCGCTTTCGATAGGTTCTCTCTTCTGGCCGAGCACCAAATTGGTTGATTCCATAATGGTTATTTTAGGTTGGTTTCGATCAGTTCGGGTCGGTTTAAATTTTGATCCGCAAAATACGAAATTTCTTCCTTTCGGAGAAACGGTTCGGATTTTTAATTCAGAATCTTAAACATGTTTTCAATGTCATATGTGTTCATTATTGATTGACGATTATATCACTGATTCTTTCTGATGATCTCCCCATTGAAAATCTACGTAAATTTAATGTAACATTTGCGACTCACACATATTTAAGTATATAAGCCACATTATTGTAGTTAATATAACACTTGAAAAGCGCTATTAAACTAAACATCTTAGATAAGCAGCCAAATAAGCTTGAACTAAACATGCTTAGATAAGCCAAATAGCAGCTTCAAAAGCTATCTAAATATTTTATCAACAAATAAAAAAAAAGAATGATTAAAATATGAATTTTTTATTCATATTTTAATAATTCTCAAATTTTTTGAAATTTTTGCATTTCAATAAAAAAGAAATTAAAAAATCCATGAAATTACAATAAATTCATTTATACATATACACAACTACATTAAGCTAATGCGAGCACAGGTCCAAAGTAAACCTCTGAAAATGCATTGAGTTTCGGTTATCTTCAACTATAATATATACTGGGGGTAAAAGTTAAACAAACAGTGTGTTCATCTCCAAGATACAATGCAATCCAAAGAACTTGAACATTAGCAAGTAATAAAATTGTGGGACTGTAGGAGTCACATACTCACAATTGCCTACAAGTTATTATTTATATTTTCACTTCACAATAACTAGGTAAAAAGAAGTAGGAAAGTAGAATTAAGCAGGACCATGAACATAATTATCTAAGTATCCTCTCAACTAGGTAAAAATCAACTGATACGACGAGTAATATCACTATTAAACTTAGTTAAGAGTCGAGTTACATTCACTACATTAATACAACTATAGACAATAGGCAATTATATAAAAAGGTTATAAAAACGACTCCAAGTGCATTATTGCCATAGCAGAAGCAAGGGAACATTAAACTTACAATTTTGTCAAAGAGTTCGCCACCATCCGCGTATTCAAGAACGATGTAGATCTTCGATTTGCTTCCCATAACCTATAGAAGAGATTATAATTGATTGAATATCATATATCCTGCCTCAAACAAGTTATACCTTTATACCTTTAAGCCAATACAAGTAAACAAAAAGATAATAATGCATTACTTTGCTTCTTCTTTGCTCAACAACAGCAAGACCAAAAGGAAGGAGATCGAAAATGAAGATTGACATCTTTAACAAAAACTACATAGATTTTTAACAAATAACAACCAGATTGGGAAAATTTGAACAGATATGTAAATTTTGATGATATTCGGATTGGGATTTTGGCCCATTCAACGACCCGGATCCAGTACCATAGAAAGCGCTATTTAACTTTGTTATTGTTATAGCGTTTGACAAGCGCTATTGAACTAACATTTTGCATAGCGTTTAATTAAAAAGCGCTATATAAAGTCTTTTTTAATTATTCTTTTCGTTTTTTTAAACTAAATTATGATGCAAAGCGCTATCTAAGTCTTGACTTGTATAGCACTCCTCAAAAAACATTATTGAAGCTTACATTTCAATAGCACATGTAAAAAAACGCAACCAAAATCTATAGTAGCGCTTTAATAAATTATTAAAATCTTTATTCCGTAAAATTTGATCTGACAATCATTTGAATTAAAAATTTCTCTAATTATATTTACTTTTAATTTTGAATAAAATATTATTATATATACTCTAATTTTTCGAAACTGTTCACCCAAAATGAACTCCTAAATACACATGTAATTCCACGGTTGTGTGAAAGTCTTTGTTCTCACTTCTCACTAATTCTTTGATGATCCCCATGCATTGCGTACGCTGTTATTTCATCGACCACGCTCGAGCATGTGTAGCCGACACAATATAGTCCGCAGCTTCCTTCTCGATTATGCACATTTTATATATCTTCTCGTTTCACACTAATTGCTTTATGAATATATTAAGGCAACACCAAATCATTTAGCCTGAACCTTATAGGTGATGGTTTTGGAAGCAGCTCCTTTAGGGCAGCTCTTTGAGGGCCAAAGTATGTCTGAGCATGCTCGGATTTTTTAAAATATTAATTTTATTTTAATTTTTTTTTTTTAAAATATGATATATTTTATTAAAATTTTTGTAATCTATATTATTTAGCGTCACAATTTAAAATCTCGATTTTTAACATATATGGCTCGTCACATAATTAGTTTACGAACAGATCCTACGCTCTTTATAACTTGACATTAATGCTTGGTTTCCGAATTCGTTCACCATTCTTGTCTTTTTTAGGTAAAATATTTTTATTTAGTCGCAATAACAATAAAAAATTATAATTAGCATTTATTATACTTTTTGTCTACTTTTGTTATTAAATTGTCAATGCAAATGATATAGTTTCAATTAATTGTCGTTACATATTTTCGATGTAACTTTTTATTCTTTTCGTTTCGCTTGTCCAATGTGCCAGGTGGTAGTAAGACAAGCCAAAAAGAAGCGAAGGGAGTATAATTATTCTTCATAAAATTATGTATTCGCTTCTTCCCATCAAGATTGTATGTTTTCAATGAGGTAATTGTTGATGATTTGGTCTCAAATAGTGGATCAGGTTGAAGCTTGGTATTTTACTGTTCAAAAGTTGTAGATTGGTGTCTAAAATTACGACAAATTTGTAAATTGGTCCCATGTTTGACGGAGTTGTTATATGATAACGGAAAAGCAGCAACGGTGTCATCTGATTTTCCATTAAGATTTAGAGTTCGTTAGTTTTTTTCTCTAATTTATAAGCTTTTGTGGTTTTAATGGGGATCAGTTTTATTTTCGAGCTATTGAGAATCAATGACCTTGAGGACCACGGCTCGTATGTGGGCCCGTATTGGCAGTGCATATAATAAACTTTTTTAAGTATCTGCTTATCACCCAGTTTAACGATTTGGTAAATATTTATATGTATTTTATGATCTTAATCATCTCTAACTAGGGAAAGTATTAAACGTATTATCTCTTAAATTTTTTTTAAAAAAAAAAAGCAAAACTAGACCATCTTTATATAAAGAAGAAAGTATAATTATATATGTTTCCATCAAACTACTTGTCAAATATTCAAGGAGGTAAATGACACGCTTTTAACAGCAAGCAATGCTCATAACGTATAACTACAAATAACAAATGTGACATGAGATCGAACTACCACAAATTGATACCTCACTTCCAGCCAATATTCAATTTGGAAGGGCCAAAACGATCTTATGTATTTAATATGGTTGCAACCTTCCCATGAATTGTGCACAAGGATCCTGGAATATATTTGTTTCCAACCCATTCATCACCTTGACAACATAGCTTTATTATTAGGCGTAAAGTAAACAAGAAAAATCACCCATAACTAATTGTGCACAAGGATCCTGGAATATATTTGTTTCCACCCATATATATGACATGTTCGTCTTGGTTGTCATACTTAAAACCTAGTATTGATCTCTTTATTCTCTTCAAACAATTAAACATGAATTTCAACAAGGAAAAATATTATGAAACGTAATGAATTATATTTTACTTGAGGACGACCTATATATTAGCTACCTAGGAATCCATGGTGTAACAGTTGTAAGAGCATATCAGCTTTCCTAATTTTTTTTTTAAAATATACTTAAAATTATCGAGCTTTTAACATTTTTAGAAATTAACTTTTGATGTATGTCTTTACTTGATTTTATACATGATTCGCAAAAATATAAAAATCGTGTATTTAAAGATTTTTATTAATGTATAAAATGTCAGTATGAGAAAAATATTACTTAGGGGCGGTATAAATTTGGGTGTGTCTGAGAATTTTGTAGAGGGTTTAGTTGGTGAAAAAATATCGTTGTCATTTTAATTTTCGTCTCACATTATAATTTTAGGGAAAGGCGTGCGCGTATTCATCACCTGTTCGATGTATAATTTGCGAGCGTCGTTATTTTTATGTTTGTCATTCAAATGAATAATTAAACCTTGCAACATCACTAATACTTAATTGATTGTGAAATTAAAGACATCCGTAGGAGAAAATAAAGTCGTTCGGAGACTCCTAATAGTAACTCCTACGGCTCCATATCTCCTACATAATTTTTCCCTGATGTACAAAATATATATCTTCTCCATGTACACAAATGATTATTAGCTTCAAGCTAAAACTATGGGATACAGATGCATTCCAATGAAAATTAAAAGAGATCACAAATTCTTGTTCATGAACAGAAGACTAAAAACAGTCATGAAAACGAGGAGGATCTTTGGGTCATAGCCATCAATCGTACTCATCTCACTCAATAAAGAAATCATGACATATGAGGTGAAGAGAACCCCACGTCTATTTTACTAAACAACATTTAATTCGCCCAAGAAACAGAAGAGCAAAATATTTCAAAGTGAAAATCATTTCGATCCTCTACTTCTATATGTACCACATCATGCCTCTAATGTAGTTATATGTACATCATGTATATATTATGCATTTATATCATAACTATTCAAAATATCCAATAAAATATAGTGAATAATCGATGAAAACTTCTATAGAGAATAAGAAAATTAAAAAATACACTACCCGGAATCGAAAATCATAGACATCAATTTTTAATCTCACATGGACAAGCTTCCTTGTCCCTAACGGTTCGCCAACCGCCCACGATAACTTCTATCCTACTATTTTACTCCACGCAATTTCTTTATATATATACCCTGCCTCTACACATTGTTAAGCCTCAAATAAGTCAAACACCATGCATAAACACTCGATTTCTTCTGAACTTTGACATGTTTACTAGTACACAAATGAACCCTCAACTTCTTGAATATCATTCAAGGCCTCAATTAATTATGGAGACACAATGGAAGCCTAATATTGATGTGGCACCAAATTGTCCTAGGTGTGCCTCTACTAATACTAAGTTTTGTTATTACAACAATTATAGCTCTTCACAACCAAGGTACTTTTGCAAAGGTTGCAAGAGGTACTGGACTAAAGGTGGTTCACTAAGAAATGTTCCCATCGGCGGCGGCTGCCGGAAAAGCCGTCGATCTAAGTCCACAAGAAGCGGCAGAGTAAGTGCCCAGCAAGTACCATTTCCTAACCAGTCAAACAATGAGCCATCCGAAATTGATATGGCAGCAGTTTTTGCTAAGTATGTTAATCAAGATTCTTGTACTAGTGAAGAACAATTTTTAAGAACTTTTATAAATGATCAAGAAAAATGTTCAAGTGGGGGGAGTAGTGGATCATCATTGAAGTCATCTTCGATCACACAAAGTCAATTCGAAGATTTCTTGTTTGTATCCCAAAATTCAAGTCCTATAATTGATCAAAATGATCAATGTTCCGGGGGAGAAAATGTACATGATTTTGTAGAGTTGCAGAACATTCTTGGTGATGATCAAAATTGTCATGATGATCAGGCGATGTTGTGGCCACATGATAACATTAGTTTACCAAATGTTGAACTGGAGCAACATCCTATGATGGTTGAATTCGAAAATTTTCGGCCACTTTCCACAACAGATTATTTTCTAGAAGAAAGTCATTTAGTTAGTGATAACTGGAATTTATTGGATTTTTCCGGATATGACAATTTTCCAATAATTTGAAATAATATGGTAATGTGCATTAAGCATAAAAGTTCGACCGAGTATTAGTCGTGAAGTTTAGGTTTAGCCATGTAAGTATTTCTACCTCTATAAATATACATACGACATAATTTATATTCAAGCAATTATATTCAATAAATTCTCCCTTTATATTTTATCAGCCAGACGTAGCCTTAAGATCTGGTATAATAAATTTACGCGCAGCATTTTAAGGTGGCGTCGATCACCATGCCCATCCAATGTGAAATTGCAATTTTTTCTTCTTTCTTTTGTCAAGCTTCATCGTCATATGCGTTTGGTGTTTCTAACGTATAAATAAATAATATTCTAAAGTTAATACTATTTTCCGATACGAATTCATCATCACTACTCCAGCCGAATAAACAATAATTAAAAGAGAGACGTAAAATAAGATACCGCTCTTCCTCGAATAAAATAGCGCAGTAGCAACGAATATCATGGATTTAAGACCCTACTCTAACATCCAAAGTAGAATGCCTCTAAGATCGTCTGGCCACCAACGAGCGAATCCAGTCCTCCGAGATTTTACTAACCTCTTTAAAATATCAACTACGATCGAGGCCGTTAAAATTCAATGGAATTTTCCAACCTACTAGCTCTAATTTAATGCAGAAAAGAGGGAGAGAGCGTTTCTTTCTTGGCCAAAAGCCGACTATCAAAAGCTCGGGGAATGAAGAATTTTCTTCAAATTTTAAAAATTGGCTCTATTTATAGGGTTCAAAACTGTGACTTTTTAGGGCTTTGTGAAGTGTTTAGCAAAAACTTTCCACCTCATTTCCTAAGTACGCTTTAGTCGTACCAAAAGGGATGGAATGTTCTAGAATTCTTCTCACTTTTATCCCTAAAATAAAGCGTGACGTTAGCTGGCCAAAAAAGAATAGCCCCAGTATTATTCTTTTGCTAAGATTCCGAATCCCTATCTCCTACTCAAGTTTGGTCGACTAAATCAAGTTTTACGCTTGGGGACTTTCACTTCTTATTCCTAAAATAAAGTTCATTATGTGCTCTGGGCAGATAATATTCAAATAATGATTCTACAAAAAGAAAATTCCGGAAGCTCCTTCTTCCTAATAATAGTCGAACATGGGCATAATTCCACAATTGGAATTTTGCCCCAATGTTCTTACATAGTTCCATTTTAAACCCCGAAAGTTATAATTAAATTATGACTACTACTGTAATCATGGATTTTCTTAGGCTCGATTGACAAAGGCCACGATTTAAATAATGTTAACCGAAAGCATTATGTATTTCAGACATTGATTATGAGCGAGCCAAGAAGCCATCATAACCCCCAACGCTATCTCTTCGAGTACTCCGATACGAACATTACTAAGCATAATCGAACGTATATACGAACTTAACTCTTTAAATGAAGCACCTGGGCTGCATACCGAATTGTTCAATCCGATACTATTTCAAATATCTCTTTATATTTCTAATAATATGACTTCTCATAATCCATTTTATTTCTTCGCTTTTACTATTTTTTTATGCGAATTATTATGTTGGGTTTTGCCTTTACCGGTTTCCTTGTCTAGACAATGCAATATTTTGTTTCTTTTATAAGACAATCATAAATTCATAATAATTTTTTATCAATTTACCATACATGATGGTAATTCTAATTTGTTATGATTTAATTAGCAGTTGGAATTACTTTTAATTTGGTTTTTGGTTATGTCAGTGACCAATTAAAAGTAATACTTAGTTGGTTATGGTACTGATTATTTTTTTCATGTTGAAAAAAATTAATTTATTCTACTTCGAGTAGAGTAGAATTTTGTGCATATTGCACCGAATTATGATGTATGTCAGTTAGAAAAATAATGAATGCTTCAATTGATACAATTTCGATCACTTGCATCCGAAGCAGCTGCTCTCGCCTCGTTTAGTCATTGAAGGTCCGAAAAGAAAAGGCATTCTATTGTGTTCTAACCGGCTGTGTTCGAAAAATGGCGCTCCCGGCAAATGGTATCGAATGGAGAGTTACGACTCAATCGTCCGGGCGAGTCCTATTCGCATTGATGCACATGAAGAAATTTTCTGAAGATCTAGAAGATTTTTTAATCAAATTTGAAGTTTTTCAATTATGTTATTTTCAAGTTGGCATTCACGATGTTCATGTTCCAACTTGAGGAAGGGTATTAGGTTATGGTAATGTTAAGCATAAGTGAGTCCGTCTGAGTATGGTCGAGGGTTTACTACTCTTACCTCCTCTATAAATGTATTATTAATAATTATTATAATTTTATATTCAAGTAAATATATTTAATAAATTCTCTCTTTATATTTTCATCACAAATTTATTAAATTGGCGGATAGTGATTACTACCTTACCAATATATACCAATATACTTGATTAATAATTTTGGTTATGTGTCATTGTTTGTTGTACAATGAATTGGAAGGAAAAAATTGTTAATGAAAATTTCAAGTTTTGTTCTATGTTCAAAGCATACCAAATTGAGCAAGCAATAAAAAATCCCTTTTACGTAGCTCACTGTTCTCTGTCTCGAATTTCTTTATTCTTCCTTTTCCAATTTTGTAGCCTTTTGTGCACGATAATTAATTAATTGGCTGCTGTGTTAAAACGGGGAGGACTCATCTCAAGATAAAAGTTGTACTCCCTCCTGCTTTTTATTCTAATGCTGCATATCAAGTAAAACTTCGACTTATCGATTATGCCAACTATATGTTAAAAAATTATAAGAAACTAATATTATGAAACTATTTTCAAAGACTAATCTAATGGATATAAACTCATGGCTTATTGAAATAATGAGTAATTAGGTAATGAAATTTGGTCAAAGTTTTTGTAATATGAAGAAACATTTCCTATTATTTATATGCCTCCGAATAACAAAAAACCCCTTTGGGGGAAATCTTCCGGTACAAAGAAGAATTTATCAAATCCATCACTAGTGACTCTCCTACGCCGAGCGCCTACAAAGATACTGACTCTTCCGACATTTCTAAGTCTTTTGTTCTGCCATTTCAGCTTGCATATGTGCCGCGGTCGTGGCCTGGATGGTGAATTGGTCTTCTCACTCTTGGATATGGTCCTAAACTCTCGTGACGCTGAAAGCAGCCTCGATCCCGTGATCGCGGACTCGACGCGCCCCTCGATCCTCGAGACGGGCCTGGATGGAGCAGACTTGACTCTCCGCTCGATAGGCTAAATGAAGCGAGTCAAGGCCTTCTTTAACCGTGCCAGTCGATGCTCTCGACCTCTCCTCGATATGAGCATGTCCTCGCTGTGGAACTCTGGATGAACCTTTTATAGCTTGTGGCTAGTTCCTTCAAGCAGTTGTGCCCTTTGTGCCTTCCTTGTGTCCGATACCAGATATAGAGTAGGGCTTCAGCACAGCAGGTTCCTACTTTGATTTAATTTTGAGGTTTAGGGCAAATACCAAATAAAGACGGTTGATTTTGGCGCTGCATCTGGATCACGATATTTTACATGACTTATTCTCCAAGAATATAGCTACGCCTATTTTAGGCTTTTGAATGACATTTTTATTTCACCTCAAATTTCTGCTTTAATTTAGCTCAGATCTTTCTGAAACTATTCTGTGCTTAAATTGCGCTTATTTAATGTCAAACTTAATTTTAAACTTGGGCATAATTAATATCAAGTCCTTAACTCGGAACCCTTATTATTTTCTCCTACTTGAATTTAACTGGAGTCCCGAGCGAACCCTAATCAACACGTAATCAAAAAGCGATCGGTTGGATAATTAATTCAATTAATAAACCACTCAAATGAATTTTATTAATTAAAAATTTCACTATCTACAATGTACCCCCCTCGAACTCGCAATACACGTGTTGTCGCTCGACCTTGTCACCTCAGCGATGAAGCGTCGCTTAAGACAACTCTCAGCCGGGATCTGGCCAGCTTCCCGCCAACGGATCCTTACATTCCTCGGTGGAGCTTACCTACTTGCTCTTGGGTATGTCAGAAAGACAATTTAATTTCTAATTTAAGAAAATTAAATGTCACATCGATGTAATTCGGCTACTAATTTAGTACAATGTCCTGGTCTGATCTTCGATTTTATTAATTTCCATCCCTCGATGTACTTTTTCGAGAATTAATTCCCATGAATATAATTTTATTTGGTGGAATTTTAATCATAATAAAACATAAGTATCGATATTCAATTTTTATTCTAATATAGTACAATTGATAAATCTCTCTCAATTTATCTCACGTATTCGGGTTCTTCAGTTACCGGATAGCTCGTGAACTTGAATTTGGCCTCTGTCAAGTATGATTTCGCCGAAAATTAGGGGCTCAATAACCCCATGATTTTTGAAAATCATGTAGGCGGGGCTCACTTGTTTTCGCCTCATTGACACTTCATGCATTTGAGCTCAGCCCGTTACTTAAACCCTGGTGCATTAGTTAGACTCAAGGCATGCAGCAAAGAAAATCTCCTCTTCTTTCTTTCTCTCTCCCCATAGCCGAAATATTACTAATACCATGTAATAATTTTTTTTTCTTCTTTGATGTCAGATGTAGACGCAGAGGGACGTAGAATCAAACTTTGAATATTCTTCCCCTTTTTTTTCATGATTTCAACCACAATGTGCTCCAAAAAATAATTTTTATTCTTTCCTTCCTTGGTATTTTCGCCAAACTATACGGATCCAAAATAATAAACTTTTGGCTTTGATTTTGTGTATTATACTTCTGAACTCGCTTTTCTCGATTCTGGATCTCTTTGAGGTAAAGATTCACTTTCCTTTTATCTGCATGGATTTGCTCCTTAAAGGATCATAATATATTTCATGCAAATATTAATTCAACTAGGGTTTCAACTGCTGTAATAAATCCCATAATTTTCATGAATTCAAATGCTCAATGGAAATAATCCTGCTTTTGGATGATTAGATATTCTTTTATTTTATTTCCGCTGATTGGCAGATCGGGTAATGTCTAAATTTAAATTTGGTGTCTCTGCAGGGTTCCCCGCATCTTCACCGGATTTTTTCACCTTCTCACTTTTCACCTATGTTTGACTGCTTTATGATGCTATGCTGGCTTTGTGTCGATTTGTAGCCTGTAGGTCATATCTCCTCTCTACTTATCTCTATGCAGGAAACCATCCATGGCGGCGAAGGTATGGAGTGAGAATTTAATGGGTAGCACCTCTTTAAAATGGTAATTCCAGCTTTGAGATATTTTGAATTACGTGGGAAGCCCATATGATTCTCGCTAGTATAAATTTTGTACGTTTAAAAACTATTTTGGTCATATCTCCTTGCTCATTAATTTTTTTTTTATAACTTTATATGAATGCGCAGTGATTCCGAATTCTCTTACTCTTGTATTCTCGACTCTCTTCATTTGAGTTCAATTCATCTCCGACCGCTCAAATGCATTCATGTCCCTTTTGATGTATATATGCTTGCTTTCTGCTTATTTTGCTCTTTGTTTGTTGGGGTTGTTACGCTACGCACTCGCCTTCAGATGTGTGTCCCTTCTCCTCAAAGTGGGGTTATTACTTGATTACGATGCTTTTACCCTATTTTCTTTCTTTTCAAAGTAGATACGCTAAACCGCTATCTCTCCCCACTCGCTTTGATTGGTAATGGGTCAATCCCATCTACTCCTTCCTGACGCGAGATGTTACATTGGTATCTCTTCCCGGTATGGCCACCCCATCTTCTTTCGCGGTATACGCTAAAATCGCTATCTTCCCCCGATTTATTATTTTGATTTATGGAGTGTCAAATTTTATCTTCTTTTTGATGTAAGTAGAGCATGCCACCGCTATTCTCCCGGATTTGCTTTGGATTATAAGTACGGCTCATCCCATCTCCTCCTTCTGGACGCGTAGATACGCTACATCGGCTATCTCTCGTACGGCACTACCCCATCTTCTTTCTTTTGAAGTAGATATGCTAAACTCGCTATCTTCCCGACTTGTTTTGATTTATGGAGTAATGTCACCCCAATCTCCTTCTTTTGAATGCAGATGGTGCTAAGCAATTCATATTCCTCCTAATGGTCGTGTCGCGGGCGTACGGTTTAAGTTTCACCCCGGTGTTAAGCTTCACTAAGCTTCGTGGCTTACACCCCTTTCGCCAAGGCCTCATTTGTGCCAAAGCCGACAGACGGGCAATAGCCAGAGACCGGGTTGAGAGTTTGCTGAGCGATTTCAGTGAGTAACAAGCGGCAAAGGATCCTCACAAATCGATTTTTGACGTTGTCAATCGTTTTTATTTGCCAGACTTTTTTATTTTCTTAAACTTTAGCCTTTGTCGGCAGCTTGTCATTTTGTATTTCGAAGACAAGATTTCTATTTCTTTTGTGAGCTCTCGCCGGTATTACTATTTAATCGGGATATGTTGTTTGGCAGGAGCTGTTGGTTGGGGATATCACCAAGTGGATCAGAAATTTTAAACCCAGGATTATTTTGGAAATATTATATGTAATCATATGTTCAATGGAAACGAAGAGTTTTAAACCGAAATATTCATCGATTTTGGTGATTCTCATGTTTCGATTATAATGACTCTCACTGCCACCGAATTCAAGTGGTCATTACAATTTTGGTATCGTAGCTTAGGTTTCGTGACATTTGGATTATCTCGCATGTCAGCGCTGGCCGACTTGTTTTCCTGAGTCAGTTGCTACGTGTCTTTTTGTTAAAAAATCCCAGCTCCTTTTCGTCAAGGCAGACCGGCCGAGGACGCCACCCAGTTCGTGGTGTATAGAGCCGGTAGGTACTGTAAAGGGCCTGCAGGAAATTTAGCAGGTGTATAGCTGATTTAGTACAGCTGGGACCAGGTCCGGAGGTGCATTCTTTCCTGAAAGCGTAATGGGCGTAGACCTCGTAGGGAGAGGCGTGAATGCCGGGTGGCCGAGCAAGAGGGAGGCCTAATTTCGCAGCAAAAGCTGCTTGGATCGTTTCGAAGCAGGATCCTCCTCAAGTGAGGTTCTGGCAGAAGCAGCTATCGAAGTTCATCCTGATACGCTCCATTTCGGTTCCCATGATCAAGTGCATTTGTCAAGCTCATGAATTTATCGATTTCAATGGTGGGTGCTCCGCGACGCGGGAACGAGCTGCCCCTCGATCGCGAGATGGGAGATCTATGTGTCCCGGAGCGGTTTGAGCTCTTCCGCAGAAGGTCAGCCTCGAGACCTACATGGCGTTTTGGAGCAGGAGTCGATTTCATCGACCAGGGACGAAAGTCCGCTTCTGGTGTGAGTACGAGAAATGGGGCCAAATGACGCTACGACTACTTCCTCGGCGTCTATCCGTAAAGGCAAAAAGAAGATCACGAGGTTCGTGGATGGTTCGACGCGAGGTACGCCACTAGATATCATCGATGACTTTCACCGCTTCATGTCATGGTGAAACGCAACTCTCAAGACGGAAATGGAGCAATGGTCAAAGGCGAAATGGATTCGAAGAGAGTCGACTGAGACTTTCAGCATCGATAGGCCCATCAGCTCTTAGAGTTCTAAGAGACGTACAGAGTAGTCCCGACGTAGTTACTTCAAATAAGGCCGGCAATTCGCCCAAGCCATTCTACAGCCTCCTTCCGCATCTGCACCAAATGAGTTTGCAGTAGGCTTTCTGGTTCAGAGAGATATCCGCCAAGCCTATGTGGCCGCCTTGGGTACACGGCTTCCTGATCGGCCGGGAGAGGGTGATACATGCCATACCGCCAGCTGCCTGGGCACCCCTGGCGAGTGGATCTCCCCAAATCTCCTGATGGTAATCGGAACTTTGCACCGCCTCACTGCGTGTTTTGCCATCGTGGGACCAGGTGGACTTGTTGGAAAACCGTGGCAATTTGCAGGCCGAGGGAGCTGAGGCTCTCTCATGAGTTCTCGTGTACTAAATGTAAATAATTTTAATTCAAAGAAGAAAGCGCATTTAATTCCTCCGTAGTTCTCGAGCTGTACTTTACTTTCATGTGATTATGTGGGTGGGAATATTTTTATACTGGTGCTACACACTCAATTAATTTTGGAGTTTATGTTGACATTCTATCCTCAGACAGAGAGTCTCCGGTTGCTCCACTTTTATTACGCCTACTGAGGTCAATCGAGGTTTACATTATATATCGGGATTACCCTTGAATGCCAACGACTCAATTGTCGTAGTAGACCTACTTCCTGCTTGGAAATATAGGTTTTGATCTTATGTCGAAAGTATGGATCAAGTCAGAAAACATCACACTAGATTGAAAACATCACCCCTCGATCGCTAAGCACTACCAGCACCGCTGTATCTCAACAATACGATGTAAGACAAGTAGACGTATACTCACTTTCTAAGAACTTCTATAAATTAGTCTTATTTCATAGTTAATTGTTGATTTGCTATAGCGGGACCAAGCGCTTAGTCCCAATAGTTACAGGCGATTGGGCTTTGAAAGCTCGCACAAGCTGATGCTAGTGATGTTGATGTAAAGCCAAATTGGCCGCAAAATGTAGGGACTTCGAGAGCAAGTGGGGTATGCCTGAGCAACAAGTCCCATCTCGGCACTTTGGAGTCCATAGAAAGCCCGGGAGTGATCGAGTTGGCAAGTCCCGATCCAACTCGACACGGGGTTCCTGCGCAAAAATGATTCGAGGCGGGTTTTAGCCTTGGGCCTGTGCCTTTCCTATTCTATTGCGCTTGGGACTTCAGGATTCAGAATTATATATACGTATAGAATATTATGAGTCTTTAGAGTATTGCCAAGAAACACCACCTCAAATGGCAGATCAAACATGTAGACCATTGCATTCAAGAGAGCTTATATCAGAATCGGTGCTTTCATGTCTATAAGAAAATACTAATCGAGATATCTCGTTTCTGCATATTCGAGCCATTGTTACCATCAATTGCTACGTAGAATAGGGTTCTCAAGCTTCTCAGAATAATTCTTCCAAGGACATGAAAGTTGATCTCGCAGCAGTACTGTATTAGCCTGCCATCATGTAACTGTATCTTTGTTTGTTATTTTCGCAATTTTATTCTTTCTATTATTAATATCTCAATAAGGGGTATCAACCTTATAGAATTTTAGTAATTAAAAATTGACCATACCATAATTATCCCACTACGGGTTAAGATTCTCAATGCCAAGCAGATCTCGTTTTATCCGTAGCTTACCTGCCTACCTACGCTAATAATCTAGCCAGATATTCCTAACAAGATACCGAAAGTTTAAAAATATCATAGCATTTGGCCGCGAAATTAATGTAAAATAATAACGCCAAGAACTTTTGTCATTTTCATGAACTATACTGCAACACTACTTCTGCCACTCTAAGGAACTAATATGTAACAATATAATTAATTGGGACTAAATTGACAATTATCTCTTTCATCCGAAATCCTTACCCGAAAACTTGTCGTACTTAAGAATTTCATGAGCGAATCCCGTTGTTTAGCCCACTTGTAAACTCCATATCTCAATAATATTCAACTAGCAAAACCAAGATCAAATTTGATCAGAGTTTCATATTAAATCATGATGCTTAGTTCCAATAGGAAATTATCAGTGAGAGCTATGAGAGTAAAAGTGTCATATGCTTTTATGGATTATATTGCTACTATATGATAGTTTTTAAACGTATGGTGATTGATGATCACTGAAGAATGACAGAGATAGGAGAATGATACTACACATGCATTTCACAATGAGAGTGATGTTGGTATCCGATTTGTTTCCCCAGCCTTCTTCTAGGCCATTCCAGTTGCGATAGGATACGAATTCTCTTGGTCCCCATTTCTAGACTAAAATTTTCTTTCTTGGTTTGTTTCAAGTGAAGTGGTGTAATACCTTTTTCAAAGTGACAATGTGATAAATTTGATACACCTGGATGAGATTATTTATATCATTAAGATATATCTTTTGTTCCAACTCATAAGTAACTTAACGCAAGATGTCAATTTTTAACAATTTTGGTACGCGATCTAATTCTAAGTAAGTCTTCCAATCAACACGTAAAGTCAAGACAAAAACGGTTTAAAAACACGCTACTTGCCATGAGATCACCATCGAATCTACTATTAACGCATCAACCCGGGTCTTCCGCAGTGCATCACAAATAGTCTTAGGCGAAGCCGTCCGAATTACGATAACTGTCATTAAGAAACGAAAAAATGTTACGTTAAGGACAGGAGACACCTCTCTCGACATCAGAGTCACCCTAATCCTTGGGCCACCTGGACAGACGGCCCCCGCATATTTACGTGGTTCAATCCAGGACGCCGAGTATTTCCAAGCAGGGGATTGTAATACCTCGTGCCCAAAGCCGGGGCTACGCTGCACATGATTCGATTCATGGGGCCACCATACCACCAAGATGTGTTTTTCTAAAGCACAACTCATAAGAACTCTAGCGTTAACTGTCAATTCGGCAACTGGGACGGGCTGGGTTTTACTTGGGATTAAAATAACAATTATCTTAACCGACATTGTAGGGACTCTACGTAGATTATAAAAAATAAGAATTTTAATCGTAGACATGCTTCAGACCTTACACCTCGTCGTTGTTTTAATATGATCGAGGAGTGTTTCAACAACAAACGCAGTTGCTTCTAAGAATAGTCCACACCGACGATCGATCAAACTCTTCCTTCTCTCGATTTTACTGTAACTATTAAAATCAACAAATTTTTTATAAAGGTTCCGTTTTTCTTCTCCTATTATTTTCGAACAAGAGGGGCGGTAAGTAGGGTTTTCCATCTTTCAAGCATTTAATAACGAATCTAATAATTTTCTTCACGAAAAAAAGAGTCAAATGCTTATATATAAAAGATTAGCCCTAAATTTTAGCCATCCAATATAACTAAAATTTAGAGCTTTTAAGCAAAAAATGCAACTTCCTTAAGCCATTTCGCTCTAATTGAATGAGGCAGAGAGTTCTAGAATTTTCTCACTTCTTATTCCTAAAATAAAGGCACATAAAAAGGCTATGTAGAATATTCAATAATGATTCTACAAAATAGAAAATTCTGGAAACCTTATCCCCTCATATGTGTTGGTCAACATGGTCAATTTTCAACAATAGGAAATTGGTCCCAATGTTTGCTTATAGTTTATACTTTAACCTCGCAACGTTATAATTGTGACATACTTCTCGATCATGTCGACGCGCTGTGACCTCTTAGACTCGATTGACAAGAGTAATATATTAATTTATATTAACCAAACATTATATTAATATATAGATTTCATGAGCTGCCTAAGTAAGTCATCATAACCCCTAATGTCAATGCAGCTAATCCTCCTAATACGCCAATTTGCCTAACAATCAAGCATATCCTTATTCTTATATTATTTTGAATATAATTAAACGTAAAGAACTCCGCTGTGTAAATCCTCAAACGCTCAATCCAGTACATTTATGAGATCTTAATAACTCATATTTCTAACAAAAGGCACCCAATGGCGAGTCTCTAACGAGCACGCGAATGCGACAAACATACCGCAGCATCAAGGGATTGGCCATGAGGTCAATCCATTAAATCTAATAACGCATCGAATTCGGTGTGTTTCAGAGACGGGCGTTAAACATGGTCAATGAAAAAAATACATAGGTTACCAATACACTCAAGTATCGATAAGTAAACGAAGGCTCCTTCCAAGTCGGCAAGGCACCGACAGCCTTACTCCTGCCTCGGGGCCCGGCCCACTGGCCTGTTCAGATGTTCCCCACTGTGCCCACGAACGGCCCCTGCCTCGTTAATAAACGGGACGGGACGCCTAAAAGATCGCCCCCTGCCCAGTCTCGGCCCGAGGCCACCCAATATTCGGTGGACCTTCGGCCCGGCCTGCCCGAGGCCCCCTTAGGCTCCTCTTTATTAACGTGGTACCGCTTTCATACACCCGTACCACGTTTGAAATATTTGCACAAAAAAATAAATACGGTAAGAAGTGGATTTGAACCTTAAACCTTACGACGGAAATAATGCCTTCAACCATCGGTTCAAGTCGACTAATTCTTACACTCCAAGTGTGATAATAATAAAACGAAGCTATCTAGCTTCAAATAATATATAAATAAAAGATAAAGACCAATAACATATTATCCTTCAAATAATACAACACATTTCTAAATAAAAACTATTTCAACATATTAATGTATAACTTAAATTTGGGTATTATTTAATATATTATCTTTATTCGATATATTATCCTTCAAGTTAAATAATTGAAATGACTCTATTTAAATTATTAAAAAGAGAAATATTCATGATAATATTGTATCTTCATGAAATATTCATGTTAATATGTGCATAATTATAAATCATGATTTAGTTTCAATAATATACGTATAAATAAAAGCAAATAATATAATGCGCATAAATCTAAGTTATTTAATATTATGATATATTATTCTATGAAATAAAGTAAGTTCTATCAAATAATACTAAACTTATTATTCTTATCAAATATATTAACAATACCAAATATAAGTTATTTAGGTATTACGTATATATTATTCTATCAAATAAAGTATTAAACCCTTCATTTTATCATACTTAGATAAGAAGTTCATACCTTAACATTTATTTTATAACTCCAATTTAATACTTAAAATGATACTAACATAATTGAATAGCGTGGTGAAACGGCAATTAATGCTTTCATTCAAACTATATTCAATGCTTATCACAATTTCAGAATTGCGCTGCTAAATCCGCACTAATGCTTAATTCAAATGTTACGCTTAATTCAAACGTACAACGCTTAACTGGACGGGGTACCACGCTTGAGAATTTGCTTCGATTATTTATTTAAGGATAATATATCGTCTTAAGAAGAAAGATATTAAATATTACCATATCTAGTTAATTCATCAATACGCCGAAATGATTTTTAATTAGAAATATGTTTTATTGTTTAAAGAATAATATATTATCAATCTTTATGCTTTATTCATATGTATATTATTTGAAACTTACAATTTGATTTATTATTATACACATATATTAAAAACTATTTCCACCAATTTGATCGATTTTTTCCCTTCAAATCGCATTATTTGATGTAATAATATATCATAATACTAAATAACTTAAATTTGGTAAAATAATATATTGTTAAAAGTTTCTGAGTTAAATAATATATTATTTTTATAAATATATTATCAATATTATGCTTTATTATAATGTGATATTATTTTAAACTAAAGAACTTGATATATTATTATACACATATCGACAAAATCATCAACTCGCTAAATTCGCTCATAACTTATACTTCAGATCGCGCGCCAAAATGCTCAAATCCTCCCTACTACTATATTTATTTCGTACTAATACGCTGTACTCTTGCACCAAACCATTAAACGCCAATAATCTGTCTAAACGCTGCATCAAGCCAGACAAATCCACTCACGCTAGGCGCCCTCGCGCCTCTTTAAAAAGCGCCTCGAACCGAATTGCGCCCAAAGATTCGCTTAACGGACACCCCGCCTTCTGTCAAGCAACGCGCCCGCCGAACATGCCGCCGGCCCGGTTCGCTTAAGGGGCCGGGCCGGGGCTTATTCGCTTTGCCACGACTCAACTATCACCCAGACAGTGAAGGCCCAGGTAGCCTCATATGTAGATGGTTATTACTTATTACTTGTTAGAGCAACTTGGAAAAGTGGTCCGTGATAACGTCATCATATTGTAAATTCTAACAAAGAACAATTGTTCAAATTGGCTATAAATCCATAGAACAACTAGTAATGTAATTGAACAAATATTAATGTGAAAGTGGTGTAGCAGTACGGTAACTTGGGAGGCGGGCATCCGGTAAGGTTATGGCTACAAAATCACACTCCAAAAGCAATAAGAAGAGATGTGAAATTAATATTTTAGCCCTCCTATTTATAAATGTAGTATTTGAAAAGTTTTATTTAAATGCAAAATAGCCATTTTACTAAAAAATTACTGTTTGCTTGTGCTTTTAGTGGGACTAAGGTTCATTGCATATAAAAGAAGATGGGTCTCACCTGAGGAGGAAGTGCAATTCATTTAAAGATAGCTGGAAACATGTCTCATGTTGTGGACTATATAGCTTATTTATAAAAGAAAGAAAAAAGGTACGACACATGTAGCTAGCTGGTGATGTTAGCTCCATTATTTGAAAAAAAAGGTTAAAATATATCTTGTAAATTTGTTGAGCTCATTAATTTTTTCTATCTTTTTTATATGAAGTAGTCATTAATAAAAATTACATGTCAATGAAAAGTCTTATGGTGAAGAACCTAGAACTTTATATTGGGAGACAAAGAATTATCATAAAAAATAAAAAAAATACTAAATTCTCTCCGATCACAAAGTATTCTACATAAAGTTAAATGTTGTTAAAATACAATTAAAACAAGTTTCGCCTTGTTCGATATATCTGAAATATACGCGATTTACCTTACTTGTGATCAAAACTATCTATAATAGGACCAATATCAAACTACGAAATCTTTTGGCTTTTCGCCAATATCTCCCGAACTATCGTATACCTTTTATGCCCCTAAACTTTCTATCTTTGTCTCTACATCCCACTTTTTGTGACAACCTCCTAACTTTTTTAAGCACCAATGATCTCCCTAAACCTAATTTCGCTTAAAATACATTAAAAAATTCGCTATATTACCCCTTAAAACACACAACAACAATCCATGCTTCAATTAAAATTATTATTTCAGACTCCAATAATTACGCTTAAAGATAATGCTGGACATTAAAACAAACCCCCACCCATTTCTTCTTTAACACACCCCACCCCACACCTCAAGCACCTCCCCCCACTACCACCGCCCCCCACCCCACCCCTACGCACTCTCGCATCCTTCCGTACCCGGTGACCACCAAACAACCCAAAGAGAAAACACCAGCAAACTTCACCAAACCTTCCACAAGAAACCCAAAAAAATGACTCGCATGTGTCAGCGGTTCACTGTAGATAGACAAGCTAAGAATAGAGAAATAAAGAATAAAAAGTTAACAAGCACCCATTCCTCAATCAATCTCTTACAAGCATACCACACATAGGGACAACTATCGCCGATTTGAAATTGCCTATAATGCCCTTTTAATGATCTCTCTCTTCATCCTCAAAGTAATTCACTTTAAATTTAAGAAAAATATTTTAATATAAATTGACGAAGTACCAATACCCAAAAAGTCAAAAATATTATATCTCGGCGCGTAGGTTGGGCGGGGCGACGGGGCTAGCAGGCGAATTAAAGCGTAGGATAGTGGTGAAGGATGATTAAAGAAAAAAGGGGTGGGGATTTATTTTGGCTTCCTATACTTTAGCTTCTATACTTTAGCTGGTAGTGATTGTGGACAACATAGTCATTTTAGTATAACATAGTCATTTTCCTTAACGTTGCTTAGTGTGAATATACTATTTCATTAGCGATTTTAACGAAAATTAGTCTATAGGGGTCGTGGGGCGCTCTGTGACAAGAAAAGAAAGCTCACTTAGTGCTTACCTAGAAGTACAAGGCGCCGCCTGCATAAAGATAAAGCTCATGACTACATGTAAAAATAAAATTATGTGATAGTTCAAGGGGGTCTCGCCAAAAAAAGCCAAATCTTTTTATCAATGTATATTACTAAACTATTGACAAGAAAATCATCTTCCCTCTTGTTTCTCAACCTTGTTTTCACAATCTTCACTTCAGAAACAAGAAGCTATAAGAATTAATATGAATGGCATCAACCTATCAAAAAAAAAATTTACACTTTTTTGCCTCTTGCAATAACCTGCACAACTTTGAAAATGTTGAAACTTTTCACAATTTTTTATTGGTATGAACATCTATCTTGAAATGATGATTTGAATCATAATTTAAATGTGCCAACTCCTTAGTGGAAAATATGAATGATAGAGTACAATTTAGAAGCCAAATTGCATATGTCATCAATATTAAATAGTGAAAATCCATCCACGTGATTTAATATTGAGGTGAGCATGAACAACTCTGTTACATTTTCATAAAATCTAAAATGTAACAATTAAAGCTGAGAAAATCAGGTGTGAGATGATGTTCCACACAAATTTCGCATTTGTGCACTCTCCCCTCTTCCTTCTTTCTAAAATGTAACAATTAAAGCTGAGAAAATCAACTCTGAGGAATATCAATCTAGCATTGTGTGCAAAATAACTTTACTTTTTAAAAAAAAATTAAAGTATCTTATCATTCTACCTTCTTCATTCTTGTCTTAATTGTTGAAGCTGAATTTATTATGAATGACATTAAATGCATATCATTATCGATATGTTGAGATTTTGCTAGCAATGCTTTGTATAAAACATTGTCATTTCTAAGGAGCACTCCATTATAAACTCCATCAGCTTCATTTCTTGGCTAGAAGTGCAACTTCTATCATTGATTATATATTTTAATACCGATCAAGTTTTCATGTCTATCAAAAGAACTAATCTTATCATAAACTCCATCAACTTCATTTCTTGGCTAGAAGTAAACCTTCTATCATTAATTATATTTTTTAATATTGAGCAACTTGTATCATGCATCTTAATTAAACTGAATAAAAATCAAATGAACACTCCATCGAGTGTCTCCATGTCTTTTTAAAGTTCCAACTTGATTCTTTCTTTCACCAATTTTCAATTATTTTATTGTATTAAAACTTAAAAAATTAGAAATTTGAACTTAATCATTTCACTTTAATAAAACTTAATAATTGAAGAACCTACTTAGAAATATTGATTGGGGAGCAAATTTAAAAAATGTTAAGGGAGGGGGGGGATCTAATATTTTTTCAAAAAAATGAAAAAATATTAAGGATGGGGGGTGGATCTAACATTTTTTGAGAAATATGAATAATGAAATGTTAGGTTATTGGGGGTTGGGCATCTAATATTTTTTTAGAAATATGAATAATAAAGAACTTTCTTCAAAAATTTAGGGGGCGCCTCACCCCTTAATCCTTTCAAGTTGTTAGTGTCATAATTTAGTAGTTTT
Source organism: Lithospermum erythrorhizon (assembly GCA_019722365.1). NCBI lineage: Eukaryota > Viridiplantae > Streptophyta > Magnoliopsida > Boraginales > Boraginaceae > Lithospermum > Lithospermum erythrorhizon. The sequence goes on from JADFUC010001025.1 coordinate 154,996, forward strand.
AACTTATATGGTGTATGTCTCAATAAACTTGTGGAACTGGTCAGTTTTGTCCATATTAATACTTGTTAAGCGATTTAACTTATATGGTGTCTTCATAAATTTGTGGAGCTGCAATTTTGTGCCCGTCGAGTTTATTTCCTTTCAATCTTTTTGGATCAATTTGTGTCTTTTTTTTAGGTGTGTTTTGGAACAAATATGAAATACTTGTAAAAAAAATGTTGAACTCAATTAATCAGATATACAAAAGAAACAATAAAAAATTAAATTGATATAGACGGAACCATAAAAATAGTAATATGAAATTGGTCATCATATTACTAGAGAGAAAAGGGAATGATAAAAATATTAATAACCAAAAAATGATTTAAGAATACATAACTTAATTCGGACTCAACATAAAATGACTTAACATTCAGAGCATGTAAATGTTAAGGATTATTGTTATGGATAATTATTATTGACTAATATTATCCAATAGAATTAGTTTATAGTAAAGGCCAAAATAACCATTTTAAATTTTATTTAAAGCATAAAATGGGCAATCCTTTCAAAATATTCCAACCAGCCTGAGGGAGTGAGCCAATGAGGTATCTGGAATAAATATAACATAAAATATCTTGCAAAATGATCAAATCAATATGTGAAATGGAAATGAGTTTTAGTGGACAAAAAAGTAGCTAAAAGCCAAAGCTACAGTTTCAACTTTGTTTGGTTTCATGAAATTATTCTTCTATATCTATAATCTATCTATAATAAATGTTGTGTTTATTTTCTTTTTAAATTATTAATTTATAAATTACCCTTCTCTCTAAAAATTAGGCAAAAATATAGTTTAATGAGATATATTAAAAAAAATACTAATACTCCTACTAAACTAATATTAAACATAACTTTCTTTCATATATATCCTATTAAACTAATATTAACAATCAAATATGAAACGAACCGCCCCAGGACGACCACACCTAAGGGTAAGATCATTAGTAATCTCTACACGAGTCACCGTAATGGTAGAAAACTAATGTGCTAAAATATACAACCAAAATAATGTCCAAATTCTTATGATCTCATCGTAGTGAAATTTACAATATAAATGGAATAGTAGAATATAAATATTCTACAATATGATAAATTAAAATTGTGCTAGCTCTATATTAAATTATTTATTAAATTGAGTCATAATTGTATTCTTAAGACGGTATTGATGAATTGTGAAATATATATAATAACGGTTTCGTATTTTAATGACTTGACCTACTTATACACATCAATATAACTAATATCATACTCTATAAATTTTAAAACTATATTTTTCTAAAAATAAAGTTTCATCATCAGTAAGTGGAGTACCAAAATTATTTCATTAATACTATCATTATAGATAATGTGTTCATGTTAGTTGATGAATTAATCGAGAGGTTCTAAAACATGCTAATATGATTAATGTGATATGTAATAATTTTTTCTTTTCTTTTCTTAGTTGGAGGGAAAGAGAGGAGAAATTTAAATTAAAGATCTTTCATCCTTTGAAACTAATTATTCCTTTCTTCAAGTGTAATTGTGTTTGATCGATTATTAAAATAATGTAATTTAGATGTTAAATGCTAGTACAAAAGTGTGGATGATCACTATGCTCGAAAGTGCTATGAACCCGACGATCACTTATGTTTCAAAGTGCTGCCTCCTTCGATCAATTATAGTTTAAAATCAATCTCACAGTACTTACCTAATTTTATATTAAGTCTCCACACTGGTCTCAATGACACGTGACACTTTTTAGGAGCATTTTAGTCATTTCATATCTAATTTCTTTTTTTTAAAGAGCAAAATAAGATTTAGGATCAATTATGTTCTTGACATTACCCCACGATCATCTATGTTTCAAAAGGCCCCGGTTGATCACTTATGTTTCAAATCGATCTCAATTGGTACTTTTGTCTAATATCTTGTTAAATCTCCGTTAATTGAGTCACATAAACCGAGACTATAACCCAAACTTAGTAATATTTGTTTTACTAAAAATAGCAAGCATGATTCACATATAAGTTTATAAAAAATCATTATTTTTGTTGAATATGTATTTAGGATAATCTATTAATAATTTAACTAATATTACTAATAAAATTATACTTGAAATAAAATATACTTCAAAACAAAATAAATATTATCCACAAAAAGGAAAATAAATTTAATGATCATATTTTATTATAATCTTTCATATATAGTATATGATCAAAGTATCCTTCAAAAAATAAAACATTAAATGAAAATCGGGCGAAAGTTAAAAGCTAGACAGCTGAATGATTTTAAATTAAACATAAAAAATATCTTCAAACGTATTAAAATCGGACATATGACGCGCATTACACGCCTCCTTTACTAAGATGATTAAAAGATTATATCTTGGGTTTAAAGGATAACATTCACCTCGTGTGGCATTAAAATTCATTTTGAGTACTATAAGATATACTCTCAACAAATCCCCATAATATTCAGTTTTTGGCCACTCCATGATAGAGATACCTTCCCTACAAATTCACATGCATTAAAGAAAGAAAGAAAAAAACAGAACCAGAACAATGCCAAACAAAGCCAATACCATTTGTATCTTGCTTCTCAACATATCCTTATTCCATGCCATTTCTGCATTAAATCATGAAGGTCTAACATTGCTTTCTTGGCTTTCGACGACCCTCAACTCCTCCTCTTCCAAGACATTCTTTCGATCATGGGATTCGAGCCACGACAACCCTTGTAGCTGGGATTACATCACATGCACTACCAATGGCGAAAGCGGATTTGTTTCCGCAATCACACTCAGTTCCATTAATCTTTTTTCCACATTTCCTATTCAGTTCCTTTCTTTAAGTTCCCTCACAACACTTACCATCTCAAACTGTAATCTCTCCGGAGAGATTCCTCGTTCGATAGGAAATTTGTCATCTCTGATAAATCTGGACCTGAGTTTCAATACTCTTACTGGAGTGATACCTAATGAAATCTCAAAGTTATCAAAATTGCAAGTTTTGTCCTTGAATTCTAATTCAATTCAGGGTGAAATTCCAAGGGATATAGGAAACTGCTCACAGATAATTCAGCTTGAGCTCTTTGACAACCAGCTTTCAGGACCAATCCCTGACGAGATCAGCCAGTTGAGGAATCTCCAAATCCTCCGAGCCGGAGGAAACTCAGGGATTCATGGAGAAATCCCAATCCAAATATCAAACTGCAAACATCTAATCATTTTAGGACTTGCAGCTACCGGGATTTCAGGTCGGCTTCCACCTAGTTTAGGAGAATTAAAGAACCTGAAGACACTCTCAGTGTACACAACAAATCTGATAGGTGAAATCCCACCAGATATCACAAACTGCTCAGCTTTGGAGAATTTGTTCATTTATGAGAATCAGATTTCTGGTGTGATTCCCAGACATATTGGATTGCTTAAAAATCTCAAAAAGATATTGTTGTGGCAGAACAATCTAAGTGGGGAAATTCCTACTGATCTTGGAAATTGCTCAGCTTTAACTGTCATTGACTTCTCTTTGAATTTTCTGACTGGAGAAATTCCTTCATTTCTTGAGAATTTAGGTGCACTGGAGGAACTTCTATTGTCTGATAACTACATTCTCGGAGAAATCCCAAAATACATTGGCCAATTTTCAAGATTGAAGCAGCTTGAATTGGACAACAACAACATTACTGGACAGATTCCTCCCACAATTGGAAATCTCAGTGAGCTCACTTTATTCTTTGCCTGGCAAAATCAGATTCATGGAAGTATACCAACTGAGCTAGGCAATTGCAAGAAACTTTTCGCAGTGGATCTTTCTCATAATCTCATCAATGGGTCGATTCCGGAGTCTTTATTCCACCTCAAGAACTTAACCAAGCTGTTACTGATTTCCAATAGACTCTCTGGTCACTTGCCCTCAGATATTGGCAACAGCTCAAGTTTAACAAGACTACGGCTAGGATCTAACATGTTAGAAGGAGGCATTCCCAAAGTAATCGGTCTTTTGAACAAACTGAATTTCCTTGAGTTGTCGGAGAATCAATTCACCGGAACAATCCCTCAAGAAATCGGAAACTGCAAGCAGTTAGAGATGGTTGATCTCCATCAAAACACGATTGAAGGTGTGATTCCTCTCTCCTTAATGTCTCTGGAGCAACTCAATGTTCTTGATCTTTCCATGAACAGGATATCAGGTTTCATACCAGTTGAACTAGGAAATCTCGTATCGTTGAACAAACTTGTATTGAGTGCAAACAACATCACAGGTTTCATTCCCAAATCTTTGGGACACTGTGAGGATTTGCAGTTCTTGGATATCAGCTGTAATTATCTACAAGGTTTTATACCAGATGATATTGGTCACCTCCAAGAACTAGATATCCTATTAAATTTAAGCTGGAACCAATTGAGCGGTGAAATCCCAGAAAGCTTTTCGAATTTTTCAAAGCTCGCAAACATGGACGTCTCTCACAATTTTTTGTCAGGAAGCTTGCTAGTGTTAAGTAACCTTGACAATCTTGTCATTCTGAATGTTTCACATAACAATTTTTCAGGCATCCTTCCAGATACAAAATTATTCCAATATCTGCCTGAAGCTTCTTTTGTAGGGAACCAAGGTCTCTGCATTGACAAAAAGAAGTGTATGTTGAAACAATACAACGAAAGCAAGAAATCTCTCAGAAACAAAACCATCTTGATTGTAGTATGTATTATGGTCTCCATACTAATCTTGTCAGCTGGTATGGTATTATTCATTGTAGCTCGAAGAACTTCGTTTAGTAGGGATGATGAAGAATATGGTCTAGAGTGGGATTTCATCCCATTCCAAAAGGTGAATTTTTCCCTTCATGACATAATAGCAAAGCTTTCAGATTCGAACATTGTTGGAAAGGGTGGCTCAGGTGTTGTCTACCGAGTTGAAACTCAAACACAGCAAGTCATAGCTGTGAAGAAACTATGGCCGAAAAGAAATGATGAAATACCAAAGAGAGACTCATTTTCTGCGGAGGTTTCTTCTCTGGCAAACATCAGGCATAAAAATATAGTGAGGCTACTAGGATGCGGTTGCAATGGGAAATCAAGATTACTGCTTTTTGATTACATCAGCAATGGAAGTTTAAGGGGCCTACTCCATGAGAAGAGGATACTTTTGGATTGGGATGCTAGGTATAACATTATACTGTCTGCAGCTCATGGTTTGGAATACCTTCACCATGACTGCATTCCTCCAATCCTCCATCGCGACATCAAATCCAACAACATTTTGGTCGGCCCTCAGTTTGAAGCCTTTCTTGCAGATTTCGGTTTAGCCAAAATTGTGGATTCTACAGGATGCTCAAGAGATTCCAATGTAGTAGCAGGTTCCTGTGGCTATATTGCACCAGGTAAGCAAACATTAGATGACTTTGTCCCTTCCACAAAAACAAAAAATCCCCAGATAAAAATGGTACTGAATTTCCATTTCTGACAAAGAACTACAATATTTCTTCAATGCTAATGCTATTTTTATTTTTGATTCTGCATTCCAGAATATGGATACAGTCTGAGAATCACAGAGAAGAGTGACGTGTACAGCTATGGAGTTGTTCTTCTAGAGGTCCTAACCGGAATGGAACCAACTGATTCCCGTATTCCAGAGGGATCCCACATTGTTAGTTGGGTTAAAGATGAATTAAGAATAGGAAAGAGAGATATTACGTCGATTCTTGATCAACAATTACTGCTACATTCTAGTACACAAGCTGAAGAGATGCTCCAAGTACTTGGAGTAGCTTTACTATGTGTAAACCCTGCCCCAGATGAAAGACCTGCTATGAAGGATGTCACAGAAATGCTCAAAGAAATCAGGCATGAAATTGAGAATACCGGAAAAACTGATTCCTCCAAGAAAGTAATGGCAGTCGCCCCAGGAACCGCGATCAATTGTTCTAGTTTCTCTAGCTCATGTGAACCTTTAATCAGATCGCCACCAGACTCCAACTAGTTGCTACATATCTTCTTCTATCAAATTTCGATTCAACTGATTCTTTCTTTTTCTCTAATTCAATAACTTGTAAAGATCATTATTACTCCGTATTATTGAAACTGAAAATGATTATGAGATCCTTCAATACAGAAATTCCACTCACCTTTTCTCCAATTAAACGTTTATTTAAGTTGATATAAAAACAATGGGATTGAAAGATGATATCACATAGCTTCAACAATAGAACAGTCATGTTAGGGTTATTAGGGTTCAAATACTCTTAACAAAAACATAAAACTGCTGCCACAATAGAGTTGTCTAGAAAAAGTTCAAAGGTTCAGGTTCGATTCTCACCCTTAAGTGAAAACAATCGTACTCCGTAATTGAGCTCACGAAGATACTTCGAGGGGACAACAGAACCAGACGATCCATGAAAATGAGCTATCTAGCAACTTCATTTTCCTATTAGGGACATCTAGACAAAAACAGAAAGGTAGCTTTCAGTCCCACATGTTGTTCCGAGGGCCAAAATGTATAAAGGTACACTATCAGCGATCATAGTCAGAATAAACCAAAGGAAAAGCATAACCAACAAGGAAGAGAAGGAAAAGGGACCATATTCCCAATCAACTTCCCAAACATCAGTTTCCCAAAAGATAAACTTGGACAGTAGAACCATGTTCCTGACAAGTTAGATGGTGCTTTCAATCATGTGACATAAATCTTTTAGTGGCCCACGAATTACTTAACTATTACTCATTAATCAAAACAAGCATATTCTATCATAGGATGACTCCAACCATATATGTCCAGGAAAAAATCAATATGCATACTATAGTTGGCAAAGGTCATACGAGACTCGGACAGATAACAAGTACACCACATGCCTAGACAATGAAAGATCGATTGAAAAGTTTAGAGCAATGAATAAAGCCATGTATTGCAGTGTAAGACTACCTTTAATTCCACAAACTAGAATTTACAAGGAGAAAATAAATGATTTATTTAGTTCAAGTACATCCAGCTATTCAAAATGTCTACGGCGTAGGACATATACACCAGATAACAGACTTTTCATCTCCAATGAAACACAAATGTCATGAACAGAAACGAGTAAACTATGAAGAAGACTAGACGAGTTAGGTTTCCAAATGATGCATATGCGATCATGTTAGATACAATGAACGGTGTAAAAGAAGATCACTAGAAAGACGACTAGACAACGCTAAGGTCCCTTTTGCATTGTATGATCGAAAATGATAGTTTCAATATTGAAAAGTCACATTATATACTTGAAAAACAAATACAGTCATAGACATATCTATCTAGAGTCACTTCAAGTAGAATAAATAAACATAGGCACTGAAACGTCAGCCTCTGGTTGCACATTATTTAAATAGTTGGGTAAATAAAATTCTGAAACCAAACATCATTTATTAATTGAATTAAACTAGGCAGAGGGTACAGAAAAAATCACAAGAAAGCTCTATTAGTCTATGTGGGAATATTGAAGAGATGCAATCATACTTGCGCATTTTTAGCGAATTAACAGTTTAGAAATTAGGAAAGCAGAAACTTATGTGCTGAAGTTCCTTTATATAGGAATGAGAATAGATGAGGGAAAATCTAATGAGAATAGTTGAAAAAAAAAATTGTCCAGCAACTTGGTCATTAGTCATCAAACTAAGTATGATACACAAGATCAAAAGGCAACTTAGTTACAGGAATGTATTGTAACATCATTAAAGCAACAAGCCAATTTTGACAAACATAAAAATACAATGCAATTATAAGCAAATGTCGGAATCCCGTGTTGGTCCACCAGAAGAGCAATGGCAATACGCCACAACTTATACTTTGGTATTTAAAAGTCCTCTGGTGAACATTTTGAAAACATCTATCAAGATATTGCAAATACAGGAAGAATCAATAGCGATGTCTAGTTTCATAAATACGCACTCCATCTCATGACGATTGTCTAGTTTTGATTTTCTGGAAAATTTAAGACATCACAGTTAATACTAGTTAAAGTGGACCCATACAAGGTCGATTCACCTCACTCAAAATCGCCACTTCAATGTCTTCTTGGCTAGTAGTTGATAAAGAATACCATCTACGCGATGAAGATTCATTATGTTCCAAACTTCATATACATATCTCATCTACTTACAAAAGGGGAGGGTAACATAGTAATTTCATATCATATTTGAGGGTGAAATGCCTAGTTTTGCCCTCCTATTTGTAAGTGTGATAATTACAGAAAGGCTTTTTGGCAAAGCTCATAATTAAGTTTCGCTTTTTGCTGGCTTCCATGCCACTTCAGATATTTTTTGTCTCGGGGCATTCCCCATTTAATCCCAGCCTCTCGCATTCTTTTTAGTGTTCATATACACACCCCTACTCCCTAAGCACCTAATTTTTACAAGGAAATGACTATATCCTTAAAATACACATCGAGTCATGAAACGACCATTTTGGTTCCCTAACACTAAAGATAGTGGTGTGAAATGACTATTTTGCCCCCTCCCATTTGCATGAGTAGTTAGAAGTTTCATGTTAAGGGCAAAATTGTTTCATTTCACTAAAATAGTGTATGTTGCCCCCCCACCTCCCACCCGCCTCCACCCCACCCCCCCATTCTCGGGCTTGAATGTATTCATGGCGTTCAGACGAAACCAAAGCACCATTCCTATTACAACCCCTATGACAGCCCTCCTTCCTTCCTCCAGATCACCACCCAACACCACTCCTAATCGAGCACCACCCAACGCCGCCTAAAATCCCTTGCTACAATTCCGGCTACCTCCATAAAGTCTCTCCCCTCGCCACCACCTGAGCCGGAAAACTTCTTCAATCTCATCCGACCTTAATAACATGACTGATTCCGCCTTCAGTCCCAAGGCCTACCTGGGCACCCCAAATTCTCCTACTTCTCCTCTCTCATACTCTCCCCTCAAATTCTATCCTCCCCATTTACCATAATCTCTAACTCTCTCCAACGCTCCTGGCTTATCACCTTACAATTCCTTCTCAAGGCCCATCAACAATAAGCCATGTTTTCGGTCGCCTTTATAAGTGATGATGGCTCACATCGCTTTCTTTAATCGAGGATTTCTCTCGACCTAAATCACTGTCCATGCAGTAGGAAAATTCAAATTGTGAAAATTGATATATCGTTGTTTCGACGCTTTTTGACGCGCCCAGTCGATATCCAGATTATTCTAATTATCGCTCAGCTTCGAAAGGCACATGGGTACTCAGCCAGTCAAGCTGGTTGACTATGTTCACGCCCGACGACGAGGTTTCACGAGGTCAAGACTCCTGGCATCTGGTTGTTTATATATCTGCCTGTGTTTCCATATTGTCAGCGAAGAAACGGACCTTTATTAAGAAGAATTTATGGCCTGCACAGTGATCGAGGAAAATGACGGGGACTGCAAATGCATGCTCGATTACTTTTCCCGATCTTTACGTTATGGATTCTCATGGTCTCATGGACTACATTTGATTACCAAATAGATCACGGTTCAAGGAATAGTTGGTGGAGCAGACAAGACGTAGTTTCTCCGTCCTCCATTTGACGCAGAGTTTGGCAAGTGCACTTCTAAGGGGCTTGAGGCGGTGCAGGAAGCAAACAATTATTTTAGTGAAATGAATACCTTTGGTTCTTAACGAAACTTCCAACTACCAAGACTTTCACAGGTAGTGCGTAGCTCACATACTATACTTTAGTGTTGTGACAAAATAGCTTATTTCAATGGACTAATGTATTTGCTGGTAATAGGCTTCGTTTCTACCAATGAAAATTAGCGATGGAGTCGTGGTGTGTATAGACACTAAAGATTAGTGCCTGCCTCTGACAAGTTTCAAAGGTGTGCCCAGACACTAAAAATAACATGCGCTACATGTACACTAAACTATAAGACAGTGGCTCTTCGCTAAAAGCCAAATTGAAATTATATTCTAGTGTAAAATAGTCATTTAATATAAAAACACTATTTCCTGTGAAACAATATACACACACTGACCGGACTCAACAACTTCAGTAAAGCATTAATCTATCACATCTTTCAGCATCTCCAAGTCGTCACTCTCCTTAGATCAATCATGATGTAACTAAAGAAAATACAACTCAAAGAGAATGTCTAGGTCAAGAAGAAGGAAAAACTAAATTCTGAGAATGACAATAATTTATACTCACACTAAACCTAAGATAATACTACCTCCAGATCATCTAGTGGTACCACACTACCAATTTATACTCACACTACACAACTTATTTGAATCATATAGGCTATATAAAAAATCTTAAAAGTTCAACAAAAATCATTAATCAGCCTAGCAGAATCCAGAAAGCATACCTTAGGGCTGAAACAAAACTTAAAAGTTCAATTCGGATTCGATATTTAGTTCCAAAAAGTTCGATTCGAGATTCGACGGTGTCTAAGCATATACTTAAACTAAAATTAATTCACCAAACGGTTTGATTCTCGTCCGACTTTTTATCCTAAACCATTTAAAGTTTCACCGACCTATTTGATTCATTAATCCTTATATGTGATGAAAATTTAAAAAATACAAACTTATTATCATTTTTCTCATTTTCTTCATCTCTGTCCGCTTCCGATCATTTCGGCTCAAGAACTCGTGAAGGTATTCAAATATTTATTTCTAAATGTTCAAACAATTTAAATTCGCCTCGATTTGAGGTGTTCAAACCTATACTCAAACATTAAATTCTGTAAGTAATATTTTCAAACATATATACTCAAACGTGTTCGATAGAGTTCGGTTCATTTGCATGCCTACTTCTAATAGGTGTCAGAAGCCAGCACTGATAGAGTCCGAGCCAGCTTGTTAAGAGTATGTTATTTGTAAAAAAAGAGAAAGTCTCTCTTGGTTCACAGCCTTAGATATCAAAAATGGGCTAGCCTATAAATGTTAACTTGCAGTCCACCACCCACAAATCATCTACTGCTAGTATACAATACCTTAAATATTTATCACTTAGACATGCCTTATAAAGGCTGTCATAAACAGCAATTTATGTAGCCCAATTTTGTTCATTATAAACAGCTTGTTAAGTAGCCAAGTTTTTAGCTCATTTTATATAATAGCATAGTACAGTAACTAATGGACTCATTAGGGTTAGTAAAAGTTACATCATTAATTTTTTTATTAATGACAAAAATGAAAATTATATATTTTTGGTATATATTTATTTTTGATACATTTTGGTGAATACGCATCATTTTTCTTTATAAAAACCATTAAGATTCAATTATATAAGCTTATTTTTTATCTTTTAGGTAATTCATTCTGACTTGTTCATAAATTTTAAATATTACTAATTAGGTATAGAATAATTTTGGTACATTTTAGTAATGATGGCCATATTTACATCAAATTGAAAGTACATATTAAGAGATAATTTAAAATAAATTTAACCTTATCATTAATTTAACTGCAACTACATTTTCACAGATTAGTATGGCTTGATATTAGAAAAGGTAGACCAAATTTTTATTATTCCAATTCTTTCATAATTCATTGAAATCTCAATTTCAAATTACAACTATTGATTTAGAAGGTTAATACTTGTAATATAGTAACTTTTTAAACTTTACATACCACTTGATAGAATTGGAAGACTGATAATTGTAGAAGGTCTTAACTTTGAAGAAATATCCTAGATGGAGTGTATGGTTCCGTTTGCAAAAAATGTTGCAAAACGAGCCAAGTCTGACCATTGTTATTTGATTGTAAGGAGATCGGTGAGGTGGCTGAACGAGATGCTCTATTCCTCGCGGCGAGGAGGTGGTCTCGGTTAAGTGGTTGAAATACATTGACCAAATTTACCAATTATCGAAAAATGGATTGGAACTAATATTTTGTAAAACTGTTTGTTTTAAACTTATAATTTGGCGTGAAAATCGAATCTATCAAGTACATCCCCTTATTTAAGAAACCATCGTTTAATTTATTGTTGATCTTTTTGAGCTCCATAATCAACAAATTTTCACTAGAACATGCCTCTTGCGACTCTTTTAACTTGATCGAAATCATCATTAAAATTCAAAATAACAATCTTGAATGGCACACATAACAATTGACAATCATAAATTGATGTCTCAATCACTAAGATTATCGATTTGTTTTTCAATAATGATCAAAACAACAATCCTAACAGTCAACATATACATGCACTTTTATTCAATCAAACTTAATACGCACATGCATAATAAATAAAACACTGTCATTAAGCACTTAGAAAGCTTAAATAATAAAGTGATTAACCACCAAACTAAGGATAAAGCAAACACATGGAGATTTTGGACGGCAATGTCAAAGTGGGATAGTTTAAGAACATAAATGATCGAAACATAAGGGTTTTAAACATTAGTGATCGAATTGTTTTTATTTTTTTTGTAATGTTAATGATGTCCAAAACCATTAACCCTAACAAAACCCAAGAATGACAAGTGTCGTCATAATAGTTTGCCGTGTGTATAGATGTGATGACTAAGTTTGTAATAAAATGAGTCATGTAATAAAGATACGTGTCTTCGTAGTATCGAGACACGTAACACGATGACTAAGCTTGTAAATAAATTAGTCATCTTGGAATAAGATAAGTATGTTTGTAGTAACAACATGTGTCTTGTAATGTACTCTTAAGTAAATACATGTGACTTTTAACCCTATGTAATTTTGAGGCTAATTCGGATACTAGGGCATGAATATGTTCAATGTTGGAATCAATTTTTTTATGTATATATAAGACTGATAAAAGAAATTGATACCAAATAAACAAATAAAAATATAAAATAAATTAGAAAATAATGAAATAAATTAGAAAAGATGAATACTAAAATTTTAGTTCCTTAGAATTCTATTTGTGCCCGTCGAGTGCCCTTATTATTCTTTCACTGGACATGAACATCCATAACTATCCTTTATTTGTTGTTCCCTTGCTATTTTATAATAAGGTGCAGGAGCCGATTCATGATTGAGAAGTTGCATATTCATTTAGTCATTAAATTTTTATAACAAAACGAAGCTTTTTAACCATCTATTTTCTAAGACATATTTGTGAGATTGTGCATTCATGTGTATCATAAATATCTTATGTATCCATCATGGATAAGGTAATAATAAGAGGTTGTTGTTGATTTATAATCATTGTGATCCCAGCAACTGTAATAGTTTATTTTGAAAATGTAGTCCTTAATACAATTATTAAAAAAAAAATACATTTATCTCTATATAATTAAACTCTGTATCTATGTATTAGTTGCTCTATTATCTGTCCCCTTGATGAAGGTTATCTACCTGTTCTTAAAACAAGAAAACATACAAAAAAGAACAATATAAACACAAGAAGATGCTCTGTTCAATAGTGACTTCACTCCAAACACAATAGGTAATATCCTGGACAGGCATTTCTCATCTTGTTTCCATCATTAAAAATTATTATAACTAGATGTCAAGATAATCTATAAGGATTAACTGATAATTACAAGGTCAGACAGGAGGGGTTGACATCATATCATACATCTTTCAAATATTTAAATAATATTTTACTACTAAGAACTAGATTGCAGGGAACAAAAGAAATCTTTGGGCATCTTTCACTTGTAACACAGTGGTTGGTTGGAAATTCCTTAAATATGTATAATCTCAAGGTCAACAAGGTAACATCTATGGAATTTTCAATTGTTCTTTGAGGTGTTTATAAATCCCAGAAAAGGTATTATAGTTGAGGAGATAAGCAAGAAGATAGAGAATTCTTGAAATGAAGAGGAAGAGAGAGGATATGGTGGTGATGGGTTCATCAGAAGTTAGGTCTGCCATTGAAGAGCTTTCTGTGATGGTGATAAAATCTGAACCTGTAGATGGTGTTGATGAGATTAAACATGTTCCATTGAAGCCTTTTCTTGTTGTTTGTAACTTGGTCATACAAATTCTTGGTAATCTCTCTCTCTCTCTCTCTCCCTCCCTCTCTCTCTCTCTCTGAAAACATTCAAACAATCAAACACACATTGATCTGAATTGTGTTACTGTGTTTGAGATGTAGATAAGATAGGGCCAAGAATGGCTGTGCTGCGACAAGACATATATCAGAACATACAGGTAATTGGATAACAATTAAAGCCCCAATTTATTATGCTGTATTATTGGACTTGAACTTATTTTCCCTCTGTTTCACATGCATTATTATTTGATATGTAACAAATTCTTGGAATTTTTTTCTTAAAGTTGAGGAGGCAGATGTCACCTGCCCTCCTTCAACCCCTGTAGTCATTGCTCATTAGGTCTCATCTCCTCACACATAAGATAATATGTAGTTGATTAGTTGATATTTTTCATTATCAATTTGGGCAAGTATGTCAATTATCAATTTGTCGTCGAACCACACACCCTGGCCCCAGTCGTTATAAATAGAGCAATTCAAGTGTAGCATTTTTCCATGCATGATTGCGATTTCCCTGTAAACTTTAATTTCATTGACTGTTTCACTTATCTTCTTGTTTCTTGCAAAAATATCATTTTTCAATTTTGTCTTGTACTTTGGATATATATATATGGTGCCACCCACTTTTTTTTAAGTATCCAAGTAATGGTCATATTTATAGGGTCTATGTCCTCTAATGTAATAATGTATTAACCCCTTCATTCAAATAATTTATAGACAGTTTAAGTTTTGAATTAAACTCTGTATACTATATAACAAGTTCATTTTGATATAGTCTAAATCGTATTATATATTACTAGAAGCTCAGCTTTTAACAATTTCCATATTCACAAGTATAGGCAGTCTCTGTATAAACTGAGGGATGTCCTTGCTTGAATATTGACAAAGAAAATGTTATTTTATTCTAGAATAATTCTAACTGAAGAGATTTCAATTATCGTTTTAATCGAAAATCCCAATTTGATGTCTTTCCAAGAACCCTAATTCTAATTTCAACATAATCTGCAATCCATGCATTTAACCCCTAATCGAGACACTCACAATCGGTTCGCAAAGATCAACGGGTGTATTGCTTGAGGTTCAGTGAATCACCCTTCTCTAATAGCTTATTAAACTCAATTAATAATCAATCAACTCAAAACAATAAACTAACTCTAGTAATCTAACCTATCAATTTCGTGACGAAGTTCGATAATGACAGAACCCCTATTTATGATACAAACTGTTTAATCCTACTAATGTGATCCCAGAATGCTAAAGAACAATTCTATCTAACAAATACGGCCCAACTTACCTCAACCATGTTTTCAATTTTGGATAAAAGTCTTCGACTTCATTTTAGATCATACACTTCATATACGATTTTGCTTCTATCGCCTAAGAACCCCAACAATTTCTCCCTCTTAGCATATAGCATAAGGAGAACATTAAGATTGTTTTTAATGTCATTGCTCTGCGGGTCAAGACTCTGTACCTGTCATTGTTCAAGACTTCGAAAGATATCAACCATTCTCGTGAGGTGCGTATTTTGTCAGAGTAGCCAATCGCTTTGACTCAATATCTCCCCGATCCAACGGGTACTCGATTTTAACGTGTTTGGATCTGAAAGCAGAAAGTAGAATTTTACCAAGATATCGCACTTCTCTCGCACGTGCTATCATGTAACTCTGCCTCGCTTCGATTCTCAATTCCTTGAATAAAGTTCTTTCAAATACGTTAAACTCTTTTCCACATTCCGCAATAAGCACGTATTCCCGCCTCAGCCGTAGACATAGCAACGACTTCGGCAACTTTGCTTGCTGTGAAATTCGTTCCTCCAAATACCATTGGCAACCTCGTGATGCTTCGATGGCTTAGACAAACATCACCTGCTAGGTCCGAGTCAAGATAGCTTATTAAAGAAAAATAACGTTCCAAACAATACTCAAAGGCAATAGCCCCTTCAAGTATCTTAAGATCCATTTCACACATTCCCAATGTTCCTTGTTCGGATTAGAGAATCTCAGTTACAAACTAACCGCAGAATGCAATGTCCGTCTGTGCTGCACTATAGATACATCAAGCTCCCTACCGTTGAAGTATAAGTGACCTTCTCCATACTTGATGTCATTCTACTTGGTGGACTCTTTTAGAGCTCATCTCATATGCAAGTTCCAATTGAGAACTTAATGACTGTGCATTGTCCATATCGAACTCCTTGGGCACTGGTAGATGTACTTTTCTCGAGACAAAATTGTGATTTTTCCCTTTGCTTCTATCCCCGATGGATCTCAACTCCAAGTATATGATTTGGTGTACCCTAAGTCTTTCATCCTCAAAAGCTTGTTGAGTTCCTTCTTTAAAGCTGTAGCAATATTTGACCTGATCCTCCCTATAATAAGTACGTCATCTACATATACAGAGGGATGATAGCATCATTAAAGGAGTCTTTAGTGAACACACGCTGGATCAACAAGAGTTTTCTTGAATCCATCTGGCTCCATAAAAGACTCAAACTTTGATGTACTAATCGCCAGGGTGTCATGAGTCCATACAAGCTCGCGCTTTACAAACAAGTGTTTCTTTGCTCATAATTTCAAAACCCTGTGTTGTCGTGACATATATGTCCCTCAAGATCACCATGGAGAAAGTCAGCTCTTAACATCCATCCGTTCGCTGTCATATGCAGCAGCCCAATCCAAGTACTACCGATTGAAGTCCTCTTTGACTACTGAGAGAATATCTCCTCAAAGCTCATTCTTGCCTTGCAAGTAAATCCCTTCACAACCGCCTAGCTTTCAGATCTAGGTATTCTTGTACTGGATCAATCTTCACCAGGATCCATCCTGCTTTTCAAGACTTCTAGTTATCTTGTTTCTTCACAAGATAAATGTATGGTTCTGCCTGCAGAAATTATCTCTTCTTCCATGTATGCCATCCATTTTTCCTTTCAAGACATCAATAGCTTCTGATAAGAGAGTTATTCTCCCTCTATCTCAGCAAGCATTATTATCTATCGGGGAGAATACCTGAGGAACTAGTTCTAACCTCCCAAGCATCTCCTCTAACTTCCTCGGAGCGTTTGACCTTCAATCAGCAAGGTTTAATTACTCTGGCAGCTAGCTTGCTACCAATCTCTCCATTTTCTTCTCAAAGCTGATCAATGTCACAGGTGATCATTGTTCATTATTGATCATAGGCTCGTAACGGATTCCCGAGATACTATGATCAATTTTTAATGTCATCTTGCTGCCAATCAACATCACCATCAGAATCGGCTTAGCTTTTCAAGTTTGTCTGTATCCTTCACGCTTTGATCTTCTGAACATCACATCTCTACTTCTAATGATCTTGTCACCTAGATCATACAACCAAACTTCATCTCCAAAACCTCAGAACACACACCTTTGTCTCCAAATCAAGTTTTGTTCTTTCATCTGTGACACGTTATAGCTGCTATGCAAAACAAAAGTCCTATGTTTGTAGTGACATCCTTTCCGCACCATGTCTCTCTCGTGAGCCTACCTTGTTGTCATTGTAGGTGATAAAGCTATATAATCAATCGCCGCTACTAACGCTCACCCCGTAGTTAAGTCTCGGGAAGACCAAAGATGTGATAACATACATCTAATCTCTACAACCTGTCTCTATTTTATTCTCTCACCACACCATCACAGGCGTTTTAGTGACGATCGCTTCATGTATAATTCCTTTAGACTACAAGATCTTACCAATTCCCAATGTACTCACCAATCATTGTTCCGTCTCTAACGCATTTAAGTACTTTTGCCGCTTTCAACTAATCACGTATGTACTTAAAAAGTTTCTCACATTTGATCCTTTATTTTTAATGCAGCATCCAAACCTTCCTAGAGCGATCATCAATATAGCGTGACAAAATAAGAGTTACCTCCTATCGTCTTTCACTTTCATAGGCCCACGTATATCCGAGTACATAAGCTCTAGAATCGAGCCTTCTTTGTGGAGCTTTTATTGGACTTTGATCCTGCTAAGCCTCCAAGCTATTGAAATAGCCGCAAATTCTTCAATTTCAGTCATCGCTATGCACTGCTTTTTTGGCAGAATACCAAGTCCTTTAATCGAGGCATGGCCTAACCCTGCCGCGCCAAACATCTACATCACCTTCTAACGCATTTATTCTTACACTTTTGTACTTTGAGTTTCAAATTTTGTACAAACAGACCATCCTTGATTCCCTTCAAGAACTATTGATCCCTTCAGAATCTCCATTGTCCATTACCAAAGACGTTATAATATCCTTCATCATCTAGCTTGCCTCGAAGATAAGACTCATCCTCGGTCGTGAACGGCCTCGACATCCTTCACCAATCAACTTTCCATTGCCAGGCCACAAACACACTTCCACCCGCCTTGACGGCCGAGCCGGTGATATTTCATTTCCTCCGCAATTCCAAAATTGCCTTCTTCATAAGCGCTGAAATAAGTCCTATTTGGAGTCAAGAATAAAAGGAAGCCCCGAGTCTACAATCCAATCTTCTTCTCTCCAAGAAGATAGCATGCTAATCTTGACTCCTCCCAAAGAACTACAACGAGATCACTTTGTCGATCTTACACAATGATCGCTTTCAAATTTCTGACCTTCCTCTCAAATTTTGATCTTTCTTGAACGAGTAACACTGATTTGGGGCATATTGTCCTTTCTTTGCTAGTAACGGCACGGTCTTTATTTCTTGTTCAAGCGAGACTTTAGCTTTAGGCTTAAATTGTTTAGTCTTTTCCTTGCTAAACTTCTTTCCTTCATATACATAAGAGTTTCAGAATCGTTGTTTGACAATGTCAGGCCTCGATTTTACACTATCTCTTAGCTCTTCTATTTGTTTGAATTACAAACTTGCTCCCTGTAATAAAGTTCCATCAAAGCATAACTAAGTGGACACAGTAGAAGTTTCCCATGAATCGTAGTTGGAACTTCCCAATCCACAATGCTCGCACTTCAGTCACCGGGTTACCCGGAGTTTAGTCGCGTAAATATGTGTTCTACTTTGGCTTATGCTCAGCAGAGGCTCTCCATCCGTATATCTCACCTGCCTTCCACCTCAATCGCTTCCACCATGTAGCAATCGCTCTCCCTCTCATACAAGCCTCATCCTTTCTCCAAAGATCCATAAGCAAGTAGTGAACACTATCAACATGACGGATCACACCTATATCTATATAACTCTTATATAACCCAGTATCTTCTATCCAATTCACCCCATTCATACACATCCTGTGACATGGTCGCATTCCTAACCAACTCTTCAATAGGTCTGGAAGAAGTCTCTTAACATATAACCCATCACATCTTCGTTTCTTCCAAACGCGATATGGCGGTTAGCTAGCGATAACCATCATCGGGTTTATCGTAGCCTCCATGATGCTTTAACCCGTATTTTGATACCAATTGTTATTTTTAAGGTCCTGTAATTCCTAATCTTCAAGAATTCCCACTATTCAAGCTTTAATCGAAATCCCCAATTTGATGTCTAAGAACCCTAATTCCCAATTTCAAATATAATCTGTGAACTACATTTAACTCCTAATCGATGACTGAAGAATCGAAAGCAATGCAAGATCATCTCAGATGCTTTGAGGTTCAGAATCACCTTTCCCTAGAATAGTTTATTAAACTCGAATCAATACAATCAATCAACTCAAAAAACAATAAACTAACTCTAGTAATCTAAACTTCATCAATTTTCGCATTTGTTGTTTGATACGATTTGGTAACCCTATTTATAGATACAAACTTGTTCTAATCCTTACCAAGAATAATGTCGTTTCATCAGCCCTATCTAACAAATACGTCTAAAATCCTACTCAACCATGCTTTCCTACCATAAAAGTCTTCGAATTCTCATTTTAGATCATACACTCTACGTATGATTTGGCAGCTCTAGATCATACACTTTACGCCCAAATCCTACTCAAACTATTTTCCTTTGATACAATTTTGGGAGGTAGGAAGCCACCCACTTTTTTAAGCATCTAATGGTCATATTTGTTTAGGTCTATGTCCTCTTAATGTAATACGTATTAACCCCTTCATTCCTTCAAATAATTTATAGACAGTTTAAGTTTTGAATTAAACTCGGTATGATTATATAACAAGTTCATTTGATATAGTCGTAAATCGTAGATATATGCCATTACTAGGAAGCTCAGCTTAACAATTTCCATATTCACAAGTATAGGCAGTTCTCAAAAGTATAACCGAAGGATGTCCTTGTTTGAATATTTGACAAAGAAAACCATGTTGGTATTAGTACCCAATTACCACTTGCATCGAATTAATTTTTCAAAATAATAAATCTCATTGGTTTATTCTTAATATATCAATATAATTCCTGAAATATATATATACATGATGAGGCTTTCTTGATAGTTTGTTTGTAAATATATCCATAGAGATTGGAAAAGTTGCATGAATCAAACCCTTCGTTGTATTCAAATGTGGTGGAAATACTGAAGAAAGAGATTGCTGAAGGCAAGGCCAAAAAGGGTCCAAGTTGTAGCAAAGCCTTTGTTTGGCTCACTAGGTATGCCGTTCTACATTTTAAG
Organism: Lithospermum erythrorhizon; assembly: GCA_019722365.1. Lineage (NCBI taxonomy): Eukaryota > Viridiplantae > Streptophyta > Magnoliopsida > Boraginales > Boraginaceae > Lithospermum > Lithospermum erythrorhizon. Next base: position 175,513 of record JADFUC010001025.1, read on the forward strand.
ATTATATTTTATAACATATATAATTTATTTCCTCGTTAGTTTATAAACAAAATATGACACTCATCATAATTCTAAACGAGTGTGAAAATATCAGACAAAGTTGAACACTTGAACGTGTTAAAAAAGTTCGTATGTCATTAAACACACTAAAATGTAAGGGATATCAAGAAAAGTTGTAGAACTTTCATCTGCAACAATCTCTTTACTTATAAAAGTGTTTAATCGCTTATTTCTTTTTCATATTACTAATTACTATATTACTTTCATTATAATATTTTTTATTAGAAAAAAATATGTTTCTAAAATTTTAAAAAAGATTCATATAACAATTCAATAATTAATAAGTCTTAAATTTTTGCCTAAAAATTCTATAACAATTCAAACATAGTTGGAGTTATCTACTCTCTTGTAATATGTACAAGAGTTTTACTTAATTTCACGATACGCTAATTATTATGCTCATTATCAACATCTGATTCAATTATATAAAAATACCAATATTTTAACAACCGAAAATACCGCTTTGATTTTGTTTTAATTTTATCATAACAATAAGTAAATTTCATTTTAATGCAATTAATTAGCCTACTCATACTAAAAAAAAAATTTTGAATGATAATTTTTAATCCAAAATTACTATTAAAGAAGTTTTATCTAAATTATTATTTGATATTTTATATTACATTATAATAATTGAAATAAAAATTTCAAGTTATATTTAAAACTTTTATCTCCAATAGATTGTCATGTTTAATTCTCACTTTTTCGTAGATTAAATATTAAATTCAAATATTGTTATTTATGTTGCATAATATTTGGTAAAAATGATCAAATAAAAATACTTTCAATGTACTTGAATATTGACATTAAATTTTATTCAAATCAAAATTTAAGTTTTTAAAAGAGGTATGTCATATGTATTGCATTAATTTTCAATATAATTCATTTGAAGTATTTCACATTCAAACAATGACATCTAATATGTGACCTCTTTGGTTATTTTGCGAGGCTAAAATTGAGATAATTTCATAAAAAGGTCTTCATATTATTGAATTTTGTATAAATATTATTGAGTCAATCATCAATTAAAATATGTTAAATGAATACATAAAATAAAATTCAATAGTACAACTATGAATAATTTATACTACTAATTAATTCAGAAGTGATGTTTTCTAACAATAAATAAAATAACATAAGGTGTATTTTTTTATTTAAAAAGAAAAGTAATGTTTCCCAATAATAAATAAACAGATGTATATTATTCTTTATTAAACCTTAATGAGGAGTAGTATGGTAAAATAAAAAATTTTAAATCTATTATTCATATTATTAAAAAATTATAAGGGATCATATAACTATATACAAAATAAACTATAATATAAATCAAAAAGAGTAATTTATAAATTTACATAAATAATTGATTATTTTATTTATTATCTCAGTTTAAATGTTTAAAAACATAAATACTTAAGGTAAGTAATATACATACATTTTACTTAGTGTTAGTTAAACAACGTAGTTGTTAGGCAAAAGAAATACCAATCCCACGTTTCTCCTGGATAAACCATAAAAACAAAACAAAACAAAACAAGCAAGAAAGCAACAATAGAACTTGTCAAGCAACGTGGAGACATCTATTGTAAAACCGGAAATAAAAAGGATCAAATTAGTGAATCAGAATCTTGAATCAAAATCTTGATCCATAAATTAATAAGTTGGTTCATAAATTCTTATCTATGCCTTCAGTTTTTTATTTGTCTTTTATATTGGCCACCACTTTGTTACTGCTCTGATATCGTGAAATTATAAACTTTTTAAGCAGATAGAGGAATCAATGAACATGCCTATTTCTGAAACAGATTACAAATATGTATTCCGTACTTCGCACTTAACGTAAAATGAACAAGATCTAGTGCAGAGTCAAGCTTCAAGCACATCACATACAAAAATAAATAATAATGAAGCCGACTACTTTAGGATGCCATTACATGGTCAGCGGGCGGTTTATAGAAGGGGATATTGTCAGACCAGCTCCAAGGAAGATTAAAACCTCCCTTGTTAAAAAAAAAATAAAAAAATAGTAAATTTGCCGACTCCAAATACGGTGATAATTGCCATTATAGAACGTACCGCTAGACTCGGAAATTCCTCTCCAATCTAATCCGGTTTTGATACTAAGTTAAGGTAAGATGGCGGCCCACCTCATGCGTTTACCGCGGCTCAACTCCATGGTGATCTATGAATTATGTATAGCAAGATGGTTCCCGGCTTTGAATTGATGTTGGAAAGTGAACACTAAAAAAGCAGGGTCCTCCTCGCTTGGCTTGCCTCTTCAAAATTACTTCTTTATTTGAACTTTCACTCCAACAGAATCAAGCATGTAAGAGCATTCGCCAGTCTTTTGAAGGCCTGGCCGTGACCACGCGTCAGCACTAGTCGACGAGACTTACTTTTCTGATTCGTAACCCGCGCCCGGCCGTCCGCCGCTAGGTCTGGAACGCCAAAGTGGTAAAGCTATGCCCCTTAATGAATCTCCAATAGGTCCTTCGACCTTCATTTGATTCCACGGCCGGTTTAGGTCAATTCATCATTATAGAATGATAGTAGAGTTTATAGCGAAGCCAAGTCATGGAAGGCGAAGAAATTGGCCCAGACAGGATTTTGATAAAAAAAGAAATCTAGCAAAAAGGGTATGTTGCCGCCATTTTGAAAGGATTAAAAACACCGGGCAATGTTCAAACTCTAATGATTTAAAAACAAAGATAAAGGATCCCGTAAAAGCAACAACCCACCAAGTACGCAACACACGCATCCACACAAGGCACACCTTGCTTCGTCAAGCACGGATAAAGCGGTAGCTCAGTTCACTATTAGGGGCGCTTCATAGACAAATGCACGAAAGCTGAACCCGCTCTTAGTCATTATTCGAGACCAAATAGCCCCTCTCAACCTTTATATCGAACCGAAGCTTAACCCTTCAAGATGCGATCATCCGCCGGAGATGTAGATGAAGAACAATCCGCACGGCTTCATCCGCCATAAAAGAAGTGATCGAAGACCTCAACCCATTTCTCCCATCAAGCAAAGATCGAGTCAACAGCTTTGTATCTTCTATATCCGGGATAAAGCCCCTCGGGGTGAAAGAAATGCTGAAATTGAAAGACTAAAGACAAAGAAACATGATTCTTTCTTCTCGGCCAAGAACCTTCATTCGACAGATTGCTTTTTGCTAGAAAGTAGAGGCGGTGTCCCTCTCCCTACGGAGATGAAGGTGTTGAATCACGCTTTCTTTATTTTCCACCACCGCTAATCATGCTTTTTTATCTTCCAATCAATCTCTTTGGATTCGCTTCTACGTACTGCATATAATCTCCTCCTCTGCCATTTCGATTTTCGAATTCCTTTCCCTTTAACGCGGTGGGCGCTGGAGTGAAGAAACCTAAGATAAGTCTTCTTTGGTCCTTTTTTCACCAATGACAGACCAAGTAGTTGCCCGGTAGACCGGAAAACGCCTCTTTTTGTCATCCCCGCAGCCTTTCCCACCTCCGCAAGACCTCGCACCTAACGAGCAAAAAAGTTCTCCGCCCTATCTGCATCAATGGTCGATCCCCATTACCTCAAGCCCGACCAGCCTGACTGGCCTACGACGCAGCAGAAGGCTGTGGGAGACAAGGTCGGATCGCCAATCCATTTCGCCGCTCATGCCTATTCTATTCATAAGAATGCCATCGCTGGAGCCTATGTTTTATCTTATTAGAAGATATCCACCCTCAGAACTTGTTTCGATTCTCTATTCATCGTGGATATCTAAACTCTTTCTCATGTCCGCTAATTCATCTCTAAACCTAACTTCCGCTTAAATAATTAGCCTTGGCCGATGATGATTCACCAACAGCGCCCGGTTTCTATATATGATGCTGAGATGACGCGACAGCCTGGTCAGTAGTGTTCTCATCATCACGATAATTCAAAAAAAAAGTCTTTTCGAGTAATATATCCTGGCGCTGGACTTCAAATTGAAAGCATATTTCTATTCATCATTTGAAATAAAATATTTTTTCTTCCTTTTCTTAAGAGACTCCTAAGTCCTGTGCATCCGTTACCTTTTTCTCAATTCCTCAAAGACTATTTCAACGAAAAGGTTCAAGAAGTTTTTATCGATCTATCTTCCAATCATGATGTCTTGTATAACTAACTACTACTTCCAATATGGAAAGCTTTTTACTCGTTAGATGAAGTTAGCTTTATGCATTCTTTGTGATTTCTCGTAGTCATTGCCACGGTTCATCTCTCTCTTCTAAAGTTGTCTTTTCTGCGCAATCCTACAAGTCTTCAGAAATGTGACATTATTACACTTTCAAGGCCCCCTTATAAATGATAATATAACGTAAGCAATAAGACATTCCCGAATTATCGTGATAATTTTCTATGCGGCCCCTCGAACTTATTTTTTCTTTGTCCGTAGGTTCTTTTGTGTATTTTTTTTTCTTGTTTGGGTATACCCCCTCGAACTATCGTTTTGTCTCAAGATGCCCCTAAACCTAATTTTCACCTTTAAAACAAGCTTAAAACGATTATTTTACTCCTAACACTACACAAAGTTAATGTGAGCATATTTTATAATATTTTACATATAAGAAGAGAAAAAAGAAATAGATAGAAAAAAGGGGGGGCGGGGTGACACTTCAGTGTAAGAAGTCAAAAAAAATAAGCTATGACTTTGTGCTAAAGTCAAAAGAAAACAGAGAAGAGGAATTGTTTTGGGGAAATTAAGGGGGTTTGGGGGAAGACACGTTGCTTTGGAAAATTGGGGGGGTTATACGTGTTGGGAAAAATATCGTCTCAAATTACAGAAATTGGAGCAAGATTTAACAATACGTGTATCACAACGTTATATACAAATTCTAAAGACTCTACTGCTATAATACAAAAGTTCAATATAATAATTAGTTACAAATTACAATATAATGTCACACTCAAATATATCCTAATACTCATCCATATTAAGAAGTCATACTCTATATTGGTCATCGTCACCAATTAATAAGGTTATCGATACCAATTAATTTGCGATAAAGCATTCCCCGAATCTTCATGTTAGAATCGACACGAGCTTTGGAAGCATCTTAATCAATCCCCGACTTTGCTCGGATAACTTTGCAATCCCACAGAAGCCACAATCTTATCTCCCGCTGAAAATTTGAGTGGCACTATGAATCTATGACCAATATTAATTGAAATGTGAATATTTCTATATCTATCAGCCGTGCTATTAAATGTTAGTTGTCACCCTATGATATCTAACAAGTATGGTGTAAATTATAACTTGTTAGATCCCTGGATTTTTGTGAGGCATTGCTGCAAATATTGGTGAAGGACTTTGGGATTAATATGGAAAAAGCAGTTGAGGAGTCATACAACCTCACTCTAAAGCCATGGCATGGTTGGATTTCAGCGGCCGCCCATCGAGTAATTACGAGTTTCTTACTCTTTCAATTTAATTTTCGTGCATATCTAACAAAATATTCATCCTCTGTCCATCCGTTTCTTAAAAGCTCGTATAATATGCATATTACACTCATACATAATTACACGTTTTTAGTTACAAATACTCTGTGTTTTCCTTGATCATTATTGCAAGGAATAAATTATCCTATCTACTACACTTATATGTAAACTAATAAAAGAAAAGTGCGATGTACATCGTATATATTGTTTTTCGAATGTTTTAAGAAATTCCTCATTCATTGTACATAAATCACGAATGACACGAAAATTATGTTTTACTATAACATATTATATTGATATTATCTCAATATTATGTTTTATATGGAGATATATTATTACAAAATCTTAATGTCCTTATATATAATATTATCTTGTAATGGTCATCTTTCGTGAACAATTATTATAAGTAATGATTAAATAATTTTAAGCTCATTGAGATAACTAAACAATAAGTAAATAATTTCTTCACTAATGAAATTATAAATTTGGCCTTGTTGTTTTTTGGATGGTTATCTATGATATTTGTGAATATAATCTTATTAAAATATGTATTTATGTAATACATACTCAACAATTATTAATACTTCCATAATTTTTTTACTTGTCTTAATAAAATTGACCATAATGATGACATCATTATTACTATTATTATCTATTATTATTAGTAGTTCAAAATCTAACGAGAAATTTGAATCCTTAATCTCTCCCTTATAAATAAATATGTAATCACTATACTATTATTATTTTCATGTTTACCATTAATCAATATGAAGTGTTTTAATACAACATTATTTAAGACCTGAATTCATAATCATTCATTTTTACTTTTTAATTATACAATATATATTTTGTCTACTCAAGTTTCATGAATTATGGTGTATGTTATTTTGGTTTAATATAGATGTTTCCAAGCTATGGACATTTTTTGGTAGAGGAGTCAATAAACATTTATTCAAATCTATTCAAGTGATTCAACTATTATAATGTATTACGTAAATTGTTTATTACAATGAACATTTCTAAATAAAATACATGAATGAAAAATTGGTGTAATTACGTTTTTATTATTTTGTCTTCTAAGTTATTTGATAAAATTATATAATAAATTCTAAAAAAATCAATAGATCTCCCATTGTCTTTATATATTTGATTATATTTAGATCAAAGTTATTTTTTAATTGAATGTATAGGATCCTAATGTTGATGTCGTCTCAAATTTTCTACTTTATCATCATTAAAAGAAATTTACTTTTTTTGTTCAATGGAAAGTCATTTAATACTATATACTCTCTCCAATTTATTTTATTTATCTTATATATGACCAATCATGTACAAGAATGATTTGATAAGGAGTATCAAGTTATTTTTCTTTATTCTGAAGAAAGAAATTGTAAAGAAATTTATGAAAATAATTATTGAGACTAAATAAATATCAATAATGTAAAATGATAAATTCATTTGATGATAGTGCCGTTAATTTTTGTGCCAATCAGGTTCCTAATTTATATAAAAGTGTGAATAACATTTCTTACTTTTTGTATCAAATCCTAAATTACCCTTCTTATTGTGAATTTCATTGGTTGAAATTTTTTTCCTAAATTTTAGATACATATGACTAATCTTTTTATTCAATAAAATATATTTATTAAATTATTATATACAATTCACAAAATATAGTCCTACAGTCCTACAAAAATTCTAATGATCTACGATTTGAAGACACATAAACCACTCATTATGCATGGAAGGAGTATTTTGATTTAAATAAATTTACTTATTTGAATCAGTTTAATTTATTTGAATCAGTTTAATTTATTTGAATTAGTATAATTTATTAAAAAAAAATTAATGAGATAGTAATAATTAATGATTTAAAGAAAGACTGATGTCATTAATAAACTATAAAATCTTTTTTGGAAAAATTATAAGCAACTAATGAGTTTTCATAATTCATTTTTACGTGGCCTGCATCTTAGGAAGGTTATATATTTATCTGAAGCCATTTAACATGAATAATGGTTTCAATGAATTAATTTGTGTATACATCGATACTAGCATATTATTGATAAAAAAAAATATGAAGCATATATACATATATATCATCTAATTTTTTAATAATTACATGTAACCTTATCGAAAATTTTATAGTTTATTTTTTTACCAATATGATGAATTATAAAAAGGGTAAAATATGATTTATACAAAATGTAAGAATGGTTATTGACACTTTTATACTCATTATATGTTTGGATTAGATTATATTAGATTAGATATATGTGAAAAAATACTAATTACTATTAGTGTCCTTTTCATATTATGTCTCAAGAATGGTAATTTAGTATTTAATAGTATGAAAAGTAAAGAAATATAATCACACTTTTATAAGTGGGGAGATTGGTCCGTTCTTTTTGGTACAAAACAAATACAACATGCATCGAATGGTTATATATTATAACTATCCAAAGAAATTTGGCTAAATAGTACTCAACTATCTCAATTTATTTGATTGTTTAGAAGAAAAGTATTTTATTAAGACAATGCATTGATTGTCTGATTTTGAGGAGAGAAAAGTTGCTCAATGAATAGAAAAAGTAATATTGGTTGTGGTGGTGGTTTTTGAATAATAAGAAGAAAAATGGTTACTAGGGTTTTTGAAAGAATAGTGATGGTAGTGGCGGAATTGGTGGGTTAGAAGAGGGACGGTTTTGGTGATAATGATGGATGATGATTGTGGTGGTGGAGGTATAAATTTGGGGGGAGGGGGTGAGAGGGCTTGTTTTTTATGATGGTAGTGGTGGTTGAGGATGATTATGGTGGTGGTGGTGGTGATTAGTGGTGGTCGAGATGGTGTTTTTTAAGAAGAAAAAATGAAGAAGAAAAGAGTTGGGGGTATTAGTAGTTTTTAGTTAAGGGATCATATTTAGGCAAATAAAAAAATGATAGTAGTAGAATTTAAGTAGGAGTTGAGTGGTGGTATTTTGACCAATTTCTCAACTATCAATGATATAACATGGATACATCTCTTATAAGACTACCTTCAATAGGGAGACATTTTGTATCCTTTATAAATAGAGAATAATTTCACCTCATTTGAAAACCAAATTTGTTTTTTACCTTTTTTTCATTATTATCATCTTTTACCCATTATTTTTATCTTATATAGCTATTAAATGGATCATAATCACAATTTTATTTTTTCATCAAACTTCCTATTTCCTAATCAACAACAAAATATCCATAGCCAACGTCCGAAAATTTTCCAAAATATGGGCATGCTACCAAATTTTTAAATTCCTTGTATGATGCCATCAAATTTTGGTATGTAGTGTATATTCCTACAATTCTCTGTGTATGTTGTTTGGTCAACAAAGTGGAAGAAATAATTTGGTCGGTTTTCCTAATATGAATACTCAAACTAATAAGCAATTGTCGGTTCCAGTGACATACCAACTTAGTAGTGGGTCAACAGATCATCATGAACCTTTCACTCAAATCTTCTTAGGAAATGTTGATGGTGATACCCAATATAGTTTTTTACCTACAACGCAACAAGCAAGCGCAACAACAAACTATTCTCTTTGGAGTAGAATGCAAAATAAGTTGTTGTTGATTGGGTATTATCATTTTACCAGTATTAGTGAATTGGGTAATGCCAAAAAAGGAGACAACTTTCAGAACAAAATAATAGCATATCTGAATGAGCATTCAACAAGTAGTCTACATAGGTCTCCATAACAATGTAAGAGTTATCATCGTGAGCTCAATATAAAAAAAATAGGTATTTGGGTTTGTGTATCCAGAAAAGCACTATTATAAAAGTGTAGTGGTTGGTCAGATGATGACTAGATAGAAAGAGCCCATGAGTTGTACGTTGGTGAAACTAAAAAATACTTTGGTTGATGAGTAGAACTTGGTCCTTAATGAACCAAAATACATGGTTGGATCCGGTGCATCTGGTAGTAATGGATCAAAAAGAAGAATAGTGAAGGTGATAATATCCCATCCCCAAATTCTTCTTTTGAACATTCAAAAGGAAGGGATGCAACAAAAAAAAGGGTTTCTCTTCTAAGGCAAAGGGAAGATCAAAACTTGCTATTGAAGAAGAATATTTAAAAATTATAGCGGATCGTGAATAGCATAAGGAAAGGAAAGAAATATTGGGTATTACATATCCTAATAATGTTCATAAGAATAATGGATGTAAATCCCATGAATTCTATGGAGTTGAAAAAAAAAATATGAACAGAACGTGTATATCGTTCTTCAGGAATTTATAATGCAACGGAAACGATGAACTCACAATACCCAAAGAAGAGTATTTCTAAAAGTATCCACATTTAACGAAACACCCGAACTCTTCCTTGCGTTTTACTAGAACGCTTTATTGTGAAACAAGAAACAAAAAAGAAGACAAAATCTTAACTCTTAACTCTTTGAGAACTCTAAGTAAGAATTGGAGCAACTGATTTAAGGGGTTGGTTCTCTATATATTGACATTCTATCATGAGTGGGTTCATCCTATAAAAGCCCAAAACCAACCAAAATCTTCTCTCCATCCCTAATCCATAGGGGTGCCTCGTCCAATTCCTTGTAATTGGATTTTGGCCGTGATTGTTTCCTTCATGTTTCACTTTAAATTCAGGAATTTATAATACATTTATTATTAGTTCGGTTCACTATTTGTCTTTGACCTCTTAGGACGGATCGACAAGAGCAATATACTTCTTCAATCCAGATTTATAAGAGAACATTTCATTTTTTGCATGTCCAGATTTATAAGGCCGGTTTCTAAATATGTATGTGTTTTCTCTAGTATACCCTTAATAAATAATGAAAAGATATGGAGCATTAAATAGTAAATCATCATATCAAATAAAAACAAAAGACAATTTTGGACTAACATTATTATTCAACTAATTTCTTAAATTCTACCAAAAGTCAAATTTTCCCTTGCAATTCTAGATGGTAGGAGTATTAGATAATATTAACTGATTTTTATCACAATATATAGATTATGAGCGAAATCTATGTAGACAGTGAAAATTTATTAAAAAATAATTAAGATGACTTAATCAAATTAATTAAAATCGAGATACTAAAAGATGACATGTAGCTAGGAGTTGCAAGTCAGGCGCAAATTGCCTTGAAAAACTCTTACAGACAAGGGTTTTAGAGAAAATGTGCAATTAAGTACATTAAATTGAGGATTCGAGGCTAAAAATCTCTAATTCTATCACGCATTAAAATGTTAGAAACATCAAATTGAGTTCGAGAAAGTTTAGGGGTTGAAATGGAAGCTAAAGTTATGGGGATCAAAATAAAGGCTTCAAAAGGTCCGGGATCAATATGAAAATATATTTGACCTAAAATCCGGAACATAGCAGTCGAAATAAACTTATTTTTGGTTTTCTGGAGAGTAGTCACAAATATTGACGGTTCGGAATCTTTGCGCCGAAGTCGGCGGTTGGGTGTGATCGCGAAATTAAACCATACGATCGAGAATCAAGTATTCAAGCGAAGCCTATAAATGGCTTTATTTTCGAAAACATCGAGATTCGTTTAAATACGAAAAAGCTTAACGAGAAAATCTGGAGGACACCTCACGAAATTATAAAGTTAATCTTTTAAACCCATGAAACATTATTTTGGTGGCTGGAAGCTTATCTACATGTAGGCTTAAAATAGTGACTTGAAATTAAGATTACTGCTTATGAAGCGGTAGATCTTGAAATCGAAAGCAAATCGTGAAAATCTTCGAATATTCAAGTAACAAGCTACAAGCACCTGATTATTCGCAAATTTTTACGCTAGACGGCAAAAGAAAAGCGCCGGGTTTAATTCGCCAGTTAGGGAGATAGAAATCACGCTGAATATTTAGTCCACATTAGTTTGAGTCCGGGGAAACATGATCGGTGTAAACCAGCGAAGGTTGGATCTTTCGGCTTATTCGCTGTCGTATTCTGACAACAAAACGCTAAAAGCGATTTATGTCTGGCCCCAAAAGCTTGATGATATCAAATCTCACTAAGTCCCCTTTCTGACAAGGCAGTAAAGGTCGTTTGGCAGTCTGAGTAAGGAGCATACATTGCTTGAATAACTTGTTTGCTATCACTGCAACGGTTTAATGGCAGGTTACATCAAAATCGAAATTAAAAGCACAAGAAAAATAGTATACCAATTTCTGAAATTAAAGCAAGACAAGTAGCCGCGACTCTTTAAGTCCATATAAAAAGCGATGGAAACACATTCAGCTACGTAATTAAAATCACAGGGGCATCACTTAAATCCGCGCTTAAAGGTGAAGGCTACATCTATGAAGCTTAGTTAACGATAAATCAAATGGTCCCCAATATAGGCCAGGGTAGGTCAATTGTGTGAGCCATCTGACCAGCAGAGAATGTCTGTTGCTAAGGCCCCGTCTGGACCATATCGAGTCAGGCTAGTGCAATTCCGTAGGGCCAGCACACATGTCATTTCATAAAAGGCTCTGTCAAAGAGTCAAATCAAGCTCGAGTCAGCTAGAGTACAAATGTTTAGCTCACTATCGAAATACGAATCCAACCAGCTTAATCAGCGTCTCACAATCATCAACAAGCTTAGGGATGTAGTTTGGGCGGTCGATCATTTTCGATTTGATAAAACACTGTCTGTGAAGGAATTTTCCCTATAGTGGGTTTATTTTGTACCCTGAATAAATAATAAAATTCTTTTTTACTACAATCTAGTAGCCCATGTACCAGTTCGATTAGATAGATCCTAAATATTAATTGTCAAACAATTAATATATATTGAACTTATAGTTTTGAATGAGTAAATCTATTGTACAATATAATTGTTCAACTATTACCTTTATGAGATCTGATATCTCATAATTCCAACAATAACAACAGCTAAAAATCATGTAAGAGGATGAGCAAGAACTAGAAAACATACTTAAGACTGAACTGTTTGGTTGTTCAATAATTAGTTTGAGTTTCGTACTATTTTAATGTTGAATGTTTAGTGTTTCATATTTCATATTTAGTGTTTAATGTTGAATGTTTAATTTAGTTTGAGTATCCTGCTATTTTAATGTGTCTTGTACATATTTTTCAAACGAAGATTTTCCACTGCCTTGAAAATGCAAATATTCTAATTTCAAGTCACATGTGAATAGTGTGACACGATAAAATTCTCCACTATTTCCCTTGCCTCATCTTTTAATCCATTTTAGTTAAATTCGGAGGTTGGAGTCCAGAAATCCCAAATTATAAATTCAATACACAAAGAATGAAATATTACACCAATCTCAAATCTCTTATATCCATAAAATGGAACCACCAACACATTATGTTAATTTCAAAGAGTTCCAACAAGAATGAGACTTGGAGGAATGATTACTCAACCCTCAACAATGACTAGTCGAAGAATTACAAAGTTCAAGTAATAAATCTCATTCCAGGACATACATATCAAGAGATCATGCAGCCGCATATCAAAGTCTTGTAAAAGACTACCTTGTTGAATCTCCTACATATACCCACCACCAATTTCGTAGGAGATATCGCATGCAAAGACCACTATTTTTACAAATAGTAAACTATATCTCAAATTACGATTTATGCTTCACTCAAAGGAGAAATAATGTAGGAAAACATGGTCTATCACCTCTTCAGAAGGGTACTACTGTTATTCGATGTTAGCCTATGAAGTTGTAGCAAATGCTTGTCATGAGTATGTCAAGATTGGGGAAAACTCTACACGAGTGTCTACTTGAGTTTTGTGAAAGGATTATATCCATATTTGAGCATGAATATTTAAGGATGCCAATTGAGGAAGATCCACATGGACTACTTCATGTAGGTCAAGAGCGAGGTTTTCCTGGAATGATTAGAAGTATTGATTGTATGCACTAGCAATGGAAAAACTGTCCTAAAGCTTGTCCAGGAAAATTTATTAGTGGGCATAAAGGAACAACAATAGTTATTCTTCAAGTGATCGCATCATATGACTCATGAATATGGTATTCGTTCTTCGGGTTACCATGTACATTGAACGATATAAATGTACTAACAATATCACCGGTCATTGATGAGATTGAGTCAAGTGAAGCTGCAAGTGTGAATTACACTATTAACGGTAGTCAATACAGTTTGTCATACTATCTTGCAGATGAAATCTATCCAAATGGCCCAATTTTTGTCAAGTCACTTCAGTATCCTCAAGGCGAAAAAGCCCAATTGTTTATCAAAAAAGAATAATCATATAGAACGTGCATTTGGGGTTCTCCAATAACGTTTTGCGATCATTCTCCAACCATCTAGAATGTGAGAATTAACCAACTTATCAAAGATAATGAGAGAATGCATCATTTTATATAATTTGAAAGTGTAGGATGAGACTGATACATATTCTCGAAACTAAGACAACGTTGACTTCAAACCCTCAAGCAGTCTTTAACTCTATTTCTATTTCGTCATTCGTTACCAAACAAAAGTGTTGCCTAAACTTCAATTACATGTTCAAGAAGGTCTGATTCTGACATCCATTCTAGATCTAAGCTCCATGATAAGGCTAAACATCTTCAATTGAAGGAAAATCTTGTGAACCAAACTTTATTTTAATTTTATCAATGTTTAGTGCGATATTTTAGCATATTTAAAAATATGTGTATGCTTAATTCATTTTCATTAATAAAATCATGTCTTGGTGTTATTTTAATATTATCATAGTTAATTTGGTATAATTTAATAATTATTTAAATTTGACATATTATTTAAGTCATAATTAATTAGTTACAAACATACTAATATGATTAATTAAATATGAGAGAATGTATATATATGATGGGGTATATATGAGTGATATAGATGAAAGAGAAAAGAGAATGATTTTTGAGATGCTCATTTGTGGAGTGTTAAAAGATAATAGAGATATCTATAATGTGGTGAGAGAATAATTTAATATGACAGTAGATTATTGTTTTTAAGATACCTCTAGATTGGAAATAGTCCCCAAGAGATAGGATTATGTCTGCCTTTTCAACGATACATAAAACGTGTTAAAAATACATATGAAACACGTCTTATTTGTGTATTATGTCATATTGTTCACGTAATTTCAAACAAAGAATACGAATTATACTTCTCGATATCTGCCAATAATTATTTCCCCTTTTTGCATCTACACTATTGCAAATAAATTATTGACGTATATTATTGGTTGTGTATCACCATAGAGTATTTTCCTTCAATTCATCATTAAAATACTAAATAACTAATACCAATTTGTGTAGGTTGCACTGAAGCTTATTCCTGACAACAAAACTCTTCTTAATGTTCTTATGGCAAAAGACCAAAAGGATGACAAGTTGAAGGAGGAATTACTGACTCTCATTTCATTTCTTCAACCTAAACTAAAACAAATTCACACCATTTTGGTAAGTTGTTATATGAATAGATATCGATTATATTCACTTTCATATTTGGCATTTGCTCCTAGCTAATGCTTAAAAGTGAATACTATTATTAGTAGTCTAAATTCGTTTTTCATTGCTTTTCTGTATGCGCAGGGTTCTTATGAATTGGACAGGTTAAAATCAGCTTGAAGGGTCTTGAGGTACGAATGAAACATTGAATAGTACCATGATATCTTCATCAAATGTAAATACTGGAAATGTATCTTACTTTCTAATTACAAGCTAGGGCTTTCGCCATGGTGTCTTAGCTTATTCTCAAAAGCAATGTTGTCTTGTAAATATTGTTTTCGTTGATGGGTAGTGTGTTTGATAAAAAAAAAATCAAACGATTCATTTAATTGTTGTCAAAATGGGCGGCTGAGGAATTTTGCGAACATGTTTCAATAATCAAAAGCATTGTTCCATCCTATGCATTACGGGTGAGAACAAATATAAGCCAAGCCAAGGCAAGTAGAGCCAGAACCGAAAATAACATAAATTTTTGAAATCGTCGGAACCAAACCGATTAGGTTTGGCGTCGAGGAAAACCCAGAAATAATTTAGGTTCGGCTTTGAAATCTTAGAGCAAGAACCCAGACGAATCGATTTCTAAATTTTGTGTAGATTTTTCAATTTTTATTTATTATGTACACTGAATCTTAGTATTTAAATGTATGCATTTAAGAAGGGAATTTAGATTTAACATTCATTATTGGTATAATGAAATAAAATATATATAAATCTTTCCTAAACTAATAATATAGAAATACAGATATGTAAAAATAGTGGTATTATTATTATTGAATGTGTATGTAGATTGTATAATTAATCTTAAAAGGTTCAATTGTAATTAAAAGGTTAAATCTAGTTTAAGGAATTTAATTTTGAGTTGAGCTGATATGCTCAAAAATGTCTTAAAGCAATTGCTTGAGAAACCGAGCCGATGGGAACCGATAGGATTGGAACCCGTCGGAACCGAACCGATTTAAGTTGGGCCTTTGAGAGAGAACCGATGAAATAGGTTTGGTTCTAATCCCTGACTGTAGCAAATAAGGCAGAAGCGTTGGAACCCTACTATGCATACACGATTTGAAACTTGATAATACCATTATCATTTATTGTTAGAAGAAAAAAAATTTATAGTACAAAAATTTAATAAAATTACTAATTTATATATCCCTCTGCTCCATAATACTTCTTATTGTTTAACAAAAAAAATTTACTAAGTGATGATGAAAGATTAATATGATACCATTAATTAAAAGCAAATTAATTATTATATATATAAACTCAATAAAGTAATTTCAAAAGCAAAAGAAATCACTATGAGTGTAACAAGCCGTTACCAATCATGATTTTAGTCCAGACGTATCGTACACTCTGAGTGTAACAAGCCGTTACCAATCATGTCCGGGTGAAAATCACTAGGCGGTATGAATGCCATACTTAAGTACCACGAGGACTAAAGATATATTTCCTTGTATACGGTGGGGATAATCGATTCTTGATAGGAGTTACACGATGTCGGTTCCAAACTATAGAGGCGATAGTGATCTCAATCCCCAGTTATGTGTAGTGTCTTGGTCTGATGGTAAAGCAAGACCTTTGTAGGCTGACTTTCGACAACGGGCGAGTACATTTAGGAAACCTGGCTGCCAGGAAAACTGTTTGGATCAAGAAGTCATTAGTGAACTTGGGTAGTACCAGCATTGAAGGTCGAGTGGAGTTGTTCATGACCTTGGAGAAATAGCTGTTAGGAACCGAGATCATATCATAGATTCAAAGCTTATGGGAGTATCACCTTGTTAAGGAGATAACCGTGGAAGATAAAATGTGAGTTCAGACCAATGATAGCCGAGATCCTTTAACTAAACCACTGCCTCAAAACAAGCATAATAAACATATGTATATAGACTAGTCTTAACGACATGCTTGAGTGGTCTTACTCTTAGTGGGAGCTAGTTTTTCTTTATATGTCATAGATGATTGTAAGATAGTACTTGAATTTTAAGCTTCAAATTCAATATATCATTTGTTTTTCAAACTATGATCATTGCATATATATATGATGTGTATGTATGCATCATTACTATGAGTACTGAAATTTATTCCATTTGTAATATAAAGTTTTTTAGAGAAGTTTTTGGAATTAAGGACTCAAACAAGAAACCTATCTATCAAGCCTAGAAAACAACGATATTGTGGTCCCTAATCGGTATTCACTATTGAAATCGAATGCCATTGATTAGTATGTGTTGATTGTCTAATCACGTTTCTTGGTCCGAAGGAGAACTCTTCTTTCGGTCAATCAGCATGGGTATACGGTGCGAAATAGTTTGTGAGTGATGCGGACATTGACCGCCATAAGACCTTAGAAGATGTTATTCTCATAGAACTTATGACATTAAGCGATTCTTATACCTAGGTGGCACGATTTTACTTTATAGGTAATGTGCTTTGACCACAATGCGTCTTCCGTAACAGGGAGAGTTATAAAATACTTGAGTTATGTATACTAAAAGTATAGTTGTGACCTGAAATTGGAATTCATTACGTAACCGGATATAGCGTTAGATTTACGGCCTCTTGAAGCCCGGAATTAGAGATCCCTAAATCACTTCGTACAGCAAGAGAAAGGGAATGCAGGATCTTAAGAGTTTGAGTGACACCCGATCTTACCATAAGCTTGATTATTTGGAGGTATTATGCGAGGATCCTTTTAGTTATGTCGATTAGTAAATGTCGTTTTGCAAATAATCATCCAATGGCAAGTGGAAGTGTTGGAAATATGAGGCATTAGATCTCGTAAATATATCCATTGAACAATTCGTTGTACAACCGATTGTACATTTAAATAATAATAAGTTCGGATATATGTTAATTGTTGGATAATTAATATATTAGGTAACTTGATTGACTTTAGGGGTTATGATGGAGCACATTAGAGATTAAAACTACGTAAATACATATATATTAATGTTGGGTTAAACATAGAGTGTATTATACATTTAGATGGGCCTAAGAGGGTCCTTGTGACAACTAAAGCGAAATATATGATTATGACTTCATAGGTTTTAAAATATAAGCGTATGAGAATATTGAGCGAAATTCGATTGGTGGAAATGCTTCTAGTTCAACTAAGTTAGATATAAAGTTAGATGCTCTTCCTTATGTAGAATAATTTTAGAATATTACTACTGAAATAGAACTTAACGTGTCTTTATTTTAGGGATAAGAAGTGAGAAGATTCTAGAATACCCCAACCTACTCATAGTCGACTAAATGGAGGAAAAAGAGGAGAAGTTTTTGCCTTGAAACTCTAATATTCTAGAATATTCTTAAGGAGGTGGAAGAGTTTCACCACAACTCTTGAAAGCCTTAAAAGTAGGGATTTTGAGCCCTAATATAAAGAAGTGAAACTTTTGGAAGATAGAAACTTCTTGTGATCCCAGCTTTTTGTAATTGAAATTCTCTTTTTTCTCTCCCTTTTTGTCGAGTAGGAAGTGGTAAAATCCATTTGGATTTTATCTTACAACCTCGTCTACAGTTTAATATTTACTAAGAAATACAGTAAAAATTTCGGAGGAGGGATTCGTTAAATATGTTGGTGTGGGTATTAGCAAAGGCAATTCGTTGATTGTTGAGTCTCCTTAGATATTCACTCCCAATTCGCGAAGGTACACACTCGTATGTGTGTGTTTTATTATATTCGCAGAATCCGTTCTTTTAATTGTTATTTTAATCCATAAAGACCCAAACTAGCGGTTTAAAAATTGAAAAATAAAATTTTGTTAAAATTTGTAATCAGTTCATATATCCAGCTAAAATTGGCAATATTACCAATTTATCATATAAATTTGAGGTTTTAACCAAGCTTTAAATTGAGATTTTAACAAGTTTGTATAAAGCTGCTGATACTACATACCACCACCAAATTGGACAAAAGTATACATAAGTACATAACTAAGGTGGAATACTACATAGATATTATTTACAGGGCCGTCACCGTAGATATCGGAGCACTTGTCTTCGTCCTAAAATGATGCCTTATATTAAATTTTTAATAATATTTTTTATTACAATGACAATAAAAAAAATAAACATATAAATATTATGTCAGTTCATTGATATCTTGTTCGAACTTTGCTTAAAATAATGTTGCAAAAATAACGATTCGTTCGAAAATTGAAATTCTCTTGGTTTTAACGTGCAAAATGCGTGATATTTCTTAGTATTTAATTTCTCCAAAAACAAATAGCAATTTCGTTTTATATAAATATTTATTGAAAATATTTTGATTTTAAAAATCAAATTCTTTTATAAAAATAAAATCGCGAATAAAATCTTGGAAACGAATCGAATCGAATCGAATTCGAACGAATATAACCGAATATTACTTTTTCATATATGTATTTGAATCCTTATTCGTATTCGGTACGAATACTAAAAACATGTTTGTATTCGCATTCGACATGATGTAGAATTATTTGGATTCGGATCCGTTATTCAATATCAATTTTTCGAATTAGATTGAAATTCGACGTCAATTTGATATTTAGTTAGATTAATGGTCGGTCGATAGTTAGGTTAAATATTAAATTCGTCAGTATTAAACTTTGACATTTTATTTGTTATTCGATTTGTTATTTGGCATTAACATTTGTATTTGTTATTCGGTTTGTCAATACTATAATTCACCTCAACAATATCGTAGATAGAAATACAATCAAATTTCCAACATTGTAACAAATTATGAAGCAAAATCATAATCCTTACCCTTGAGAGACAATCTTCATTTACTGAATAGCAAAGTGATTACCAATAAAATATACCAACACAAAATCATGTTTCAATTAGTCATTAGACAATGAACCATGTTCATATTCTAACTAGCAAACAACAAACATAAAACTAAACTCATACTAACAAATGATAAAGATAAAGACCAGCACTCCAAAATAGTTTCAACTACGATCTGACTCATAATATTTCCTGGTCTTTTTCTTGAAGCTCCTTCAATCACATTTTGAAGTGAATCTTCACTGTGGAGGCGGAGCAAAAAAGATGAGCTTTAGGTTTACATCCCAATTGACCCAAATAGTTATATGCCTATCAGTCTAAATCAAATATACTTTTTAATCCAAATGGGTTGTTGGGCTGCAATTAATAATATAGTTTGTTTTCAGTGTTTTTTGTCGTTTTAATTATTTGCGTATAGGTTAACAAAAATAATAAAATTTTCGAATTCATTTAAAATATAAATGTCAATCGATCAAAGCTATATCGTTTGGTTGATTGATAATTTAAAAGAAAAAATTAGTCGAAAAATACGATTGAAAATAGTAATATATTAATATGAGACATATATATATTACTAATGATATATATTAACATTATTACATAACATAAATAGATCGTATGAATAATAGTATGAAGCTTTGTCTTTTAAAATTTCAAAATGCGGATAAACTCACTCGTAAGTCATCTCATTAACTCGGTTTGTCATTATTACATACAATAAAACTAATATTCTCTTCAATTTATTTATTAAATGTATAACTCAAACCAAATAACTAGTCAGATTCAAGTATCACTTAATTGTCTTTATTCAAGTAGTTATAGGGTTAATTATTAAATTATATTTTTAAAATAAATCTACCGATATTAATAAAATATTTTTAGGATTACGAGTACTTTAAATGTAGTATTGTATTGTAATTTAGACGTATATAATATTAATTATTTGTAAAATTTTATGATAAAATTAAAATATAATTGATGGGTAAAAAATGAACTAAGTTAAAATAGAAATAGTATTAATAACTTAGTACTCATAATGATATATGAACAAAATATTAATTTGCGATATATATATTAACTCTATACTTACATGATTTACATCTAGACATTGTATGTCGATATCATGCAAAATGTTAATTCGCATTATAGTATCACCAAATAATGTTAATTGACTATAATTTTACTTCGGTTTACTATAGCATTACTCGAAGTACTCATGATATCAATCATAATACAAGTAGAGTAGTGCATGAGTTAAACTAGATTGAACAGTTTGTTTCATTATTCAGACGATCGTATTTTATAGTTAGGGATGAGTAATTTATGAACTTGTCGATAGCTTCGGAATGAGTAATAATATGAAGAAGCTTGTCTTTTAAGCGTGATAGCTCGAGAGGAGGAAGAGTAATGAGTAATGGCTATGAACTTGTCTATAAGCGATAGCTCGGGATGAGCTTGATATCTCGAGGATGAGTAATAGTATGAACTTATCTTTAAGCTTGATAAACTTGGATGACTCGATAGCTCAAAATGAGTAATGACATAATATTTCGAGATTAAAGTATCACTTAATTGATAACTTATTTATTAATAATCGACATAACGAGTCATACTCGAGTAGTACTTAGTCAATCTTCATGGACTATACCCGATATATATTATATATATAAATCAACACTATGATCATATGCGTTAATAAGCGATATAGCGAGTCATACTCGAGTAGTACTTAATCTTTATATTATGGAGTATGCAGAAACCGTTCGAATAAATACAAATTTTTAAAATATACTTCGTATTAATATACTACATAATTATTTCAAAATTCTATTACACTTATAAGTTTAAACTATGAAGCTTACTAGATACGCTTCACAGTCCCCAATATGAAGCTTACTAGATACGATTCACATTATATTCTAAAAACAAATTCACTAAAATCACTAATTCACTAATCAATATGAGGCTTTTGCAGAAATCAAGTTAGTTTGAGAGGAATTGTTAGATTTGCAAAAATAAGTTATTTATTAAAAGTTGTTTTTGATTGTTGTTGGTAACGTGAAAGTTGTTCTTGAAAGCAATGCTTCTCATAGTAAAGAATTTGTGAGATCTATGGTATCTAAAATGCAAGAAAAGTTTGATAAATATTGGGAAGAATGCAACTTAGTGATGGTCATTGGATCAATTTTGGACCCACGTCAAAAAAATTACATCTCTTGAGTTTTCATTCAACTCTTTGTATTCCACTAGAATGGTTGTTGAGAATATAAGAAAGGTGCGTGAAAGCTTATGTGACATTTTCAATGAGTATAACGTGGAACGTATTTTGCGAAGAAACTCTAGTAGTACAGGCCACAATCTCCCATCTTCTTCACAAACTTGTTCATTTGATGAGACAATTGATGGGCCAACAAATATTGAATTTGCTTGGTCAAAAAGGCAACAATTGATCCAGAAAAATCCGAGTTGGAAATCTATCTTGAGGAGGGTACATTGGTATGCAATAACCCATTTGATGTCTTGGGATGGTGGAAGGCAAATGAGTTGAAATATCCCATTTTATCTAGAGTAGCATGTGATATGTTAGCCATTCCAGTTACTACAGTAGCATCTGAAGCTACTTTTAGTGCTGGAAGTAGAGTTCTAGATCCTTATCGAGCTAGTTTGCTTCCAACTACGATTGAAAATGTTAATTTGTAGAGGTGGCCCGGCTTTGAATAAGTATGGGATAGTAAAAAGGCATTAAAATTTATATATTTGTTTGTTGTTTCAGGATAAACAACCTGTCACGATCCACTTATTTCAAGGAAAAAAACAAGAAGTTGAATGACATTTGTTCTATAAGTCTTTTTTGTGCATTTTTGTGTAGGTGAATACGATTTTTTGAGTATTCATATTTAGTAACCATGTACTTATGTTTTCATTCTGCCTTCTATTTTCATTCTATAACCATGTTGTACTAATTTCAGTAGAATGTCTAATGCATCTTTGAATACTCCTTTATCAAGTGCTAAAGTGGAGAATATTTTGAGTATACTCTGCTTCTTTTTCATTCACACACAATGATTTGGGATGTATATAACTTCTCATAATTGGATCTCTTCTCCAGAATTAGAATTCAGTCTCTAACTATTGTAATTGAGCCTGGTTGCTAAACATTAGCCACAATAATCTCTTTCTAAATTTTTTTTATTTGGCCATTGAATTTAGCTTTGATGTAGATAGTTATTTGATGAATGGTCAGTGCACATTGTGTTCATCCTTGAGCATAATTGATTGGAAATGTTGTATATGCTATCTCTGTCATATTGTGTCTTACATGAGAATCTTTTAGCAAACTTGTTATTTCTACACTAAATGTTTATGAAAGTTTCATCTTTTTGACAGCTCTTCAAAGTTAGGAACAAGTGTGAAGGAATAGAAGATTTTTGCATCGGTAAATTATTCTTTTGTATCTAGAAGGTTGGCCACCATAAAGACTATCTAGTGTCTTGGTTGTTGCATAAAGAATCAAGTACAATTTGAAGGAATAGAAGTACTAAAGTGAATGAAGTCATCTTTTGAAATGTGATTGGACTTACTCATCATCTTTTTGCTCCCTTATGTATTTAGAACTAACAGGGAGGTTGCTAATTTGCTATGGTGGCTTAAATGTGTATAATGTATAGCCTATAGACATTCTTTTCACATTAACAGGTTTCTAATTAGCTCTCTTAAATGATGGAATATGTTATTGAGTGTTAGTATCATTTTACGGATGCAATTTAATTATGAATGGAAATTATTTGAAATTGATTGAAATCGAATCGAATAGCGAATGCAAATAGGATATATCGAATACGAATCGAATATCAAATCTGAACACCAAAAATGAATAATTACCCGAATATATTTGCGGTGATGTAATCCATGACCTTGAATTGAGATTCGACTTTAAAAACAAACCTTCACGCATACATTCGCGTTAGATCTTAGTTAGATTCGGTTCACACTTTCCGAATGCGAATTTTGAATTCAAGTACGAATAATTCGAAAACTATTCGAATTGTTTCCACCCCTAATACCAATATGAAGTAAATAACTAATAAAACAATTCAATGATTGTTCTTGATGGGTATGTTAATATATGTTTCTGATCTTCATTGCTTGCACATGAATTTATATAAACTAATAATTAATGAATAATTTAATTGAGATGATAATTAAAAAACAAATACATATAGACATATAATGGAGAATAATTGATTGAATTTGCCTTATAGCTAGATAATAAAAGTACAATAGGTTTTTCACTTAAGACTTGGATAAGTTTTTGCAATTTTACAATTATGAGCTTGATTTTTTTTTTTCAAAAAATTCTGAAAAGTAGGGGCCCTAATGATGTAGAGCACTGATACTTGTTTACTACGGAATATATGGAGTATTAATTATTCCATTCATCCGTACTTTTAAAATTAATTTTTTAAAATAAAATTTTCTTTTTAAGATTCCATTGTAGTACGGAATATATGGAGTATTAATTATTCCTTTCATTCCTACTTTTAAGAATCACTTTCATAAAATAAAAAACCCTTTTCAAGATTTCATTTTACCAAATTAAGTAAAAAAAATGAAGAAAAATTAAATTAATAGGATGAATTTAATTTTTTATTAAACTTTGTGCAAAAATGAGGGAGTCAAGGGCAGAACTACTTTTTAAACATTAGAGTATATATATATATCTAGGAATAGAACAAACTGGAATTATAGCAAAGTTTGAGCACTACATTTTTAACATATATTACACAGGTCAGAGTCTGTTTAGTGTGCTGTCACTGGACCAAATAAACAGCTAAGCAGCCAACCAAACTGGCCTATTAATCCATTCAATATGTTAGTGGAATGTTTTCGGTTATTTAATTTGGTCCGAAACCCGATCAGGATCCGACTATATATATCAAGTTATAATTTGACACTTAACCCTGCTACACAATCCTCAACCCCAAAGGCACTGACTAATCCATCAGTTAGTGTACCGGTCAGGGTTATTTAATTTGGTCCGAAACCCATTAAAATCCGGACTAGTATATATATTAGGATATAATATATGAGGTCAACAGCGCCACCCTCTCACTTCCACTACATTAATGGGCAGAAATTTATTATTAAGAGAATAGTTTAATTTTAAAATGCAAAAACCAGATTTTAAATTAAGGGTCAAAAACATTATACTCCAATCTACCTAAATAATCGATATAGATTTCTGGATATGTATTGATAAGAAACCATCAGAAACCAAAATTTATCAACAGAAGCATTAAGCTATTGTACTGTCCGCATCATGGCTTAGCCTCTGCAACAGAGGCTG
This sequence comes from Lithospermum erythrorhizon, assembly GCA_019722365.1. Classification (NCBI taxonomy): domain Eukaryota; kingdom Viridiplantae; phylum Streptophyta; class Magnoliopsida; order Boraginales; family Boraginaceae; genus Lithospermum; species Lithospermum erythrorhizon. The sequence continues at coordinate 200,607 of JADFUC010001025.1, forward strand.
CATCACTTGGTTCCTCCAAAAATTATCAATAAATAAATAAAACAAATAATTTAAATATCATTATAAAAAATACAAACTTTATTCGTTGATTTATAAAAAAAAAATATAGAATAAAAATAAAATTATTATAAATGATAAAAGCTCAGAGAAATATATGGGTAAGGAAAGATTATCATCACAAGATCAGAGTGGTGCATGACTTTCTCAGAATCTCATCATAGCTAACAACAATTTTAACCAAAATATGAATAAAGCATAATTTAAATTTTGAAGCGCACAGAAATTTGGATTAAACTTATACAACACGAAAAGAATAAATAGTAGAAGAGGGTTATTGTGAAGGGTGAATTAGAGCTCAATTATATAGGGTAGAGAACCGGTTGAAACCCTAGCAATTCACTGAAGAATCGAGGAACAAAGGGGTGATTATGGGCTTTAGTAGTAATATTTGAGATTTGAGAATATGTTCAGGCCCAAATACAAAGCTGCTGGTTTAAGCGACTTGGTAGTCCTTATTCCTTAATGGGATGGGGAGCAAAAATAGACACCCATGACCCAACTACTCCTTCAACTTAGACGTGTATCTTAGAATGAGGTAGGCACTTTGTCACAAGATCGAGGGATCTTGTTGAGCTCTGTCGATTCGAGTCAGGTGTATTGGGGTAGAGCGTGAATGGATTTGATATTAATGATGCCGCGTTATCAGATTTACAAGTTTTTTTTTTTTTTTTAGATTAAGCATTCAGCGTTTATATTTAACGATTAAGTTTATTCTCAAAAAATTTGAACATTGATGGCTTGAATTGAATAAATAACGTTCTAATGAATTAACTTTTATTAATAGTTTCAAATAGGTAATTTAAAGATACGGGCGTTTTTACCATGGCAAGCTGATGCAGGTACAAGCGGACACTTGAATGCGATCTGATGATTACGTTCATTCATTTTAAATGGTGGGCTGAGAGAGTTACCGAAGTCATGAAAATATGTTATGTTGTGACGTTACTAAATTCCGTCGCCCGTCATGAAGAAAGCGTGATGTGTTTCGTTCTGGCGTCCTCGGCTTAGTTTTCAATTTTGACATCATAGGCTAGTTATCCATAAATGGCTTCCATTTTTCAATTTTTCTTTCAATAGTTTTTTATGTTGTGAATATTTTTTTAAGCGGGTTTAAATGTTAATTTATGTTGTGTTTGAGTGTTGTGTTTGTGGTTTTTAATGTGTTAGGAAAACGATGGTAAAGGCGTTGTGTCGGTGAGTTTATGCTGCTGCTAGCAGATTGTAAATTCTTGCAGGTATTAACGTAGATGCCAGATTGCTGCCGTGGTATGACAGGGCGGCAGATCTGCAGGAATATTGGGTGAGGCAGCCGTGGGGGATTGAAGTACGTCATTTGGCCCGCGTCCATTCTTAATGGATGGGGCCGTTCGTGGCACAGTGGCGGGCCTCTGGGCGGCCGGTAGGGCCGGTCCAAGTGGGCTTTTCCACCTTGTCCTTAATTGTTTGGATGTTTTTTCATTTTGAGAAATCACACAATTGATTCCTACTTTAACTAAATGTGAATGGAAAGGAAATTGCTTATACGAAACAAATTCTATGAAACAAATTCAAAATTTCTCTTAGAATTTGTGTAAATAAACCGACATCAAATTAAGGGCGAAAGGGTAGTATTTTAGGAAAAGCGACTGTGCGCCTCGGTGAAGATTCAAGCACCAAATATTATACTCCGTATTTCTGAAATAAATGCGTCGAAGTAAAATATTATTTCCATATTTGAAAAGCGAGGAAAGCGCTATCTGGCGCACATCGAAATAGTGCTTTTAAGTGAAATGATCATTTCGCCGCTAAATATATCTCTTTAATTAATATTTGGCTATTTGGGTGTGTCGAATTGCTCGCATCGGCGGAGTAATCCGTTACGCTCTCGGCGATCTTCGAGTGCGGAGCTTCGATTGGATTGCTAGATAGTTAATAAGTAAATTCTGGCGAAGGTGGTCTTTTGTTTGAAATCTTATTCGATATTTCTTCGGTTAAGTTAACAAATTGTCAAAAATTTAATATTATAAAATATGTTTAATGCATAATCTTAAATAAAAATAACATTATTCAAAAATTATTTTTTATAGATAATTATTTCTTACGTAAGAGGTGTGTAATTTTTTGCTATTTTAATTTAATTTATTCAATTAATTAATTTAATTAGAAAAATTTTACAAAAGATTTTGATGGTTTAGTGGAAAAGTTACAAGATTATATAAAGCGTGTTGATTAATTTATATTTCGTTATTTTATCAGTCGAGTAGGATATTAAGTGGGTTCGTTCTTACTTGGTTCGTTATTTTAACGAGTGGAGTGGAGGTGTTACTCAGTAGTTGCCTCGGCTCCTTCTAGGTCGACTCGGCTCCTTCTAGGTGTGTATAGATTATAGAAACACTAGCATAATTTTCACTCCTATTTTAGCTTCTTCAATCTTGTTCCCAATCCCACAAACCTCAAGCTCAATCAACCAAATAAATGAATTTAATTTCAACATTCCAATCAAACCCTTTCTTATTCTCCAACTCAAATGGACCCCCAAAATCTAAACAACTTGTTACACCTCCAAAATATATTTCCACTAGTATATATAATGCCACTTCTTTTAAGTTCTACAATAGTAGAAACACTTTTATATCTCAATTATCTTATCGGCCTCGTGATTATCTCTCAAGTGCCAAGAAGAAGAAAAATGATGGGTCGGAACCAATTCTCAGTCCCTCAATTGTGGAAGAAGTTATTAATATGGATGATGATGAAGATGAGCTTATTATTGATGAATTTGAAAATGATGTTACTACCTCCATTTGACTTAGAAAATAGTTAGCGTGCAATATCTAATTGTATAAATATTTTGATAATAACACTAAGTTAATGATTGAATATTTTATTCGAAACTGAGTTGAAATTTTGTTGAAAAAAAGAACTTATCGGATTAAAATATATACTCTACCAGATTGCAAAGATTATCATTTTCTTTATAGTTGTATTTTGGAATTTGGTAAATTTCATAATTACACTTGAATTATTTGAAATGAAATGAGCATCTAGCATTTCGACTACGCTTTTAAATATGCAGTTGTTCATAGCTTTTTGAAAAATATATTTTTAACTTGCTGTACTTTACTATAGCAATAAACAGTTAAACTTAAAGGACAAAATAGGTCAAAACAAATATTTTATATATATTCTGATTTAGAAATGTTTAATATGTGTCAATTTTAATTAAATAAAAAACGCGTCATCTTATTTGTCAGCACCTTCCATCATCGAGTGGTTTTGGAAAAAGATTGAATCTTTTACTAAAAATAACAAGCCCCATTTACTCATTTTGTGCAAATTCAATCCTCAATTACCAAAATGGGTTGGAAATCTTAAAACCCCACAAAATCAGCTCCAACGGATTAAATACCCTATTATCCTCATCAATTTCGTCTCATTTTGCCATGATTGAGCTCAAACAACAAATACTCACATCCATATCCAAATTATCTGACCGCGATCCTCACTAAATTGATGTACAAGACCTCGAAAACCTCGTTGAATTGGTATCGAATAATGGTGTTTTAATGCTCCTAAATTGCCTATATGAAGCCTCCAATGATCCAACAAAAAATGTAGTCAAGAAGGAATGGATTCGGCTTATAACCTTTTCTTGTGCTTCCCATAAAGATTTGGTTTGTGCCCATTTAAAAGTTATTTGGAAACGTTAGAGGCTTAGGATGAATGTTGTGAAAGCGGTGTTTGAGGAATTGGGGTAAAATAATAAAGTTGTACATTGTGGTGCACCTTTGTGTATGGCTAAAATGATTTAATGAATGATTTAATGTGCATTAGACCCTCTTTCGGCTTTTCAGAGAATGGGTCCGAGGTAACTACGTGAGTGATTTTGGTGTGTATTGTGGAAAAGATTGGTGTTGGGTGGGGAGGGGGTAAGGGTGGGGTGGGGTGTAACGAACATGATGTGTTGTATTTTATTTTTATTTAATTCTAATTGATTATTGTATTAAATATTGATCCAATTAAGTGTTTGTTATTTAAAAAATGACTCATAAATTGTAATATATATATAAAATGTGTTTTGCTGGCCAGGTTTTTCTTTGTTATAGGGAGTTCGGTGTCAATATGTTTTCAATTCGAAGTGTCAAAGTGCGCCAGAGATCTTTGTTGAAATATTGGAAATCTTTGGAGTCTTATTTGGAAATGATTTTGATAGTTCAGTGTCGATGTTAGCATTAAAACTTTAGCTTTAAATATATTTGTGTCGTTGTATAATATTTGATAAAAATGTGTCGATGGAAATAGTTTGAAATGTATTTATCGTGTATAATTTTCATCAAGTGATATCTGTCTGAGCAAAATATTTCACGGTCGAGTCGAAAGTGCAATAGTAAAAGTGAATGATTTTTGTGGGATGGGAGGTATTTTTTTTGCTAACGTCTGACTTACAAATTAAATGCGATATCGTATATTAATTAAATTAAAAACTACCTTGAAATGGGGCTAAGCTCGAAGAAACAACTTGTTTTATCTCAAAGAGTATGTTGCGTGAGCTAAGTTTTGCACGGATATTCTTGAAAGTAATAGCTATTGGAATTACATAGTAGTCTTTAATAAAGCTGATGACAGCCTTCTGAAAATCCCAATATTTTTAGTTTACCAAATACTATTATATTAAATAACATAAAATAAATAATTTTTTATTACATAATTATGTCAGGATAATAAAAACTAAATAATTTGAATTTAAACTATATATAACAGAAAAAACTCATTTTGAGTTTAATTAATTAATTAAGTCTAATATTATATTAATTAAAGTATAATGGAAAATCAATTAATATTATAAATTCACATTTCATTAATTACTGTTACCAAATATACCCCTGGTTAAATTCCCACAAGCTAGCGAACTCCGTTCCCGTTTCCGTATCTCGTTCCGGAGGGTTCCCCGTTCCAGGTGACTATGATAATTTCCCACATATATAGGAAAATTACATGCTTCCTTTGAATACCTAGAGAAGAAGGAAGGAATTTTATGTTTTAATGTTAAATATTTTCATTATTTAAAGGTATTGGGGCATGATAATGTTACTGTATCTAAACTTGTGACACAAGTATGTAGTGTGTAGTATCTAATTGCATACATCTTTTGATATAAATAAACTATAAGTTAATTGATTCAATTTTTGCTTCAAAAGTGGATTGACTATTTGTTGAAGAAAACCTCTCAATTGAATTAGATTAGACGGAGTAGAAAATACAGTGACTAGTCAAGGGAGTGCATGTATATGAGATGTCAAGGAAGGTAAATTGGTTATTTTAATAATGAAATCCTTCTTAAACTTTAAATGATATTGATGGCACGAAATGAAGGTTTAAAACTTCATGGAGAAAACCACACCTTTGATGTTTTAAAAGATGAATGCAAATATGAAAAGTTTGAGATAAAGATTTGAATTGTGAAAAGATAAATCAACTTGGTTTTATTTGGTGTCGCTCTGAGATTAACATACATGCATATGGCTGAGTAAGTATATATTTTTAATTGCTATTGAATTTTTTGCTTTGTTGGGAATTTCAAAATAGAAAATACCTGAAGGATCTTTGGGATAGAAATAAGAAAATTAGATCCAGCCTTAATAATTGCAATGCCTGGTTTGGATAACTGAAGGATTTTTAGGCGCTTCCTCATTCTGCTCATTTACAAGTTGCATCAGGTGTTCTCAAGAAAGAAAATTGTAATGTGTATGATTATTCATGTTGTTTTTCTCATGGACTTGATCTATATTTTATAAAGTCAACTCTTTTTTATTATCTACTAGTATTTTGTTGTTCTTGCCACTTTCAAGAAATAATATCTCTTTCATAGATGAGCTAATGGATGACGATGGAGATTTTGGTGATGATTATTTTGAGGAAGAAGCTGAAACATATGTAAGTCTCTCAAACTTAAATGATGTCGAAACATCCTACTGATAAAGTATTTCCCTAATTCATAAACATATTATGATGTTCCCTAATGCATTTAAGAAAGAATCAATTGTTGCATAGAAAGAGTAGATTGTATAGATACCATGATCAGACTGTTAGTGTTTTGCCTAACAGTGACTGAAGAATTCCAGTTCCTTAACGTCGAATGTTAAATTTGGTTTTGCTTATTAGCAGTGTACTCTGCCTTGATGTGAGTTCAAACTTCAAAATGATGTTCCATCCAGGCTGGTGATGGATCTGGAGGAGGTGGAACCTCTCTTGCGGGTACAGCCTGGGACAAAAGTGCTCTATCGATAGCTGAAGAAGTTGCCTTGTCATTTGATGGAGAGTTGGGAATATATGCTTTTAAAACACTACTCAATGCTACTATCCAAGTTCGTATAGAGAGACTGACAACTAAGTAAGTAATTGTTTTTTTGTCTAGTAGATCTTAAGACATCCGCTAAAGGCTAATTCTATTTGTTGTTTACTGGAGTCTCCATCAAGACACTTTTTTCCTCTCTTATGTGTTAGATTGTAATGGATGTTCTCTGATAGAAGAATCCGTTTAAGGTCTTTGACCCCTAAAAGGCAGATTTGATATGCATTCCACAGACATATGGTATCACCTTTTCTTAAAACTTTACATTCTTTTCATCTTTTGCCTTCTCCTGGTGTGCAATATCAGTTTTCCTATTTTTACTCTTTCTATCATCATTAATTTGTAAAGATTTTAATCCCATCTACTGATTAACTATCCCCAATTTTCGCTTCTTGCAGAAAATTCTCTTTTACGTAGACTGTAGAGCACTTTGTGAAGTTGTAGAAAATTATCTTTTATGTTCCCATGTCCTATGGAGTCGAAGATTTTATGTTCTCTGGCTCTTGCATATAATGTAATAAATCAAAATGGCTCATTACACTCTATTGTGAAGTAGTAGATAGTAGTTGCACTCCACTCTTGGGTCAACTCTTAAACAGCCTCTCTATTATCATAGGGGTAAGATTGTGTACTATCCGAACCCCCTCATTCTGCTTAGGCAGGAGCCTCTTCAAAGGTATTGTAGCATTTTCATGTTGATGTTGATGTAGATGTAGAGTGTAGAGCACTTTGGCATTGGGTTATATAAAAACCAAGATTTTCATTGATACGTTTATTAAACATCTGCCTTCTCCTATTTGCCCCCATATATTTGGATTCCCACAATTTCAGTTTTTAAATAACAGAGATCAAGTGTTTCTCTTGATTTTGATTGCACTAATATTCTCAAAGAACTAAGAATACTATAAATTAAAAATCAAAATTGGATTGAGAAGACGGCTACTTCCTTATGCATTTTAGTGGGTGACGATGGCTTCCCATTCATAGACAGTATTTTCAGTAGCTTATTGGTTGAAGGGAATTAATAAGTAACTTACCAAATTTAAAATTACTTATTAGTGAAGAATCAGAACAGGGAAAACATCGTTTATTCGAAAACAACATATCTTATTTTAAGTAGTGCAGTAAGACTTCCGATTCAGTTTTTCCGGTTGGTCATCTTACCTTTCAAGATGTGTTATCACTTGGTTCTTTATTCAACTATAGCCATACGATGGTTCTTAATTTAGTTTATTGCTTTGTAATAGTTAATAGTCATCTTGTGGTTCAAAATGTAGATTATGTTCTCTTACAAGTTATACTTGCAATATTATCAAATTTAAGATACCTGAAAATCTCTAATATGCAACATCCTCCAGGTCAGGTTCTCCAACAATGTTAGACATTGAAGCTTTCACTACTGCCTATAGAGCTCGACTGGATGAAGCTATGGTTTCCGGATCAATTCCCGAGAACATATCCTTGGAGGTATGGTTCCTTCCCTTGTTGCAATGTGCCTTCTCCCGTAACAGATTCATTTATGCATACCCAGTCTTCTAATTCTTGCTCGTCACTTTTCTATTTTTTTAATGTTATGTTTTTTTCCATCATATATGTGGTCTTAATATGGTGTGAAACTTCACATCAGAAGTCCATCCCTAAGAGAAAATACCATACTACTGAAATCTTCTTCTTTTTATCTTTTTGTTATTTTGCATCACTTCGTTGAGTTCTTTGAAAACTACTTGAGGTGGGTGGGTGGTTGGGGGTGGGGGGTGGTCTTGAACTATTTTTTTAACTGTATTTCTGGGAATTCAATTATTATTTATCTTTTTAAGTTTTTCAATGAACACTTTTCCAATATTTTTGATATTGTATGCTGTGAGACGAGAGGCAAGATAACTTTTTATAGGTTCTATTGTCGATATGTTATGTCACTTCCCTTCTATTCAATCATTTCTTTTAGAATATCTTTGATATGCATGAAAGAGGAATGGCTACATAACGTGTTAGAGGTTCTGTTATTAATATGTTATAACTGCTTCTTCCTATTGTTGATACTCTCAAGATGATATAGAAGAAATTAGGCTACCGCTATATTCATTGTAAGTTTGGTGGATCTATTCTGTTTGCCCCCTTGCTATAGATCATATTCTGATGGTACATGTTGCTCTGCAGGTATCTTCACCAGGTGTTGAAAGGATTCTCAGGATCCCTCAAGATCTTGAGCGATTCAAAGATCGTTCAATGTATGTCAAATATGTCGCTGAAGCAGCCAAAACTGGTTCTTTATCTGAGAATGATGGTATTTTTAGGCTAGTATCTTTTGATTTAGATACACAATCTTGCACCTGGGGATTGGCAGATGTAAGGGTGAACAGAGAAAAGGCAGGAAAGGGAAGGCCACTTAGCAAAAAGCAAAGAGAATGGCGGTTGGAGACGCCCTTTGACATGCTTCAACTAGTTCGACTGCATTCTGAATGCTGAGACTCTGACCTGTTGTTTTCATGATAACGAAATCAAGCCGCGGTCTATGGGATTCAAGTGTTCAACTCAGTGCAAGTAAACAAGTTTCTTGTGCTCAAGGCTTGTTGCCTCCTTTTTCATGCAGATAAAAAGTATTTCAAAATGAATATATTGCATGGTCGAAAATTTTGCATATATTAATTATTATTGCCAAGTGAACTAGTTGCTCAATTTATCATTTAATAGTGTGATAATTTCTTGTGCAATATATTGTGTGTACAAGTTGCTATGTGTTCTGGGATATTACACATACACTATACTGACTACCATACATATACTGATACACTAGCTTATTTTTCTTGTTTCTCCTAAACCCCCCAACGTTTCAGTTGTCCCTTAACTTCGTCTTTTCAATTTGTCCCTTGAAATTAATCTTGATTTAAGGACGTATTTGAATTTAAGCAACTACTCCATATAAGATTATGAGTTAATTCTCAATTTGTCCCTTGAAATTGATCTTGACTGAACCTCTAAATTTTTTTGCTGTATCTTTAACTTTACTTAAATGCGTCTAAATATTTTTTTTTTAGTTTGCCCCAAACTCTTAGTCTTGATTCAATTCTTGATTTGCCCCTTCTGTTAACGATGAATGTTATGACTTATGAGGTTCAATTTGAAAAGATTTTGATAGTTTGGGGGTCGAAAGAAAATAATATGGAGCTTTGAAATGTGAAGTGGAGTGGAGCTTGGAGATTTCAGACAATTTTAAATTAGCCTTTCAGTTTTTGAGGTGTGGTTTTGACCATATATTTTTTAATTATGTTATCATTATAAGAAAATAATAGTATTACAAAAATAATTTAAAACTAATTATATTAATTTGATATTCTCTATGTTCTTATTTACTTGTTTTTGTAAGTCAATTTTTTGTTTGAGTACTTGTAGTTCCCCAACATAAAAAATTATAATTCTACTGTTCAATGTCTTTTTGTCTAATTTTGTTATTAAATTATCATTAGCCGATGATATAGTTTGATTAATTGTTGTCTCATTTTTAATGTAATTTTGGTATTTTCGTTTTGCTTAATCACATGTAAATGGGCAATTGGAGAATATTATCTGGTAAAGAAAGGCAGGTGAGTATTTATTAGAATGAGTGAATACGAATAATTCTTGATCATATGTTTAGGTCATAAAGCTAAATTTAGATTTAGGGATAGCATTCATAATTGGTTGAATTATAAGCCCAGACAAATTAGATAAGATTTTAGTAGGCAGAATTTAGTCAGGCGATTCCCAACAACTAATGAAAACATCTCAGCTCGATAAAGGCCATGCACATTGATAGTCACGAGATGACAAGAGGTTGATTAACAATGATAAAGTTCCAAAACATAACTATCCAATACGGCATGCTGAAAACACGTCCAAATTCAATGAATGAAAACCCAAACAACACTGTTAATAACTTACATCTCTAGACAACTTGAACTCACAACTAGAATTCCAAGAAATGAGGAGAGAAGTTGGTCAGAAAGCCATCAGCCGTTGAACACAGGCCTAAACTATCAATCAACGAAGGCCAAAACATTCCTTTGATTGATCTTTCTATCTTAAACTCTCCTAATTATAAAGATAGTAATGAAATATCAAGATTAGTTAAAGAAATAGGAGACGCATGCAAAAACTGGGGATTTTTCCAAGTGATAAATCATGGGGTATCTCTTGAAATTTCCCAAAAGTTGGAGGAGGTATCAAGAAAATTTTATGCTTTGTCTCATGATGAGAAATTGAAGGTAAAGAGAGATGAAGTGAATCCTTTGGGGTATTATGACACAGAGCATACCAAGAATGTTAGAGATTGGAAAGAAGTGTTTGATTTTACAGTTAAAAATCCAACACTAATTCCTGCTTCTCATCAGCCTGATGATGACAAGCTGAGGAAGTTGGTCAATCAGTGGCCTCAGTTTCTTCCTGACATGAGGTAATATGTACTTAATTTATTACTCCTTTGTTCCGTCGTTGTCTATATATTTGGGCGTTTCAATATATGGATTCCTTGAGCGTTTTAACCTTATCCGTTTATTTTAATATCCGTTCATTTTAATGCTAAAAATGGAATGATGTACAAAATGTAATGAAAAGAAGGTTCGGAAGGTTTAGGACTATTGTCTCAATAGTACGGACAGTGTCGTTGTTGAGATAAAATATAAGAATTAAATTTCTGTACAAGAACAGAACTATGGCACAACTTTAAAATCCTCCAAAAAGGGTCATTATAAAGGCATCTAAGCCACTAGCAGAGGGCACGTGTCCTAGCGCCCTCTAAGTTATTCGTTTAAGTGACGTGTCTTTATTATTATAGATATTCTTATAAAAAATAAAGCCTCAATAAAAAGAAGGTATCTGAAAAAGCAAAGGCTTCGAAATATTTTATAATCGTAATTGTCAGCATTTATTTAACATGCTTAAATAACATCGAGTCGGAAAATATATGTCAATGTATCTAGAGGTATAGTTACTTATAAACACTATTAATAAGTGAGCACACAAAAATTTGAAGATTAATATAAGGGGTATAGTTTACAACACATCGATAAGAAATTTCGCAAATTCTATGCTCTAGAATATTCTTGGGTATCTGTTGTGTATATAACCTTGTCATCCTTCACTGAGCTAAAGTAATTAATGCGTCATAAATGTTTGGTAATGTTGTTTTGAGATGCTATTTCAGTGAGCAACAGTGAGCGCATCCATGCGGGGATTGCTGAAGTATAGTTTAAGCGGGCGGCATGGTCTGCGTGTTATTATGTCGATCCAAGAGATTTCTTTCAATCTGTAACGATAAGTAAGCGGTTGTGAGTTACATTAAAAAAAAAATCGGGAGTAATTTGTAACGTTCAGAGGTGATTTGTCGCTTTTTTAGTACTTGAGGGAACATGCAATATAAAAGTAATTATGATTAAAAAAAATTGATTTGAAAAATAAAATATCAATTAGAACAAAATTGGATGGAAACAAATTTAACGCACCCCAAATAAATAAGTACCTTTATGACATGTCATTGCATATGTTAAAATCCCAGAAGGTCCAAATAGAATACATAATACAAATACCGAATACGTAGCACATTACTGTATCAATTTAAAAATGGTTAGAGTAAATGGATTAGAGTACTGAGGAATTTATGAAACAAAAATAGAATTTGACAATTTGAAGTATTGCACACTACTACAAATGGGTAAAGATGACCTCATCAAAAAAATGACTAGACATGTTATTAATCTGCCTTAGCCTTTTTAGAAAATAGGTTATTCAAATAAAATAGAGCAACTAATTTATATATAGACAATCTTGAATTAATCACTAGGGTTATTCTAGTCGTCATGCGATATTACTCATAATATGAGGTTCCGAATTCGAATCTTTTCAATGACAGTACCGAACTTTTAAAGAAAAAAAAAAGATGACCAATCTTGAAATTGCATGATTGTACAGGCAAGTTTGCGAAGATTATGCTGATGAAATGGTAAAACTATCTTACAAACTGTTGGAGCTCATCAGCTGGAGCTTAGGCTTGGAAGGTGATAGACTCAATGGATTTTTCAAAGACCAAACTAGCTTCATTAGGCTGAACCACTATCAGCCTTGCCCTGTGCCAGATTTGGCTCTTGGGGTTGGAAGGCACAAGGATGCTGGTGCCTTGACTATTTTAGCCCAGGATGATGTTGGAGGACTCGAAGTCAAACGAAAGACTGATGGCGAATGGGTTCGGGTCAAGCCCACCCCTAATGCCTATATCATAAATGTTGGTGACATTATCCAGGTAAGATTGATATACAAAGAGACAATAACGGCTACTCAATGGGATTAATATGAAATTTTTGAAATTACTTCAAACTTTTAAGAATAATTTGATAGCATTTTTAGATCCAATAGACTAACAGATAGTAATACAATTCTAAAAAATTTTAAGGTCCCATTAAAACGGGGGCCTAATACGATCGTGCTCTGGCCCAGGCCAAGGCCAGAACTGTGCTAACCCTCTGCATCTAAAAACTTGGAAATTTTTAATTTTTGAACATAATATTTTTTTCTTTTCATCTTACACCCTAAACATTGATTCATACCTTAAAATTTAGTTGTATATTACTCTAATACGTCCTGAATTATTAAAACTTTAAATTTTTATTAAATATAACTTGAGCTTTGAACTTTAAATACTTATTTGTGTTATATAATATCTTATAAAAATATATAAATGAAAAGAGTTTGAAATGTAATTTTTTCGTTGATATAGTTTCGTCAGTATCTGTCTGAAATGAAATATACATGGTTAAGTTGAAGAGAGATGCTGAAAGTCGAAGTAAGAGCGATCTTTAATGAATGAAAGAATATATTCTAAGCTCCTTAAGTCAAAATATAAGTTCCTCCATTGTGTACAATGATTTTGATTGTTGAACCTAACATGCACAATCTTGATTTCATTTCTTGTTTTCTATAGGTGTGGAGCAATGACAAATATGAAAGTGTGGAACATAGGGTGGTGGTTAATTCAGAGAAGGAGAGGTTTTCCATTCCCTTTTTCTTGAATCCTTCGCACTATACTTGGGTGGAACCTCTGCAAGAGCTAATCAACCAACATAACCCTGCCAAATATAAATCATATAATTGGGGAAAGTTCTTTGCTACTAGAAAGCTCAGTAATTTCAAGAAGCTTCAAGTCGAAAATATTCAAATATTTCATTTCAAGATCTGAAAATTGTGTATGGGTCTGTATTTGGTATTAAACTTTCTGGAGCTCATCAAGAACTTGATCCAACAAGATATGTACAAGTGCAGTTTAAATAAATCAATGTAAAAGAAAGTTATCCATCATATGGAGGAATAATGATAAAATGTTGAAATAGTTTAAGTTTCCCTTCATTTTCGACCTTAATAGTTGTTAGGAATCTCCGGCCGTTATAAGAATAATTAAAGCATCCTTGAATTAATTAAACAATTAGGTCCCGCTCAGGCTAACAATTACAAATTAATTTCATATAAGACAAACAAAAAAGAAAATGAAAAGAAAAAATGAGATAAATTTATGCGGTTAAATACCACGTCTGAAGCTTAGTCAGTTTGTTACAAAGAATCTTATTATATATGATTTGGTCTCTTAATTAAATATTTTTGCTATAGATGAAATTATTCTGAGCCGAATACCTACCGAGAGCAACATATGATTTTAATATTTTAGTATATTACATAAATAATCATAGACTCTCTATCTATTTTGTAGGCTGTGAAAAGTCCTAGGTATATAAAAGCACTTGTAATAGAAAAAGCTAGGTGTAAAAATTTGAAATAGCGCAAAAAAATTTATCGGCGTTAGACTTGAGTCAAGTGACTTTATAGCAGATACAAGTCCCGGCCGAATCTAAATGCCGAAGCCTTTGGGACATGGTCGGGACTTGTTCCACCCGATCCCATGACCCAATGGGCGATCTTCACCAAGCCGATAGTGGCTTCACCATCCAACGATAATAAATGAACTACCCTAGTTCATATTAAGACGATAATGGAACATATTTCATCTTAATGGATTTTTCTTCTTATGAGTTATGACTAGCAAAATATGTATGATGCGTGGTGCACGGAAATTATAACCTCTGAAGAAATTAAAGGATGTTTTGTTATATTCTAGTATTGCATTTCATTAAAACTAAGATTCCTTAAATTTTAATTTTAAAAATAGTCCGAATTTTCAAAATGACCGTTAAAAATAGTTCGAATTTTCAAAATGACTGTTAGCAACAGTTCAATCTCTAATCTTATTTAATGATGAGCATCTTTTGTGAAATCCGTCCAACACACCCAATTCATCCGATACGGTTCGGGTTTCGAGAAGGTATTTTCTGATGAATACAAAAGCCCATACCCGCGGGTTCGGGTTTTATTTAGATTACGTGGTTATAATAAAAAAACCGAAACCCTTTAACCGTGGATATCCGCAGGTCGTAATAAACCTTATGTATTTGATTAGTCTATATTTGTCATGTATTTTAGGGAGTTTATTATGCTTAAATTGATATATTTTATGATATTTTATTGATTAATTGACAAATATATTATATTTATTGAGTTTTATTTTTATTTTTAGGAAAATTTGATGTAATAAGAGAGTTTCGGGTAAATTAAAGAAATCAAAAGAAATCCTAAAATAATTAATAGAAGAAGGACTTGAATCAGTAATTAAATAAGTGAAACAACCTATATATAAAAGCAGATCTCCGAATGTTTTTATTATTGTGTGGAAGCCGTACCTCTGTTCTCAAAATAAATAAACGGCCGCAAGGCCTTGGCTAACAAACAGAGGACGGCAAGTACAAGAAAAAAGGATCTGCTAGGACTTGAGCTGCTTCTCCTGATATCCATGGAAGTTTGATCGATTGTTCTTGAAGTGGTTTTTTTCCTATCCTTTTAATTATGTCTTTTATTATGTTTAAATTCAAAACTGTTGAGGATTGATGTTGGGGATTGATGTTGTCAAATACTCTTAATGTTTTATATTTATTTATTTTTATTTTTAATTATACTGATTCTTGTATTATTCATTGTGTCCAATTTCACGCAAGTATTATTGTTAAGCGAAGCGGAAGTATGAAAAAGCATTAATATAAAATAGAGGAGCATTGTTATGAAAATATGCAATAAATTAATTGGTTAATTGATTATTTTGTGCTTGTGTTCTTACATTAATTAAATCATCTATGAATAATAATGCTGTTAATTTAGGGATTTAAGCCCCCAGTAAACCGTAGCGTCGAGCGGTACCGGGCTTTAGTGTAATTGAACCCAAGATATAACTGAATGTTTAGATTATAAATGTTTAGCTGAAATTACATTGATGAAATCTTTTTCCCAACAAACCAAAAATATATTTTGCTAACACTTATTTAGTTTAGTTACATTAAAATTACGATTCCTATTTCAATTATTTTCTAGTATAGTTTAACTAATTTAATCAAGTTAAATAATCAGCTATCTCGTGGTTTTGACTACCGGTATACTCTTATACGATTGAATTAGCGACTGCGGGGATTAAATTATAGCTCGTCAAAGTTTTTGGAGCCGTTGCTCGGGGAATTGAGTTTATTTGTTTGATTTTATTAGTTATGATTTGCATTGTTTTTATTTTTCAAAAAATAAAAATAAAAAATGAATTTAAGGGAATCTCGAGTGTTTAATGATTTTATGTTTCTTGGTGTGGAGTGGTTTGGACCCCGAATAGCTTTTTTGGAGAAGGTAATAAATTATGAGCTTCATGAACATCAATATTATATGTTGCCTTCTTTTCATGGTTATGATTCTGAGGATCCATTAGCTTTCCCTCAAAGTGAATTTTATAAGTTGTTTAGATTTTCCTTGCGTGGACTAGCCCCATTGATAGGCTGAGATTGAGGCATATTATTTTTCATTGAAAGATATAGCGTATGTACGTTAAGTTAACTGCGTCCTGGTTGATAAATTCTTGGGCCGAGTTCTATGATAAATTTGAGAGTAAATTTGTGGCTAGATATTATACTAGGACTAGAACTAAGCATCTTAGATAATTGATTTTCAATTACGCCCAAGATGAAAACGAGTCTTTTGGAAAGACATGGGAGTACTTCAAAAGTTTATTAATGCAATGTTTACATCATGGTTTTGATTTATCATTGCAAAATTTATATTTTTATGATGGACTAACTTTTGCATGTCAAGAGATGGTAGATATTGCTGCTGGTGGAACTATTTAGTGAAAATTCCTACTCATTTATTTAATATATTTGAAAGTTTTGGAGTTTTGAGATATTCTTGGCGAGAGTCTGAAATTATAGTGAGAAATTTAATGTGGTGGAAGAATTGAATAATAATATTGTTATAGTGGAGGGAGTTCATTCGATCCATTATGTTGGGAAATTAGGAGAGATTGAGGATCCGGATGCTATAGTTGAATGGGTGGATATGACCCACTATTTTGATTGGAAAAATATAACATTTTTTTGTATAACTGTGTTGTCTCTTCTACATAATGTGCTTAAATTGGTCCCAAAATTAAAATTTCATAAGCCAATAACATCGAGGGAGATGGCTCAAGATCTATTGGCTTATGAGGGGGTTCGATATGACTGTTTTGTGATTTGTTAGTTAAAAGTACTTTTAATTTAATGCATTTTGATTTAATAGTTTAATATTTAAATTTTAGTATTTTTCTTTAGTTTGTTTTGTTTGAGCCATTTCAGGAAATATTGATGTATACGAAAAGGATGGTGATTGATTTTATCATAAGCAAAAAGAAGGAGATGAAAGCACAAAAAAAAAAATTATGGGCCGCAACTATCTTGATGCAACCGGCCGGTCCGGATAGTTAATTTTTGAAAGAAAAAAAATGATATACTCCGTATGTCTCAAGCACTCACACTCACGCATATGCACATGCACTTTTTTTTTTAATTTCATTATATTTTCTTTTTTCTTTTCTTTCCTAATTTTTGTTGTTGTCATTTATTATATATCCAAAAAAGTTTTTTGTTCTCTTTTTTTTTTTTGCTATCATTCAAGTTAAAGGTTGTATTATGTTATTCGCTTGATTGGAAGAGGGATATAAATCAATTGATAAATGAAACGTCGTCATTTTTCGGGGAAGTAGTCTTTCCCCCAACTCCTTTCTTATTTTTAGTGTGCAATTTTGTGGTAAATGTTTTATGTGTGGTGGTGCTTATGATAATGATTTGTGCTGGATGATTCCCGATTGTTCCTCCACCACTATACTGCTTTTTGTTATATTGGGAATGATAACAGGGTGAACTTGAAATTACAATGCTTACTTTTCTCAGTTGCTTGATGATTGAATGATAATTTCTTTTTGTTAATGGTGAAGTGTTGTGTACTTATAGGAACTTTTTGGTAAGTGAAGATGAGACTATTGATTAGAAGTGTGTTTTATCGAAGTCGGCTGCTTCCAGCGTGATTCTTGTGAATTAGGATTATAGCGGTCGTGTTTAGTGGATTACGCATGCGTGAGTCTTTGTGCCTTAAAAATCATGGATGCTTTACATGTGTGATACTCGTATTTGATTCTTGTCTTGAGCTTTAGCTTTGAATACATATTTATCTTTGATTGTGTGTTACGTAAGGTGATGAAGACATTTGAGATATAACCAGCTTAGCCAAATAGTTAATTCAAAATTGTAACCCTTAGTTAGCCCCTTTGGGTCTTAATGTTGAACCTTTTAATTGATTGACCACATAATAAGAGCATTTAGACTTACCCAAATGATTCCACTACATTTTTATTTGAGAATGTGTAATCTTTAGGATTTTCATGAGTTGGTATTAATGTTGTGATTATTATGGTGTCTGAAAGGTATCAATAGGGAAGAAAGTATTGGAGATAGTGTCTTGGACGAGAAAAAAAAATTCAAAAAAAAAAAAAATTGAAAAAATAATAGAGAAAATGAAAAAAAGACAAAATTTGGAAACCGAGAACTCTTGCGGGGAAGCAGTAGAAAAGAAACACCAAGAGTGAACTTACAGAGTCAAAAGAATACTACATTGATGCTTTAATGCGACAAAAGAAGACTTTAGAAGAGCTGCGTGTCAGCTTTGAATCTAGAAATGAACTTGAGGGTAGATGCGAAATTTCGAAGCGAGGGAGAAGGCTATGTTAGTTCGAACAAAAATTAAGGCAAACTCTTGAGTTTTTTTTGCAGAATTATCGATTTACTAGTAATGGTTGATAAGTTTCCATACTTTTCTTGAGTTTTTTTTATGTGTTTGATTGATGGAAATTAGAGGTTTTTAAAAGTGGAAGAATTATTATGTGTTTGATTTTTCATGTCCAAATATCCCCAGTTTTTTTGTGCTTTAATTGTTCTTAAAGTTCCAGTTTTTTCTTATGTTTATTTTTGTGAGTTGGTCAAAGATGTTGACTTGTTTTGTGTAGCCCATGAATTGTCAAATGCCTTGTTTTGTGAGTTGCAAACGGGTAAACCCGTCTGACCGCGCCAAGCGCATTTGGTGTATGAGTTGTTGGATCGAGTTACCAAAGAAAAGGCGTGATGTCGCTAACATGGCCCTTGACCCAGCCTGAAGGCCGTTTATTTTTGCGATCAAGTGTTAAAAAGTGGGTGGTGTACCGACTGCCGGATATTGTTCGAAGAATTACTGCGTATAAACATCTTGGTGATGTTGAAGATGCCGAAAAGAGAGACTGTGAAGATCGAAGTTGTTAGGATTTAGCGAGTCTTTGGAGTCAGTTGGGACTCGTGGTGTTTTTATGGAAAGGGTTTTTACCTCATGTCAGTAAACTGCGCAATTGAAGGCCGAGAAGCCTAAGGTGTCTCTGTTTATGTAAAATTCATCGAAATCAAAGATCAAAGTGCTTTGATATATTGTTTTCTTCCACAAAATTCAGCGTTCTTGAGAGTAAGCAACGAGTGTTCGGTGTAGAGGCATTTGTGTTAGAAGAAGCTATCAGCATAACTAATGTATGATTTGTTATGGCACTATATTTATGCCTGATATTAAGGAGCTTTAATGCGTAGATATTTAGTGTAAATGAAAGCTAGGAGAGAGTGTCAGCGTGAAAGTAGAATAGGGGACACAGTCTCAGGCCCCAGATGAATAAGAGTAGGGCGAAGAAGAATCTGGTGGTGTATTTGTGTAAGGCATTCTTGTAATTTCTTAAATTAAATAGTGGAATCCTTAGCGAGAGCCATTGCCTTGTGACAAAATTGCCCAACGATTGTGTAGAAGCGGGTTCTGCTTGTAGAGTGTGTTATTTCTTTTAAAATCTTTTCTTTATTGTTAGCTTATTTTAAATGCTTGTTAGAGGCTGGTTTGATAGCTGGTTGGATGAGTGAGATTCGCGGCTTTTCGGTGGTATCGGAAGCGGGCCAACAAATAACGAAATTAATCTAGCGGAACTTAACTAATATACGACATGTTATATTTAACGTAATATATCTATTTCATTTTTTTGTAGAATTGAATTATCACGTTAGAACTTTGTTGAGAGTTGTCTTTTGGATGTCTTGATTTATTTCGTCGTTTTTAACGTATTTTGGGCATTTGAGCGTTATTATTATTCTTATTTTTGGATATTTGAACATCTTATTAACGTTTTTTGATATTTGGAGTTTTAAGGCATTCTATTATTATTATTTTGGATTTTCAATTGATTTTCTTATTTTAACTTTGGTTTGTCACCAATTGGGTTTCTTTGTTTTGTTCGACTTTGTTGTGTTTGGTAGAAACTTGTGGTCGGTTCGGTTCGGTTTTGGGCATTTTTTGGGAGCCAGGCCTGTCGAGATTCAGTTGAGATGGGCAAGAAGCAGTTCAAGGATTCAGTCAGTTCAGGTCATCAGTTCGTCAGTTGCGTCAGTTCAGTTCGGTTCTCGGTTATTTTCGGTTCCGGTCGGTTCGGTTTTTTCGGTTTTCGGTTTTTCGGTTATTTTCGGTTCGGTTCTCGGTTATTTCCGGTTATATATATATATATATAATATTTTTAATTTTTTTTAATTAAAATTCAATCGGTTGATTCGGTTCGACAGAATCGGTCAGAAAACAGAACCGAACATGATTTTTATTTTTGAGCAAAATCGGTTCGTCGGTTTCTCGTTCGGTTATTTCGGTTCAGTTCGGATCGGTTCGGTTCGGTTGTATTTTGTTGGAAGCCACAGTGTTTGGTGCTTAAATGGATTGCGTTGGATATTGTTATTAGTTCATGAAGTCACAGTAATTTTGTTAGTCTAGAAAGAATTAAATAGGAAAGGCGAAAATATAGCTATAAAATTTGGCGCAAAAGCAGTGTAAATCTTTTAATAGGCGGCAGCGAAGGCTCAGCAGGCCGAAGCGGGAAATCGGTCAGCAGAAAAACAGGTCCATGCCGATTTCAGGATGCTGGACGATTTTTCAACTAAAAAAAACCGAAAACCGGTTTCCGGTTTTTAAATCCCCGAAAACGGTAAAAGCAGAGTCCGTCCTTCTTATAAAATACATAAAATTAAAATTAACACCGCCGTGCTTCTTCAGAAATTTGGAGCAATACTTGAAGTCGAGGAAATGATTACCCAAAATAACACCCACTTTTTTTTTGCTAAAATAACCTGACACACTAAAAATCTTAAGTATCCATTTTTTAAAAAAAACCACTCCCTTTGTATATTATAGCCTTGCCCTGTATACTGTACCCAGCAACTGCTTCTAGCCGCTTTTCGCCTCAATAAATACATAACCCATGCGTCGTCCCAGATTTTCTTTCCACTTACCCCAGTTTTATAAAAAACCTGCGAAATGCGACCTACTCCCTGCTCGGTGAACCGCGACACTACTTTTTTTTAATTTTGGTTTTAATTGGAAAAAAATTGTAGATAGGGTTTACATGGACGCAATTGGGGTGGGATTAGGGGTTTGAAGTTATTGTAGTAGTGATTAGGGGTTTTTCGTGGTGGTTAACGACCGGTGGTGGTGTTTGGTGATGGTTATTAAAATCTGGCGTATGCGTGATATCTTTATTGGTGTATGGTGATATTTTGTTGAATATTTATGATTTGGGGGTGTAGAGAACTTTAGTGGTAATGGTTTTGGGTGGTGGTGTTGTAGTGTGCTTAGGGCCCAGGTGGTGGTGTTTTGGTAGGATTAAGCGTTTTAAGATAGTGGTAGTAAATTTAGAGGCGTTGTTGGGGAGGGAGGGGTGTGGGTGGTGGGTTTGGGGTGAAGGCGTGGTTTCTTTGTTTTGAGGAGGTGGGATTGTGGTGGTGGTGGGGCGATGGGGTGGGGTTGTTTGGGGGGGGGAAGGGTTGGGGGTTGGTGATGGGATTGTGGGTTGATGGGAGGGGGAGGGTGGTGTTTTGGATGAAGAAGAAGGAATTTTTTTTTAAAGTAAGGGTAATTTAGTATTTTTACAAGGGAGGTGTGTTATTTTATTAAAAAAAGGTGTTATTTTTGCGATGAATTCATGAAACATCAGTGATAACTTTTCAATTATAAATAACCTTGCTTGTGTTCCTTGCCATGCGCTTGCGTCGCACTGCTATGTATTTGAAGCTTTGAGTGAAGAAATAAATTGGGGTTTCGTCTAGTGTGTTTGTGCTTGTTTCAGAACAAATGTCACAAAATTTGTGAGCTTTATTTGATATGTATGTGATGGAATTACATGGATGAAATTTTATGGGAGTTGGATTATAAACTGATGATATTCTTTGATGTAGAATCCCGAGGTTCTGGAAGTCGAAATTCGATATTCTTGGGAGTAGAAAGAAGCATTGGCTGAGATTTTGGATGACTTGATGATAAGTATTTGGCACATAAAATCTTTCTGGCTCAGGTAGTCACTTGGCCTTTCAAAAATCGATTAAGTAGGCATTGAATAGAGAGTTAGGATGCTTGAATGAGCTTGGAATGTACATTTATTTTATTAGCCCCACGAATAGTGTGGTGAGTTGTATTTGGATGTTTTCTATTCTTGTACGAAGGTAGTTATCTCGCAAGTTACATGTTGATACATCTTACGAAATTTGATTTTAGGCTTAGTGCGTAATATGTTCGCCAGGTATAATTGAAATATGTTATGTAGGCTGCATTACATTGGATTAGTCTGTAGCATTGTTAGGAATCTGCTTTTAAAAGTATTTGTCTCTGTATTTTTCGGCGTTTTCTTAATTAAGCGTAGAATTCGCTTGTATACGTATAGGGTCTCCGATTTCACCATTATAATAGGTATTTCAATTGTTAGCCACTGAAACAGTTACAATGTTGAGAATATATTGAACCATTTGTCCACTTTGATATGTGATCTTAAGATTTTAGTTTCAATATTGGATATGAACAAATTGAGGCAAATTCTACATTTTTTGTTTTGATTTTGTTGTGTTGCATTTGCATCAAGGAATGCATAACTTGCAATGATTAGAGAAACATTAATTCGATGGTCGGATTGTAGGGTGGGGGGATGGTTAAGAAGATGAAGGGGGCTAATTTTTAATGGATGGTATTTTGGATAATTGATAGAGGAAGGGTGTTATTTAGGCAAAGAATTTAAAAAAATATAGGTGTTATGAATTAAAAAAATGGTCAAAGAGTGCTACTTTCCCAATTTTCTCAAAATTATGATTGTAGGCAATATACATGCTAGAAATTATCAATGGGTGTGTGGTGATGGAGGTGGGTTTGGTGGTTGGTAATGGAGGTAGTGTTTGGTGGAGAAGAAAGTGGATAAAATTGAAAATTATGTAATGTTTTAATTATTAGAAAATAAATTCATATGTTAATTTATTTCAAAATCCTAAAACAAATTTAATAGTATGTAATTTTTTGATCCTCATGTTAATAAATAACTTTATACTCCATAGTTTAAGATTATTCATTTTAAAACTTTTTGAAACTTTTTTAGTATTTGAGCTTTGTAGTAGATATTTTTGTTTGTGTTTTATAGTATTTTATGAAAAATATATAAATAAAAAATAAATTTGAAGAGTGCCGTTGATATATTTTAAATTCGAATATTATCTGTATGAAATAAAAATATTTATGGTCGAAATTCAGTATTAAAGTTAAAAAAGCATGTTACATTTGGAAACATTCCATATCCAGATAAAATATAGGGCACTTAGATAAGATAAATTGTGTAGGGACAATTAAGACAATAAATGAAACCAAAAGGATCTGATTGAAAATTTCCACTGTAGTTTAGAGGGCAACTGATCGATGAGCCAAACTATTTTCATATTTGCAAGTTGCAACACGTTTAAAAATTTAGTTCACTATTTTGAAGTTGCAATAAATACACTGTTCTTTACTATGGAGTATTTTGGGTCCAGAGTATAATTTTCTTGGACATCATGGGAAATAAATAATATTGTTACTTGCAAGAAAAGCAGAAAGTCAACATAAGATTAATCGTTTGGCATTTAATTTAATCCACCATTGCTTAATGTTGAGGACGTTGAGTCCAAGTCCACATTATTCTTGATTTTGCTTTTTATTAAAAATAAGACAAAAATAATTAAGCTGTCAAATTGTAAGAGAAACAAGAAAGAGACTATAGGCTGTATCATAATAACGTTAGTCACAAAATGTTCACGTATAAATAATGCAGTATTAACACTATAAATATCAAGTTAATTATCTTTACTACCAAATCTGAATATTGCTAAATTACATGTTGGTTACAACTATCCTAGAATTCACATGTTTTATCACAGCTAAATCCAGTGAAATTTTACTGAACATATCATTTCTTTACGACACTTTCGAGTTTTTATTATAAGTATAAATAAAACTCAAACGGATTTCGTTTGGATAGGAAAAACATCGTTTTCATCTGTTTCTTCTTGTGACTTGAGTGGATACAGAAAAGTTGATTTGCAGAAGAGAAATATTGTTTTGAGTTATTTCAGAAATGGGATTGTCGTGGTTTTGTGGGTGGTTGGTGGTGGTGGGACTGGTGGTTAGGAGGGCAGAAGGGTACCCAAAAGAAGACTTAGTGACTAGTTTGCCAGGTCAGCCTAAAGTTGGGTTCAGACAGTATGCAGGGTACATTGATGTGGATGTGAAAGCTGGGAGGAGTTTGTTTTACTACTTTGTTGAAGCTGAGGTGGACCCTGCTCATAAGCCCCTCACTCTTTGGCTTAATGGAGGTTATTCTGCTGTCTTTTCTTTTTCTGTCATTTTCTTGATTTAGTATTGAAAGTTTATGAATTGTGTACTTCCATTGAATTATGTAATACACAGTATTTGGTATGGTTTTTTGATCATGTCTACATTACTTTTTCTATTAAGTAACAAAATTAAGCAAATCCATGGTAGTAAAGGAAAAGGCTATAGCTTGTCAATCTCTTTTCCAACCTTTGAGGATGTCATAAATCAGTTTCTGGTTTAAAGCTAAAGAACTGTAAGAAACTCAATATTTTGGTTGCAAATTTAATTAAATCTGTTAAATTGCATTGCCAAATTGTTCAGGCCCTGGTTGCTCATCTGTTGGTGGTGGCGCCTTCACGGAGTTAGGTCCATTCTATCCTAGAGGCGATGGGAGAGCACTTGTAAGAAATCCAAAATCATGGAATAAAGGTATATAATGTTCTTCTTTGAACGATAAGGAATATGTTGTCTTTTCTAAAACATAAAAGTCTCAGGAATGATCAGGAATCTTGATCTCATATACAAGAAATCTCTGTGTGTAACCCCGTTCAACTTAAAATTTTGGATCACTTGTTCTTTTCAGCATCAAACCTCCTCTTTATCGAGTCTCCAGCTGGAGTAGGATGGTCATATTCGAACACAAGCTCAGATTACACAACTGGCGATGCAAAAACAGGTAAAGACACTATGCAAGCCAATGACAGTGGTATTTACCATTTTTTGAGGTCCTCATTGAAAAATGTTCATTCCCTCGTTATCTGACAGCAAGCGATATGCGCATATTCATGTTGGAATGGTACAAAAAGTTTTCAGGATTTAAATCTAGAGATTTGTTCCTCACTGGAGAAAGTTATGCCGGTAAGTGTTATTGTGGTTTATTTTACAGTTGTTCTAACCATCACAAAAATAATGATTTAAGGGAAGGAAATGTTGTAACATATAAGGATCATCGTCGTTGAAGTTCAACAACCATTACATACAGTATAATTTGTGCAAAGAGGTTTCGGTTTTGGTTTCCATGTTTCTATCCTTTTATTCATCAACATCATGAAAATCGTGTTTAACCAAAATAGTTGAAGAGAGTTCATCAACTTTCGCCTTGTAATAGGTCACTATATACCCCAACTAGCTGTTGCTCTTCTGGAGCACAACGCAAAATCAACAGGATTCAAGTTCAATATTAAAGGAGTTGCAGTAAGTGACATTGAATTATGTCTTGGATTTCCGAGGGGGGAAAAGAGCATACCAGAATCAGGTGTTTTTTCTATCTGAGATATTTGACATGAATAAACTACTTGTGTCAGATTGGGAATCCACTACTCAAACTTGATCGTGATGCTCCAGCCCCATTTGAATTTTTCTGGTCACATGGGATGATTTCTGATGAAATCGGTCAAACTATCATAAACGAGTGTGATTTTGAAGATTATACCTTTCCTATCCCACACAATGTATCAGATATATGTAACAAGGCAATAGATAAAGCAAACAAAATTGTTGGCGATTACATAAACAACTATGATGTAATTCTTGATGTTTGCTATCCTTCAATAGTAGAGCAGGAGCTGCGTTTGAAGAAGATGGTAGGTGCATCTTCCAGATATACTGTTATACTCATTCTAATTGGACATGTTAACAATGAACAACTGTTCTTGTTGTAGGCTACAAAACTCAGTATTGGTGTTGATGTTTGCATGAGCTCTGAAAGATCCTTCTACTTCAACCTTCCTGAGGTGCAACAGGCCCTTCATGCAAATAGGACTAACCTTCCATATGGTTGGTCTATGTGCAGCAGGTATACTTTCATCCAAGCATTATGCTCTACTTCGGTAGCTTTAAATCATTCGTATTTCAGAAATGACCTTGCGATTTCATTTTCTTTGCGTTGCCCAAGCAACCTAAATTACAATCCCACAGATGGAAACATTGACATACTTCCCTTGCTTAAAGAGATAATTCAGAATAAAATTCCAATATGGATTTTCAGGTGAACTCAATGAACAATACTATGTTCCCTTACTTTGACTGTAATTTTGCTTCCATTTTCCCTTTCCATCACAATCTATCATTTGTGTACTAACTCAATCTGTTTGCATACAGTGGAGATCAAGATTCAGTTGTGCCATTGATAGGTTCAAGGACACTTGTTCGTGAGCTCGCTCATGACTTAGCTTTTGAAGTTACAGTCCCTTATACAGCATGGCTTCACAACGGCCAGGTACTCGACCCAAACTTCAGTTTCTTGATTTCTTCTGTATATCATACTCCATATATGTATTGGTTGTTAACAGATTGTGTACAATGCTACAGGTTGGCGGTTGGATGACCGAATACGGGAACTTTTTGACCTTTGCCACTGTTAGAGGGGCTGCACACATGGTGCCTTTTGCTCAGCCTGCAAGGGCTCTACATCTTTTCAGTGACTTCGTCCGCGGCAGAAGATTGCCAAACACCACAAAACTTCCAATTGATTAACCATGAACTGAATGGTTGTGAAACTTGTGATTTGAGATTGATTTGAATAACCTTCAAGTTACCAATAGCAGTTAGAAACGTCAGATAGTCACAGTAGTTGGGCCTTAAGTAGCGCAGAGATCGCAGGTTTTTATTCTACCGTTGTAAGAGAGGCGGTGGATGGGTTTAAAAAAAAAAGTTACCAATAGCAGTTAATTGATTAATGTTGCATCATTTAAGGAAGAAAAACAATATGAAAATTGCAATCAAATTGACTAACCATGAAGTATATGGTTTGTGCTTTGTATTTGCCCTCGAATATCGAGCTTTCTTTTGTGTTTACGTTTTGATTAAAGGAAGTTTTGTTTTTTTATCAGCTACAATAATTGATTTATTTTATTCTTTATTGAAATAAATACTCCGTATGAACTTGATATTAGTGGACTATCTTTAACATGTTTATTACGGAGTACAATATTATTTTCTTGTAATTTTTCATAATAGCCAAAACATAATATATATATATATATATATATATATATATATATATATATATATATATATATATATATATATATATATATATATATATATATTCATTATAAAAGTATAAGTTGTTTATTCGTTTCGCATTTTAATTCTTATATTACACTTTATTATAATATTTTCTATTGATGGAAAAATGCTTCTAAAATTTAAAATGACCCTATATGATTCAATAATTAATAAGTCATAAATTTTCTGGGAATTATATAGCAATTGACAAAGTTGGAATTATCACTCTCTTATAATAATAATGAGGAAGTTTCTGGCTTTCATCGTATCTTTAATTCTCTCGTTAAATTATCGGCATGCTTCGTCCAGAATTATATTAAAAGTCTTTCAACTTGTCTTTCTGCAAGCGGATAAAATTTGATATATCTTGCATTTGATTTTTTGTGTTTTAACATAAAAGAATAAGATAATTCATTTTAATCCAATGAACTAGTCTACTCATTACCTAAATTTTTTTGTATGATAATTATTCAGTATAAATGGAAAAAAAAAAGAAGAATTCTAATCGAAAATTATTATTTAAGAATATATATCTAAATTATTATCTAATATTTTGTATTACATTTCCATGGCCAGAAATAAAAAAGTGTCCAAGTTACATATTTAATACTCACTTCATCTCGATAGATTGTCGATATTTAATTTGGATTTTTCACAGTTAAATGTTGAATTCAATTTCAATTGTATAATATTTGGTAAAAATTGTAGTAGTAATATTTTGATGTACTTTAATATTGACATTAGAATTTTATTCAAAATTAAAATTATTTTAACGATGATGATATAAAATTACGTGATTTAGACAACTTAAATCAACATGAAAATCATTTAGTATAGAGGATTAATGGATTTGAATATTTATTTCAAATTTAATTTTTTAATTATAATATATATAAGATATTAGTTATTATTTTTTAAATAAAATATCTTTTTATAATACTCATCGATAATTAATTAGAGTTGAATTTAATATATGAAGGAAATTAAAAAAAATCCAATCTTGATGTCTTGGGTATTTAATATTGATTATTAATAGAAATAGCTAAATAAGTATATTCTTGTAATAATCATATTAGTTTTTCTTTCTATATGAAATATAATTAGTCGATATTGTGGTCTTAAAATACATGCATGAATATGTATATTATAGGTATATAATCCATTTTATTGATGAGCATTCGATGTATCTGTCAGTCTGCTATACATTTGAATGATTTAGCATGACATTTTATATTACTCCGTAAATTTGTTATTTTATATTTATATCAAAATTTTTAAAAGTTTTAAATATCGAAGTAATATTAATCACATATATACTATTGAGGTTTAACTTTTTATTAAAAAAATTATTGCACAAGATATGATTTTTAAAACATTGATTTTGAATATAATTCATTTGGAGTATTGTATTTCGAACGAAAGGACGTCCCAATGTGTATCTTTGGTATTATTCAGTTTTGTGCAAATATTATTGCGTTAATCATCAATTAAAATATGTTAAAATGAATACATAAAATAAAATTGAATAGTAGAATTATGAATAATTTATACTCTTGTCGATTGAGAGTGATGTTTTAGCAGTAAATAAAATAACATAAATTTGCATTTTTTATTAAAAGAAAAGTGATATTTTCTAACAATAAATAAAATTACATAATGTCTGCATTCTTTTATTAAATCTTGAAAATGAAAGTAGTATAGTAGCAAACAGTTTAATCTATTATTAAGAGTATATTATTTAAAAAATTGTAAAGGATAAATATAACTATGAAAGAAATCAATTATAATATAAATCCAAAAATATAATTTATAAATTTACCTAAATAGTTGATTCACTTTTATTTATTATCTCGGGTTTAAAATGTTTGAAGCTGACGTATTTTACTAATCCCACTACAGTTATAAAAGTGTGAGTTGTGTTTAGCAAAAACTTCATTAATTCTTAAATTACACTTACATTATATGAAAAGTACGTAATAATAAAATTAATATATATATTATGAAAAGATCATAATTCTTATAAAAAATACTGCATATACGTCCAAATTTCTATAATATAAAATATAATATAATTAAATACTAATAGCATCAGGAATCTATTGTTAGATGCTGACAGGAGACTGATAGTATAATAATGCATTCGAATAGAATAACAGCTTTATCAATATTGAAGTTAAGCAAGCGAAGAAGAGGTATGCGGAAGAGACTTTAGATGAGATCAATATCTAGTTAACTTTAGAACCTACTAGTGCAGGCGTTAGTCGATGGGCAATCACTGTCGTTTACAATGATTTGAGGGCTTCACGCCTGTCAGTTCACAGAACTGGCGTCGCGAGGCAGCGAGGCAGTGTAATGCGTATCTACCGATTAAAACTACTTTTAGGAATAATTCTTGAGTTCTTGGGGTATGTCGTATGCTGGCGCTTTCGTATTGAATGCAGGCGAAGGTTCATGTTAAGCAGCATGAGACATTGGACATCCATGACATCGGAACTTGTGCTTTTTTGTGGGATCATGATGGAGGCCTTGTCATTTAGGTTTCGGGCTTGACACTTATTACATTCAGCATGTATTCATTTCTCTTTTGCTTGAGAATGATTCTCAGTTGAACCATTCATAAAATTCGAGTTATTGACACTTGTACTTTTGATCTTTGAAATGACGAGTGTAAAAAACGGTAGCATTTCATGGCCAATTTATAAATTAAAATGTAGGATTATTAAATTTGTTAACGTAAAATTTAAAATAACTTTTATATTTTATGTAAGATAAATGTTAAGTTTGGGTATTTATGGGCGAGATAAGTTAAAAGCGAGATGTATGGAATTGAATTAAAACGTCGGTTTGTACGTAAAGCTAATTGGGCGATCCACTAACCACTTAAATACTTGAGGCCAAAAGAGAACAAAAAAAACATCACCCAAAAAAAACTCCTGCGTCCAGATTTTTTATTTTATACCAGGTTTAGCAATGCCATGAGAACTTTGAATGCATTTAACTTTAGAGTTCACTTCATCATTCTTGATTCAAGGTAAAAGGTCGAAACTTTTTGTATTTCTCGAGTTTCGACTATGTTGACTTTATTGACTTTTTAAGGTTTCGATTTTTATTATTTCAATTGATTCTTGAGAACTGAGTAGTTGTTCTTGTGAGTTAAAGAGTGCAGTTTGGATGTAATTGTGACGTTTAGAGGCAGTTATTTAAATTTAGTTTTGACTTCGGGTTTTGGAGTTATTATTGTATATGTAATTATTATAAAGGCAAATTATAGTATAGGAGATTATAATAATCGATTTTAGGGAGTAGAAAAGTGTTAGGATAATTAGGTTATAGCGTTGGGTTGACTTCGGGTTGACTTGGTCAAGCGTGTTAAAATAATATAGAATATGTTCTTGGAGCACTTATTATAGTTGTTTAAAAGGTGAAATTGTGGTTTAAAAGTTAGCCACGAGATTGAATGCGTTGAAATTAGTTTTTATTAGTTTTGAGTATTAGTTGGGTTTGGGATTAGATGTTGTTAGAAGTAGGATTTAATTAGTTGGAAAAGTAAATAATTGGGATTGTTTGGAATTGTTTAAAGTGTTAGTATTTGAGGTTAGTGTGGTAGAAAGTTTAAGATTTAGGATTAGTTGGGCTTTGTTGTTTAGTTTATCGTTGAAGTTTAGCTAGTAATATTTTACCTAAAGTATGGCTAATAGATGCTAAAGGTACTAAAAGATAATTTATAACGGCATTAAGTAGTAATTCATACTTTCGGTGCTTTGTTTAGGCTTCACGAGCAGCAGGGAAAACCTTAGCGGATAGATTATTCCTTGTATTTGACTGATGATGCCTTACTTCAAAGGTGAAATTGTCATTTCGTTTGTCTTATTAACGTTTGATCGATGCGCGATAAATAGATATATTTATGTGGTGTTTTATGAACTTATCTGTATTATAAATTGTGAAGTTAGGGAAATATAGTTATGATGGTTATATTCGATGCATTATAGTAGTAAACACATGTGAAATTGTTGTATTAGTATGTAGTCTTTATATTGAGATTGTTGTGTGATTGTTGCGTAGTTGTTTATAAAATTTGTAGTTGTGGTAATTGTTTAGGTTGTGTATGTTGGTGTGATGTATGTTTGATATGTTTGAATTATGAAATGTTCGAGTTAGGTATGTTTGGGATGATGTGGGGTGTTAGAAGGGTGAAACTTTAGGAAAGATATGATGATGTTGGGTGTTCGAAGGGTGAGCGCAGCCAGGAAGGATATGATGTTGTTGGGTGTTCAGAAGGGTGGCTTGCCGGGGAAAGAATGGGATATTATATGGCAATCATTACATGGTTTTAATTTTTCGGAAGTTTATTATATTGTTGTTGTGGTATAACCGTTATTATTTGAAATTTATGATGTTTTTACTCGTTTGATTATGTGATATGAAGATCTGCAGGTATAATGTGGGTTAACGTAGGTTAGTCCTAAAAATATATTGATAGAGATTATTTTTGTTATGATCTTTATGGATAATTGATATATTCTTTTGGCCAATACGTATATATCTTATCGCTTCATTATATACTTTTTATTTGTATACTTATGATTCGGATGTGGATGAAGTTACCGTCCAGGGTGATTCGTTCATTAGGCTGGCCGGCTTTACCCGCTCAGTTATTGAGTGCCATTGAGAAGCGGCGAGGATTAATAGTTGATTTTACTTAGGTGAGGCAGATTGGCTAGGATCTTTCAGCGGTCATCACCTATTATTTTTGATGTACTGGTTTACGTATTTTGTTTTGGGTATTTGAAAAATTGTAGAAAACTGTTTTGTGGAGTATTTTGAACTTGGTAATGTGATGGGGTTTACAGCTTTGGTTTTGGATTAGACGTGCGATGGTTAAACTCCGTATTAAAAATATTTTGAACTTTATTTATTTGGCTTTTTATGTGTCGGAGTTTTATTGGTTATCAAATAGGTCATTTTTGTGTACGGCCATGGTATGGTGACCGGATATCTGAGGTTGTGCGGCTCACGTACTCAGTGTCTGTTCGAGGCCGAGTCGTCTGACGGATCTGGAGTAGTGATGGAAGTAGCCATTATAATTCTCTAGAGAATAAGTAAATAAAGACAAACGAGTCAGGTAAACTATCGTGACTAAACAGCACAAATAAATTATAGTAAAATCTTGGCCTTTAGAATCACAAAAGTATGTGTAGAATGTGTATAAAATTCAATGACGATATGTTTTGAATCTAATATAATAGTAGGTTTATCAACCAATTATGTAAAACTACATAACTCTTGTGTTACTAGCATCTTATTCGAATTCTTTCTGGACTTTTGTAGCCCAGAAAACCCAGGTTAAGCGTGCAATTAAAAGCCCGAATAGTTACTTGGATTGATCGTTTAAATCATGGCTTATATTCATTGTCATCAAATTAAAAGCTGTCTTTTGCCGTCATAGTGTGCAGATGATTTGCGTGATTTCATAACTAAAATTGACGATACTTTGCTTAATTTAAATGGTGAGATTATTATTACTTTGCTTTTATTTTTACCATGACCTTGTATCAATAATGTCTGGCATGAAAAATAAAACCGTAATGCACATTAAAAATTATACGATATGACCTAGGCACTTATTACTTTGAGTGATTATTGGGGTTAAAAAGTGGTGTATGTTGAGGAGTTGACTTTGCAATTGACTTTTGTTGACTTTTTTCTTAAAGTTAACTTTAAATTGTAATAGAAGGTTAGAGGAGCTTTAATATAGTTATTTGGGAATAAGTATTGGTTTGGATATGGATTGGTAGAGATTAGGTTGAGAAAGTTTGGGAAAAAGTTGGTATAGTAGTTAGTATTTGAATTGGAGGTTGTATCTAGCAGTTTAATTAGTTAGCGATTGATTGTTGGATTGATTAGAATGTGATTAAAGGAGTATTATTGTTAGGGGTAAATAAAGTGATGATCGAATATTGGAATTTATGAAGTTGCTAAGGGTAGTAAATTTGAATTTGTGAGCGTGGTATAATACTAGGGATTTATATAGATGTTAAGAGGTTATTCTACGGGATGTGTTTATAATATAATTTCTTTGAATAGGAGTTGAGCCGGACTATACGAGGACTACAGAGTTATCATTCACTAACTTTTGGGCTGAGGTGGTAAAAATCTACTTTGATAGGAACCACTTCTATATATTATGTTTATATATTTTGCATGTGTTTGTCATGGGACTATTTTGACATGTATTGAGTGATTATGATTCGTATTATGAGATAGTTGTGATTGAAAGTTCATATTACATGAGATAGATTTAGATTATGATTCGTATTTATGAGATAATTGCGTTATGATTAGTATTATGAGATTGTAGTGGTTATTATTGGTTATCTAGCGTGTCTTTGTGTATTACTTGTCTTTGTGTGTGGGCGTGGCTGTTTGTGTGTAATATTAATATGATTTTATTTTGATTGTTTTGGTGTATATGTGGGCGGTGGTGACCCAGGCCGGGAGTTTGGTGTGGTGTACGTATTGGTGGGTAGCCCACAGGTGGATTAGGAGGTGGGTGTGATATGCGTATTGAGGGTGGTAGCCTCGGTCGGGAGGATGAAAGTGGAAAACTCGTCGGTGTTGTGGGGTGGATTCCTCGTTTTGTTTGTTATTTGTGGGAGGTAGATTCCTCGTTTATTTATTGTTTTTGTGGAGGGTAAGTTACCGTTTGGTTTTATTTGTGGAGGTGGATTACTTAATACATTTCTTATTTGTGGTGGTAGATTCTACCGATTGTTCTTATTTGTGGAGGTGAATTACCGATTGTTTCTGCTATTTGTGGAGGTGGTCCTCGTTGATTCTTTGTTTGTTAGAGGCAGTTTTGGCTTAAATGAATATCATTGTTGATGGTTATAAGCTCACTGACTAGATATTATGTGATATCGTATAAGTGGATTACATGTGATTTGTGGTCGATTATTAGTTTGTGTAGCTTGGTTAATGTATATGCATATGTTATATATATAAGTATGATTATATATGTGATGAGATCGAAATATGTAACTCATTTATATTCAAATAGAACTTTTATAAACTAAACTTGTTATGGGCGGGCGTTTTATGCCTTGAATTACGCGGCGATAGTTGGGGTGGTGAGGATGCGTATTGCGAGCTAGCATTAGAAGATAAATAGGTGGTGGTGGCATAGGAAGTGTAAACCAGTCGTTTTCCGCTTTTTGTTGTCGACTTGTATGTTCTGAACTTGTGTGTTGTATTCCCCAGTAGAGAATGCAGTTTATTAAATACTTTTCTACATGTTGTATTTTTTGGATTTTAACGTATTATCATGAGTTTGTAGTATTAGAATTGGATTTGTGTTTTGTTGTCTTTTGTTTTTGTTGGATGTGTTGTTAGACAGCGATGGAATAAACAGGTTTTGTTTTGTTAATGTCAAATTCGTATTTGTTATTATATCCCGTCGATTGGTGAGCTACGGGTGTACGGAGTTATTAATGATCTTAAGGCGGCCGATTTTGGTGGAGTCGTTCCTTAGTAAATGTATAATATATAATTGGCCAATTACTATTATTATAGCGATTAATAGTAAAAGATCTGCTTGTCATTAAGCTAACCAAACTGATTATCGTGAGAACTACACTAGTAATATAAAATTACTAAGGTGAATACTAAGTCTCGGTAATCACGTTTAAATGACACAGTAAATAGATGATACAGGTATAGCAGGCGCAATAAAGGAATCAATTTTAAATTGATTTCAGCAGGGGTTTTGCGCTTATTTAGTAATGACCACATGTTAATTAGTTACTATTTAAATATAAATGTAATTAATTAAAATATGGAAACCATGAGAAGGCAGAACGAGAATAAAGAATTAATAGAAACTTGACATAGTTGGGAACTAGTCTAGTTTAGATTTTCTTCTTTTAAATCATATCACGAATCCCAGTATGTATTATATTTAACGTTATAATCAGTGTAATATGTATTTTGCTTGTTTGAATATGTATGCTTGCATGATCATTAGTATTGTTAAATATAACTAATTAAAAACAAATTAAGTAATTATTAAATCTGCATTCACAAAGTTGGAGTAGAATACCGTTGTATTATTGGGCCTCTGAGGCTCAGTGCTATTAATGGTAGAGATTAGCACAGCAGTTGGGGATCATCCCAAACTCCGTCCAGTTAATCGTCAGATTAAGGTAATAGACAGGATCAGGTTATTTTTATATGTGAATCTAGGCCGTCCAGGATTTCTTAAACTCAATATATATCAGGTCCCCTTTTCATTTCGCCAATACATAAATCACAATTTCTGAGCACTGCCACGATCCTCCCCATCTCGCCATTTCTGCCCACACAATCCTCCCCCACTCCTCTCTTGCTTTTTCCATTCTTATTCATGAAAGTTGCTAAACCCTCTTATACATAGATTGTTTTATTCGTTATTCTACATTGATAATTTTGATTTGTATTGAGAATTCGATTTTGATTTCTTATGATGAATTCGATTTTGATTTGTATTGAGAATCAATGAATGCTGAATTCGATGAGTATAAATCAATTGATTTGTGTATAAATCATCTTTTGATGAGTGTACATAATTTAGGAATAAGTCATGAATGACTTTTATATAATGTGGTGACATGTGTATAAAGAGAATGTATTGAACCAGCTTGAATACATAAACAACTTTCTATTTACACATTTGAAATTCATGTTCGCTTTTTGTACAAGATTATTCATAGCATTATGAATGGTTGAAACTCTTGCGAATGATTTTAGAAATCATTACGAATGAAATACAAAGATCATGAGCAATCTGGTATGTTGGATACATTTCATAAGTTACTATTACAGTTATAAAGGCGTTAAAGAATGGATGTTCTAGTAATGATTCCGTGTGAATGGATCAACGATATACGCATTCTATCTTGAAGCGAGAAATGTTCACATGTAATGATCCTTGAGGATACGTGCCCGGTATTTCCGTGGAGACATTCCAGCATCTTAAAAGCAAGAATAAATAAAAGCGAGTATACTATTAATATTCAAGTAGTGGACTTGATATATTTGAGAATAAAGGAGTAAAACATATACTGAAAGAAGATGAACTAAGAGTTCAAAAGGTCGGTGGGAGGCAACGACACGGATAATTATATGTATATGATATAAATAATTTATTAAGAGGAAAATGACGCACCATATTTAAGTTGCTTAGATGGTATGTGGTCGTGTCGTTACCTTAGTAAGGAGATACGTATCTGAGTTAGTTTCATGAATTTAAGTATTGATGTAAATTTCTTATGTTAATTTTTTTTTAATTTGATAAATATTAATTAGTTAAATGTCCTAAATAATTAATATATTTTGTTTGAATAATTAATTTGCGAAATTATTTGTGTTAGGTAATTATTAGAATATGCAATAATAAATCAGCCCAGCGTGCGATATTGTCTTTGGTTAGCAATTAGAAATGCAACGTCATATACGCCCAGATTAAAAACCAGTGTATAATAATCATTTTTTTGTGTGCACTCCGGTGTGTACTTTCAGCAAAAGTGGTTATATTTTTGTATTTTTCATTATTATCTTAATTTAATAATTATAATATTTTATTTGTTATTTATATTATTTTTTTATTGTTTATCTTTGAAAATAATAATATTAAATTGAATACTTATATTTTTGTCAAATTTCATGAATTTAAGTATTTATATAAATTTTCATATTTGGCAATGTTGAAATTAAATGTTCATCACTAAGTTTTTATTTAAATTTCTATAATTAATAGTTTATAATTAATCTTGTGAATTAATTATTAATTAACAATTTATTAAATAATTAATAATAAAATGTAATTAATAATTAATAATTGACATAATTATTTAATTAATTAGATTATTATTTTATTAATAATTATTTACTATTAAATAAACTGTTGATTATTAATTATTAATTAATAAGAAAAAATCTAATACGTAGATTAATAATTATTTAGCTATATGTTAGCTAGCGTGCCTCGGTATGTCTTTGGTAATCTTTATGTAGTACGTGCGTGCTTGTGTCGCGTTGTTAATTCTTAGGTTTTTCTTCGAATATAAATTCGATTAATACGTGTAGTAGTGTCGAATTTGTATTGAGTGCTAAAATGTCTACTCGTAAGGACAGAAAAGGGAAGAATTTCCTCCGTGGAAAAGTTTCCATGGAAAATAGGCCCCGCCTATTAATACATCAAATCTCAATTGAAACTTATCATCAAATATATGCACTTCGTTAATGAGATATTTCAATAATAGCTGAAGCAAACTTCCATGAATTTTGGGAGAAAGAAGGTATTTTCTAAGGCAAACTAACATAAGGTTCAATGAGCAACCAAGTCTTAACACATCAGCCAAGTCTTAACATGAAAACTTCAAAGCATTGTACAGTAGTTGGTTTCAGCCAAAAAGAAAAGACATACTACAGTACAAATAAGCAATTGCTAAGGAACAACCTCCAAATCAAAACCAGCATCCCTCGGATCAAGAAATCGTCCGACTATCTTAAACATTGCAATAATGTCTTCCTCTTTGGCCGGCTACACTCCCCCTCAATCGTCCCCTGATGACGACGACACAACCGTGATAGTCGTTGTTTTCGTGTCATTTGGGTGCATATTTGGGATTGTTTTCTGTTTGTTTGCTCTATGGTGGTTCATCAAGAAGAGGAGGCAAAGAATGGTTCAAGAAACAGAGATTGTGGATATCAATAAACATGTGAAAATGCAAGAGGCAATTGTAGAAGGCCCTCATGGACCAGAAAAAGTGGTGCTTTCAGTTGAGGAAGATGTAAAGATTGATGATGAAATCAGAAGGAATGAGATTGAGTTGGGTAACAAAAACATGGGTGCAACTACTGAAGAAATTAATCTTGGTGCTCTTGAAGCTGGACAATCCTCAAATCACTAATATTATCACCCATCATGATTACCCTTTTCAAGGAAAGCAATAATTCAACTATTAAAGTCAATCTTATTCCTACGTTTCAGTGAATCAATATGTCAATGTGTCACTATTATTATTGATCAACTCATTGTGTAATCATATTTCTCTTTAATGTAATATAGAGGCATTACTACAAGCACACTCATTGTGTAACCATGTTTCAACTAAAATATTCATGCAATTACATTTTTTAAGGAATCAATATTTTCTTGATTGTAGTTTAGAACTAAATTCTTAAATTTTAATCTAAAATATTCATGCAATTACATTTTTTTAAGGAAACAATATTTTCTTATTAAATTCCATTTGAAAGTTGAAACACTACAGTTTTCAAATCAGAATGTTAATTAATTTAATGCAAAAGTATTCAAAATTATATATTAAGTCATTCAAGTTGAACGAAGTAGTGATACTACGAGAAAATTACTTCGACATTCCCTACCTTCATCCCTAAAATATTATTTAATTTAATTCTCAACATATAAAAAAAATTTTGAGACTTTCATTGATATACATACTTTAATTTGAATCAAAATTACTATAATAATACTGAAGTAGTTGAATTTATGTTTTTAGATATAGTTTTACCAAATAATACATACCGTCATACCAATGTACCATATAAAAAATATTTAAATTCAAAATTTTAAAAAGTTAATCTTTAAAATTCAAAATTCGAAATACAATTTTTTAAAAAATTAAATGAGTAAAAGTTATCAATTTTCGGCATTTCCAATAAACATGTGAGAATGACTTACAGTACTAAACTTATTGTTTAGTATGTGCGTAGTAAAGGGTAAAGGAATAATTTCACCCATCAATTCTTAGAGCCCAAATTTTAAATGCTTATAAAATTTTAATAAGCACTGCTTATGTAGATTATGGTCAATAATTAAGCGATTATATATCTTAATCTGCTAAAAAAATAGAGGAAAATAAGTATTTTAAATTGATTTAAAAACACATAAAAAAATAAGGTAAACATGATACCTACAAAATTATTATAAGCACCCAAATAAGATTCCAATTCTTAAACCCAACCCAAAACCACTACATCAATTCGTGTGTTTCAAATTGACCACCGAATTTCTCTCCTAAAATTAAGTAATCCTAATCATGCAATTTCAAATTCAAATTGAAAAATAAAAAGGAAAAAATTTAGGATAATTGATTTCACAACTTCAAATTAAAATTATTCTTTTCTAAAAAATCAATCATAAAACTTCAGAGACTCCAAAATTGTTTAAATCTTAAAATATTGAAAATTGATTTAATAGAATCACTACTTACAAAATAAAATAAAAACATATAATAATATATTATAAAGTAAAAAAACATAAATGAAAATACAAAAAAAAATATTATTATAAAATAAAAAAGTATGTAAACTGACATACTAACCACACAACTAACCATTTGTGGTAAAATCTAACATACTAACCACACAATGCGGTCAGACACGCAAATTTTTTTCTAACCATTATAACTAATGACAAGAAATTTGTAATTTTCAACTTAAAGGTCACAACGACTAATATGTACTAACCGAAACATGTGGCCAAATCGTCAAATCCACACTAACCACTAGCAGGAATGATTATTATGATTAAATTCTACGAACCAAAACCAAAATAACAACACTAACACGTGACTTGACCTAAATTTCAATTTAAATACCGGAACAATTAATCTAAATTTAGACAAATATACCGTAAAGTTTTATATTCACGATCCGGAAAAAGCGAGAGCAATCGTGAAGTTTGGCGATTCCCATTAATTAACAAATAATAATTGTTTCCGGGAAGTACATCTAACGCCGAGTGACAAAAAACAATAGTCGAGTTAGTTTAACGGTTGCCGTAATTTTGATTATGTATGATGAAGTTTTCTACCCTTATCATGGTTTCAAGTGTGGAGTTTTTCTACCATTGTCAACTATTCACATTAATCTTGTCATCTTCTA
The DNA here is from genome assembly GCA_019722365.1 of Lithospermum erythrorhizon. Classification (NCBI taxonomy): domain Eukaryota; kingdom Viridiplantae; phylum Streptophyta; class Magnoliopsida; order Boraginales; family Boraginaceae; genus Lithospermum; species Lithospermum erythrorhizon. The sequence continues at coordinate 241,069 of JADFUC010001025.1, forward strand.
TAAAGCTAGAATACAATTATTTTCTCTCCCTCTCAAGCGTTTTGGTGTATGATTTTATTTAATAACAATAATAATCTAAAATAGTAATTGAGATTTTAATAAATAATGTTGGAAAAATTTCAAAATAAAGAATTGAAATTAAAAAATAAAGAGAGAAAAATATGGAAGAAGTTAGACACCAAAAAATAGGGATTGGTTTTTGTTATGGAAATCAAATCACCTAGAGAGTGATTCCATTTTTTAGTTCCTATTTTGTAGCTTTAGTTCAATTATTATAAATGCCAAAATTGTCCATGCAACGTTTTAAACTATTGGGATACAAATTAGTTAAAATTAATAGAGATTTATGGGTTGAGATTAATTTTAGTAAATCACACATAAAATTCCTTAGTACCACAAGGCCTGGCTCGTGAGAATTATAGGCACTTCAGAGTTCATACTAAGATACTCCCTCTAACCATTTTAATCGACTTTTTCATATTTTATGTACCATCTTCACTGGCTCTTTAATTATATTATTAAAAAATTTAAAAAATTAATATTATGAAAGTATTTTAAAATATGAATCCAATTATATAAATTTAAAATTTTTAGAATAAGAAATAATTAATAATTGATGGTCAAAGTTCAATTTCAAAAAAATCAAACGACAATTAAAGTGACGGTATGAGTAAGGAGCATAGCAAACGTGGTCTTATCAAAATTAACACAACAATCTGAATTGACATTGGTTTGTCCTTGTTGCTTTTGTTTGGACTTTAGAATAATTTGAGTCCTCATTTTATTGCTCAACACCACCCAATCTTTTTATCATCATTACTTCTTAAATCTTGAATCTATCCTTAGACTCATTTACATCACAATCTGTATGATTGCAACAAAACATCAAATTATATAACTCACTTAATTTAGACACAAATTTGGTTCCTCAAAAGAAGAATTATATCAAAACTCCTTAGTAGTTCTCCTAAACCCCCAGGTATTTTAATTTATTCATTTGTTCATTAGCATTCATTTGAAATATTGTGCACAATTTGTTGATGGACAACCTACTTGGTTGGCTGATTGGCTCATTGTTATGGAACATTAGTTAATTAAATGCAAATATGCAATATTTTCTATATTTGAGCTCATGCAATATAATAAGCAACTGCCACCATTGGAGATTTAGCGCATTGCCCTCGTGTCAAGTATTCATCATCATCTTCACTAAACAGTAAACACCCTGGTTCTAATGCCATTAACCACTATTTGGTAGTGTGCATGCTGTTTCCCACACACAAATAGGGAGAGCTGGAGAGTGACTAAAGACACAGAAATGAAACTTACTCAATTACTAAGTACACTTGCAAATATAAGGAGCTAAATAGTAGTTTCATCCTTTTTTGAGTACTATTTCGTTCGATGTAAATTTAACACCCGTGGGAGAGCTGGTGGTATCATGTGGAGTACCACTAAAATCAATATAATAGTACTCATTGTGTAAAAGGGACATGAGGATCCATTAAGTTTTATTTTTACCCAAAACATGACAATCTTACAATTTACCATTGATTAGTTCACCCAATTCAAATGAACCATTAGATAATACTATCTTCATTTTTTTATAGTTATCGCTTAGTCAAATTTATTTTGTTTTTTATAATTATCGCTTTAGTCAAATTTATTTTGTTTTTTATAATTGTCCTATTGCTATCACTGAACTTTTAACATTGAACAATTTTGGTCTTTCTGTCAAATTGGATGTTAATTTAATAACCCCGAGGTTATGTGACTAGTATGTGATTTTTAAATTGGTTTGCCTAAAATACCCCTCCTCCAATTCAAAAATGTTTCCTTTGTAATTTTTAAATTTTCAACAATGATTTTTAATTATTTTAACGGTTTGACAAAAAAATACCCCTAAAAAATGTCACGTGACCTCGGGGTTATCAACTTAATGACCATTTTGACCAAAAAACAAAAAAAAAATTCTCGCGTTGAAAGTTCGAAGGATGTAAAAATGACATTTTGAAAGTTTATTGACGGAACGGGTATTCGTTAAAAGTTGAATGATAATCCCGACCATTAATCATAACTTAAGTTAACGAAGTTTGAACATTTATATTTATTATAATATCTATATATTTATACGAAAGTATCTTTAATCTATATAATTTGGCCTTTGAGTTTCCAAAATTTTACATCATTTTTTAAATAAAGTTTCTATAATGTTTACGAAACATTTTTATTTTTGTTTTATTACGAAACTATATTCCAAAACCAAATCTTGAAACCATAGATTAATAGACTAAACTTACAAACCAATTACATATATATAAGTATTTCCAATACAATTTGGTTCCTGAATCAACAGCTTGTAGTTCCCATTGGTTACCCCTTTTTTAACTTTAAGAATTAGCTTAGCTCAACTTTCATAAAGATAAAGATATATCTCGCTTCGTAATAGTACCGATCAAAAATGTTATTCCCTCCATCCTTATTTCAGTTATTTCAAATAAAGTTTTTAAAAAAATTCAAATTCGTCTCATATTACTTTTTATTTTGCCCATAAATTTAAACTAAAATTTAAACCACTATATTTTCATTTTATAAAATAGTCATGCCAAATTAGAAATTAGTTGGATTCGTATTACATTTATTGAAGTGCAAGCACCATTCCTGCAAGCCCTACGGATCCGGTTTAGATCATGTGAGCACTTTATTCCAATACATACCATCCATTTTATTAAGATAATGGTCAATTAATTAAATGCAGTCATTGTATCCCACATCAATCTTTATTTGTAGGTGAGTTCTCATGTTTATATTGTATTTGAAGAATGTTTATATTCATATTTGTGCAGTTTGTATACTTCACTAGTGCCAGATTTCATGTGTGTGCATATTTGCAACTCTAGTTAGTCTAAGAAATGACCTAATAGCTTTGTATTTTGATTTTTTAAGTTAATATGATCAGTTGATGTTTATAATATTACCTCTGGTAAAATAAATAGACAAGTTTTAATTTTTTGTGGTTCTAAATCATTGCTTCGAATTTTGAACCAGTGCTCATCTTTTTGACAATGTGAGAATTAGTACCGCATAATTTTAACCCAGTAAGAGAAAGACCTCGCTTCTTTTCATGCAAATTGCGTAGTCGAAGCGAAATAATCTCAGACAAAGTTTCGCTAAAAGTGAAAAGCTCTAGTCCCATCAATCAAGTGACATCCAAATCCATTAAATCTTCATGTATTTCCAGATGACCTCGGCGTCTCGTTGCTGACGGTGTTTCATATTTTTGAATAATGAGAATTAGTTGATGTTGAAACGGATGATTAAGGTGGTAATAACTATTCCTTTATGATTGGATTTTCTACTTTATTCTATTGACAGTTGTAATGAATATTTGCTTTCATACTCATTCTTGAATGTTATGATTAAAGTGGAAATAATTATCAGTTTAGTGGATATGTCTTGCTTTAGATATAGTAATTCTTAGTGTCATTGAGATTATCTGTTTGTGTTAAGTACCACCTCTGAAATTCAGTTTTTTGTTTTAGGCACCCTTTAGTCTAGGTATAAACCGGTACCACCAGGTTCATCCAGCTTGTGTTTCATGTCAAAGTTGTTGAAGCCGCAGTTGTATCGCCAGGGAGATTCAGCTTAGTGAATACCGTCTCTAGTTGAAGCCGCAGTTCTTTCGCCAGGGAGATTCAGCTTAGTGAATACAGTCACTAGTGTTAATTGATCTCATCTTATGATAACTTCAGAGAGGGTATGAACGGGGAAGAAAGAATACATTTTATTCCTTTCTACTAGCTGACCGTTTGAATGGCTGGTACGTTTTTTCCTCTGAGCAAGGACTGCAAGGTTCCCCTGTACGTTTCTCACCCTTCCAGTTTCTGTGCACTTGGTTCTTACCCAAATCCGTTTGACTATATTCGCTTTCCTCGCCTGTATAACAAACACGCCAACAATGAAGTTAAGTTGGAACGATCACTTATCCCATTCAAATCAATATGCCATCACAATAGGCCGAGACCAACTCCTGCTTTTAACTCGGATAATCCTCATCGGGTATTTTTTTCTTGAATAACGTACAATTAAAACTTATTACTCTTCTTTATGTCTTTGATGTGTCAATAGATACTTACTGTATCAGCTACTGGTCTTACTATCTAATCAACTTATATGTCAAGTAAAGGATTCTGCGGACTTGAAGCCAAGTGATAGCTTCAAACAATGGGACTCCTTGTCTGCAAAGTTTGCCGGAGCTTCAAACGTACCATTCTTGCTGTTGCAACTCCCTCAAATAATACTTAATGCACGTAATCTTATGGCGGGAAATAGTGCTGCACTTTTTGCTGTTCCATGGCTGGTATTATATCTAATTTGAGCTTAAATCAAAATTTGTTTAAGTAAGGTGTGTAAGCTCACGAATTTTGAAGTTGTAGGGTATGTTCACTGGACTTCTTGGAAATCTGTCTCTACTATCATATTTTATAAAGAAAAGGGAAACTGAAGCCGCTGGAGTGCAAACACTGGGAGTTTTGTCCATTTCTGTGGTGATTACACAACTCGCCATGGCTGAAGCTATGCCTTTTCCTCATTTTGTTGTGACGGCTATTGTGGTTGCTTCTGGTCTTGTCATTAACTTTATGAATTACTTTAATTTGCTCAACCCCAAAATCTGGCGCTTCTGGGAAGATTTCATTACCGTCGCTGGTGTTTCTTCCCTACCCCAAGTGACTCTCTCTCTCTCTCTCTGTGTTTTTGTTTGCATGTGAAATACTTATGATGCCCTGAGACCAAAGTCCATATGAATCAGTTTTGTTTTTGAGTTAATTTCATTCAGAGTTGAATTTTAAACCAGGTCATGTGGTCAACATTTGTTCCATTCGTTCCAAACACTATCTTACCTGCAGTGATCTCCTTTCTCCTTGCTGTGACAGCAGTTCTCATGGTATGCTTCAATCGTATAATTTTCATCTGTTAAAACATTTGTATTGGTGTATTTTGAGTTCAAGCAATAAGAATTGATTGCTTCATGGATTCTGTTTCTTTTCTTTTCTATTCGCCTTTCTTTCATTGGCTTGAATTGAATTTGTGGTAAGTGGCTTGCTCAATTTCTTATGTTTTGTACATGAATCAAGAACATGAATATTTGAAGTTCATCTGAAACTTATTGTTTCTAATTATGAAGAAGAAACATCTTAAGTACCTTCTCTCATTGGGAAATTCAAATTGATTGACTGTTTAGGTGAGACCCCTAAAACTGATCATTTAATATGACTTTTACAGGAAACCTGCAAAAAATTCGAAACAGGTAAGAACTAAAAGTACATAAATTATTGAATGTTAATGTCGACTCCCAGATGACGATCAACACATATAGTAACTAGAGAATGAAAAATAGTTAACGTCCAAAGAAATATATCCAGGCTCACAGCAAATATTAAGCTATATTAACAGTATTTTCTGATTATCTTATCTGTAACATGTACTCGAGACTATCAATAAACTGGAAAAGGCACATCTTAGTAACACTAGCAATGAGAAATAAGATTATTCATCATGATATGATACAACAGTAAATTCAATGCAGAATTATCACTAGTCTAAACTGTAAAGGGTTATCAAGTATCATCACTTTCTCGTGGTATCTTTGGATTGCCAGATTCCTTTCGTTCAATTAATGTTTGAACTTGATTTTGAAGTAAGCTTTTTTAATCACTGTTTATTCAAAATTCTTTTAAACAAAATAAGCTGAGCATTCAGATGCACTGTCTAACAGAATCTTGATATGGGTGATTCTTTGTCATCAGTTTAAATCTTTCTTCATATAATCAAGATTAATAAATATGAAGATTATAACACACAGGCTCGCTTGGGAAAACTGTCCGAGGGAGGTGCGAAATTTGTAGGATCCATCTCAGGCTGGACAGCTACTCTACTTTTCATGTGGATGCCTGTATCACAAATGGTAGTTTTTAATGTGTTCTATTCGAAAACATGACAAGGCTAATATTTGTCATACTTGAGCTTAATTATCTAGACCCATTCCTCTTCTGCAGTATACAAATATACTGAATCCTGATAATGTCAAAGGCTTATCTGCTGTATCCATGTTACTTGCAATGATCGGAAATGGGCTGATGATTCCACGTGCACTCTTTACTCGAGATCTGATGTGGTATGTAGTATTCTCATTTTCTCCCTAAAAATCCAGTAATACATGCTCACAAAAGGAGAATTAAATCTTTACCATTTCAAAACTAAGGATTTGCTAATTGAGATAATATAATCATGAGGACTGCTATGGTACACTGCCCATATCAGATGTCACGCTGCAGTTACATTAATATGGAATTGCATTGCATTCATGCATTCAGTTCATAGTTTCAAATCCTTTTGCAAACTAATGCAGACTTGGTTCTGGGCTGGAAATCCTATAGGGATCTAATAAAAGGATGGCTAAGAAAGAATATTGAACTGAAAAAAACAATTTATCCTCCATTTCCTGTATTTATAGAAGGAATATCTTGAAAAATGATAACCCTCGCTTTTACCCTTATATTAGTTCGCTAAGCATACTCCGTATATTAGTGTGTAGTTCTATGAACTCCTGCCTAAAGATTTTGCGGTCGTTGGCAGTGTAATTGGGTTAATGTCATATAATCTGCAGGTTCACAGGTTCAACATGGGCTTGTGTCTTTTACGGATGGGGAAATCTCCTCTGCTTGTACTGGTAACCATGATTGCTAGTTTATTTTTATTTTTGCAGTTTTCCCATTCTACAATCATTATATCTATTCAACTAATGTTTGTTATGTTCAGCTTCAAATCTATCACTAGAGAGTTCTTCTTGGTAGCAACAATTGGCTTCATTACTTGGATAGGTTTGTCCTCACATTCTTTTATTCACACACACCAACATTTCACTCGGAAATCCTCTGCTTTATTAGACATCACATTTGTTGTCATTTAGCAAAACGTTACATGGGTTTATTGGTGTATTACCTAGAGAGTTTATCTTTGTTGCAGTTGTAACTCTATGGAGAGACACAGTAGTTTATGGATTCAGTTCGCCACTGACTTCTTTAAAGGAATTGGTTTTTGGCCGTGAATTATAATTGGCCGTGAAGCACATCTAAACTCTTCTTGGAGTTCTGAGATATGTCAAAAGTTATCTTATCATATAAGCATGGGAAAAAAGGCAAAACAACTTCTATCCCCGGTAGGCAATGGCTGGACTTCGGTGGTGTTGAATGAGGATTTCTGGCATTAATACTAAGAGCAAGCGGCCTCCCATTGATTGGCAATGCTCTTACATTGTATGATTGCTGAACATCAATATCAACTGAATAAAATTCTAGTTCGTCTGCATTCTTTCCTGTTTGTTAGTTCCAGCATCCTCATTAATCTTTCAAACTAGATGTTGAAATAACTCTGGAGTTGAGAATTGAAGGTAGACAAAGTACTCCTCCAAAGATAATATAACATGAAGGGAGTCTGATTTATAACTCTTATCGAGCCGAGTCGGTCTGGGTTTTGCTATATCTCGACCGACCCGATTCGAAACTGTGCCAACCCAAAACTCGGCTCGGTAGAGATTCGGGTCTCAACTTGGATCTAAATCAGCTTGATATTGTAAAATCTCTTTGTAACGATTCATCTCTGCACAGTCGCCCTGAAGTCTCAAAGATTACATTAACCAACCATCCAACAATTCATACAAGTTACTTGAAACAAAACAACATTCGACTTTTCAAAATGAAATGCTAAAGGTGATGAACAGATTACTGTTGAGGATTTCTAGCCACCCGTGCCTTACCTACGAGCTTATTCAGCGACTTAATAATATAGAACTTCCCATGGGAACTTCCGCTTCAATAATTGAAACCTGCCATGAAAGGCCAGCCCATAAAGGGAAATACCACAAGTGATAATCAATCACACATACATGCACATGTGTAATAGTATATACATATCCTTAAGGCCCTAAATATAATAATGTAACACATGAATAATATCAACTCATCTTTATCAAAGATATTTAACTCAACACAACAAAGATAACACTCATCAACCAAGAATATAGAACGACCGTCTATTAGTTAGCTCCAAACCTTAGCTCCAAAACCAATGTACAACATGCTGCCATCAACATTTACACTTCATAATGTAGTCACTAACATTTGGATCATCACCTGCAGCTTCAATGTTAAAATACACATCATCTCAGAAATTTCACTAGCTACCGTGAGATCATCAACGTGTATATCTCTTAACCCGCAAGAGAGTACAATCATCTCATGCCAATCGACATAAGGATCATCAACATTTGCACATCATCCCATAGCTCAATAGCAAACAGGGCTCATCACCGTGCTTTAATTTGCACATCATCGTGTAGCATACTTGGCAAACAGGGCTCATCACCGTGTCTCAACCAGAATAAAACTCACAACAAAACTAGAATTAAAACTCACAACAAAACCATCACATAACAACCATACATTCACACTATCACATATTAAAACTCATTAATATATTAATTTAGAATCATCCCAACATCTCAATATATCACAATAATTCTCAATGTCACAATGACAAAATCACATATTATCAACATAATTAGCAACTCCTCAATACCACCAAATACACAATCACATTTTATTAACATATGTCAATTATCCAAATTTCACATCTCACACTTTCAAACACACATTCACATTTATTCAACCAATAATATATCATTATACACAATCACAATATAAAGAAAGTTAACACCCGTGAGCTAACTACTCGCCTCAAGCCGAAAGCAACTAACACGCGACTATTTGTTTCAAACACCGGGTCCGGGTTCAACTGGATTGTTTTGAATGGATTTCTATGAAAAGATTAGTAAAAGAACTTAAGATACAATAACAAAATATTTTTTAAAAGGAAAATGGGGGAGAGGGGCAGCACAAAGGGGGAGTAGTAAGGGATCCAATATACACGCACCCAAATAGTGTTTTGTAGTACTTAAATGACTATTTTACCCCTGAGCATAATTTCTGTCACTACTACACTTACAAATAGGGGGGTAAAATAGTCATTTCACTCCAAAACAAGTACTGTTTTGGTGTGTGTATACGCCTGTGGAGAGTAGGGAAGTGGTTTCAAAATTTCGATTTTTAGCTTATATGGGCTTAGATCTTAGTATGGTTTTGGCTTAACGGATCGACTGTGGTCCAAATTCCTCGACGCTGGTTAGCATATTGAGTCAAATTGGATTACAACAATTATTGTTTCAAGTAATAATGGGTTATTTCAAACTTGATTTCAATCGACTCGATATTTGAATCGACTGATACTTGAATCGACTGTAGTGACTCGAAATCCATTTTAGTATTACTCCCTCCATTCTTTTTTACTTGTCTTTATAACCTTAATTTTTTTTCAAAATATTTATTTCGAATAAATATCGAGCGCTTTACCAATTCGGTTCCACTGAAGTCTGGTAACCTAGCTCGCGAACAACACCGGCTAAGATCGCTACGAAAGTATCAACACCCACATATCTTTTTCTAATTTTTGTGAAGGAGCATGTTTTTAATAAAAAGAAATCGGTATCGCGATAGAGTCAAACTCCCCGCGATCTCTCGAAATTTATGGATTACGCGCATGATGAAACGGGTAAGATCCTTCATTTGTAACGCCTGCCCGGCGCACCGGTCGGCGCTAAGCAGAGATTTGATAAATACCAACCTTTGACACTCTTAATTTGTAGCATCCTTTTTAAACATCTTGCTAGAATAGTACCCTTCCCCGCAAAAAGACTAAACTGCCCCTTAAAAAATAGCACCCTTATCTTTTTCTTCTTCAATTCAAACCCTAACCACCACCTACCATCCCTCCTCTCCCTCCTCCACCCCCTTCCCCCATCCCCCCTTTCTCCCTCTACTCCCCCTCCCTTCTTCACCCCTGCATCCACCACCCTCCCTATATCCGAATTGCTGACCTCCCCCACCCCCCTAAAATAAGGTCATGGAATCATACAATAATATTCGTTTGGTGCGAAGTAAAACAATTTAAGCAATAATAAGAGAAAAACATATCCTTAAATATGAAAAAGATTTGGAATATTATACATACGGGGTTTGTGGATGATAGATCACATACATTTGACAATAATAATACAATATTATATATATATATATATATATATATATATATATATATATTGTAATTGTCACGCATTCCACTTTTAATTAACTTTGTTTATTTATTATTTCCAAGACATGTTTAATGATTCAAATGTATGCATTGAATAACACACAATTATTTTTTCTCACATGATTTCACTCTAACAGTCCTGGTGAACATCCCGACTCAAGCTTTCACGGCCAAGGTTTTGGATTCAACTCGTTGACAACATATATATTCTACTTTTCAGAGAACTTTACTCTAACTGTATTTAGTTAGAAATTTCTATATTAGTTATTTATAATATTCAATATATGTATTCGTAATTTGCAATACTATGTAATCGCATTTCTATCGGCAATTTTATTTAAGTACCTCAATTTTACATCTATAATTTCATGATTAAATTCACACACACACACACACACACACATATATATATATATATGCCTCATATATTATATATTATTAATTTATTACTTCTTTCATCAATATGAGTTTATCATCATATGTCATTTTCAATCTTTAATAATTAGTTTTAGTTAAATAATAAATATATTTTTTATGTGAGAACTATCATATTATTATAATAATAGGTATTAGTTAAATAATCATATGTTTTGTGTAGAATTATTATTGCTTAGAACTATTGTTATTAATATTATAATATGTATTAATTAAACAATCATATGCTTGCAGAATTATTATTATTATTATTATTATTATTATTATTATTATTATTATTATTATTATTATTATTTATTATTATTATCCCTATATATATGAATTTAACCTATTAAAAATAAATAATTGATATACTATATTGACATCAATCTATCAATATATTTAGTCGGTATCTCTCTACGATATCTCGCTGCAGATAAGATCTCAAGTTATGTATATCGTATTTATCATGATTTTTATATTATATTTAAAGAGTTATTCGAGATCAAAATATCCCTTCAAACAATAAAAATATTAAATAGAAAAAAAAAATATCAAGAGTAAAAAGTTTTACACAATTTTGGGAATCTATTTCAATTAAACATAAAAATGAATAAATATTTAATAAATTATCTGTGATCCTCGTGACGTGACGTGAGATCCTTTACTAGCTTATCTAAATTTCATTGAAGGAGTAACAACATTGTTCTTCTCCCCTAAACCTTGCTAATTTGTCCAATCAAGTTACAACAATTGAGTCAAAAGCGAAAAATCATGACACGAAATACTCATTATTGAGCAAACATTAGTGCATCCTCGAACTGTCTTTATCTTGCAGTGCAACATTGCTTCAAAAGATCATCATCCACATGACCACATAAACAAACTCTTCTTGATCATTCATATCTTACAAGTCTTGCACTAAATTGAAATTCATTATATTCCATTTTCCTTTCGGTTTGCCATTATGCTACTACGTTCAACAGTACATAAAATGGTGTGCAAATTTTGATGATTTCAAGCATGCTAAAGCTAGTTTACATATTCTCCTTATTGTCTGGCTTACAAAATGGAACTTTTCTCCTAAGTCAAACTATCAGCAGCCTTTCTACTGTTTTTGAACTTTGTTGTCAGATTTCCAGCAACACATACATATTGAAAAAAAAACATGGTCCAACATAGTTGATATTATGCATTTGTGCTTGTACTTCCAGTTTCTTGGATTCTCCATTTTTCATAGACCTAATAATAGGTAATAGAGAAGGGTAACTGGTAGAGAAACCAACATGCCAAATATTACCCTGCAATAGAAAAGGAGAAAATTACATTAGTAATGAGTCACTAGTGTATTGTCTTTTACAAGTTGCAACATTATAATTTAAACTTAGAAGAAGTAATTGATGTCATGTATTGTATGTGTTTATCATGATTAATTATGATGTACCTATTCTATAAATGCATAATATATTGTCCAATTTTGTTAAGAATAAGTTATAATGGGAGGTATACATATAAATGAGTGATATGATCATCGCCTCAGCGTTAGTCCAAGTTATAGTCATTTTAATGGAACTTTAATTTTTCTCACACAATAAAAGAAAATTTGAAAGTTATCAATGAGAAGATATGGGAATTGATCATTACTTACCCTGTGCTTAAGATGTCTGGATGCAATCCGTATTCTCTTGCGAAAACGAATGGGACAATTCCTTGAGGCAGAGCTGCCTGATATCAGAATAATTTTCATGCTTATTAATACTCCTTTCTGTTTAAATGAGTTAATTACTCAAAAATAGGTTAAAATGCCATGCAACCATCTTCAATTACCAGGATTTTCATCTGCTATATAAAATTCATCTAATATTGTCTAAGTTTCATTATTTACTACTCCAATTTTAAAATACATAATCATCTAAAAAAATTTTAATTTTTCACAATAGTTAATTGTTTATAATTTTAATATACCTTTTTACAATTCCAATATAACTTTTTACATTTCTAATGTAGCGTTTTACAATCCCAATATATCTTTTCACAATCCATTAATAAAACATTCTTTATCTAAATAATCATCTATTTTGAAATGGAGAGAGTATATTCTTAATGTCAATATCAAAATGTATTTGATTACTGAAAGGTAATTGTCAAAATAGTCCCAACTTACATGTGCGGGTTGCATTTTCGTCTCGTTTAATGTAATGTATGTGCAAATAGTCTCTCATATTGGTCGAAAAAGTGCACTTTAGATCTCTTTTTTACAGGGGCATCTAATTTTGACGGAAAGAATGACTCAAGTACACATTTTCGACCAATATTAAAAAATATTAAGTGTTAAAAATTATGTGTTGGCCTGAAATTGTGTTTCACTCCCATCTTTCAGTCAAAAGTTGACGTCTCTGTGAAAAGAGGGACTAAAATGCACCTTTTCGACCAATATGAAGGACTATTTGCACAGACCTCACACTAGAGGGACGGAATTACATTTGCACATATTATCTTGTATCATTTTGACAATTAATTCTAATTACTGAAATATATGAAACTTGAACTTTATTTCTATTCCATTTCTATAAAGTTGTTAGTTTTGATTTTTAATATTCAAACATATATAATTTTCATTCACAGCAAGAAACTTATAATATTAATAATAGTAAAATGTATATAAAATATTATGTTGTATATGTTGGTATTTGTTAAATTTTTCAATGTTATACAACACATAAAAAAATATTTTCAATCATGAAAATTGTATATTAGATAAATTGTTTAGGATGGAGGGAGAAGTTAATATTTTAAGGGTAAGAAGAAAAATAATTAAGTTATCTGAATTGTAATGATTTAAAGAACAGTTACCTGAACAATGGCAGCGTGCAATCGAGCATCCTTGAGTCCAATTGCAATTGATGCTGCTGACATTAGTAGGGGCCCACAAACAAATCGAATAACCATGCCTATTATCGCCAATTTTGTACCACAAGCAATTAAACGTGGTTGTAGTGCCATAAACAAACCTATATATATAAAAAAAAACAGGAGTATATATTATGATTTTCCTAATCAGAGAGTATATGTTATGTTTTGATTTCATCCTTTTTACCCTTTTATCATGTTTTTATTTGAATGTTGTATTTGATATTATTCAAATATCATGTTCTGTGGGCGATGTAGTGGAAATATATTCATGCTTTCATTCGGAGAAAATGTCTAATTTTGATTTCAAGAATTTAAGACAAAATAGTTTAACACTCCGTATTAGTTAAAGTTGATTTTTTTTTTAAATTCATGTAAAATGGTACTCTCTCCAATTTTATGAAAAAAAAAACTGAAAATACACTAATTTCGTGGGATGAATGGAGTATTGTAAATAATTTGTGATTTATATGCAATTGTATGAAGCAAGGCGAAAAAGGAAAAATGTGTTAAGATTAAGGAGATAGTAATTAGAAAATAAATTAAAATAACGAGAAGATCTCTAAAATAATAAAACCAAGGAAGTACCCAAAAAATATATCGTAAAAGTCTTAGCTGATAATTAAACTAAATTTAAAATTATTCATCTGATAAATGTTATAAGGTTAGAGTTTAATTTAATCAAGGAATTAAATAAAATCTTCGTTACAATTCTCAAATGTGTAAAGGTTTTAGGACAAAATTCTTCTTCTTTTGAGGATCATAATTGTAATGTAATATTAATAATTTTTATACCATTGGCTACTACTTTTATAACCCTCTTAATACTCCGTAAATTATAACTCGAAAATATTTTGACGTATTGTTTCCTCTTTTTGTTTAGAAAACCTACCTAAACTGAACATGGCCATCCCAAGGCCTGCATCTGAGATTATTTTTATAGAATATTTTACGATACTGGGCATCCCCACATTCCATCTGCACATAAAAGAAGAAACATATCATTTGTTATGATGACAATAAACCCAAAAATTCAAACAATAATAATACAAAAACCTAGATTTTCCAACATTTTCAGATTTACTTTTTGCTCAAAAGTGCTCTTGCTTTTTTCGTTACTATTTGACTTGGAAAAGATGGAACAAAATAATAATCCAAGTCAAAATTATTACGAAATAATAATGATTGGGCACAACTTATACTGGTCAAAGACTCGGGGCAATTTGTTAAACTCATTAAACACTTAAAACTCTAATTAATTTAGTATTTAATTTATTGTCTTTTGTTTGTTAATGACAAGTACTTAATACAAATTAAGTACTTATTAAAATTTTAACAAAAATTAAGTTAAAATTTTAGCTATTTTTTACCTCTAATCAAATAATCTCAATAATTCTCCTCTTACCCAATTCTAATCCCTAAAGAAAACAACCTCTTCTCCTTTCTTCACCTTACAGACGCGAGCCAGTTAATCATGTTCGTTTTTTAACAAAGTGGTGACGACGTGCCTTTAGATTATAAGTGCTCAAACGAAGACAAGTATTATTTTATTATTAATTAAAGCATTGTGGCTATTATCTAATTTTTTCAATATGTACGCTTTTGATCAATTTATTGAATTATATATATATATATTTATAAATTTTAATATTTATTTAATGATATTTAGAATTTATTTGTTATTTAAATATTTATTTAATCAAATTATTAAGTATTTTATACTACTATTTATAATCAAATTAATAAGATTTATTATTTAATTATCTATTATAGTATTATTTATTTAATATATGATTCATATATAAGTAAATGAACTAAGGTAGGGGCAAAGTTGTCAAAATAACTCAATTTAAGTCTTTTTTTGAACTGTTATCAAACACCTAAATATTTTCAATATTCAGATTCAGTCATAATTCAGATTCAGTAATCTCGCCAGCCATTCCGCTGTGACTTTAGTTGGCTGATTTACCAAACACCCTCTACACTATCAGATACGGAGTATTAGTAATTTATTTATTTCAATAGACGTTTTTATATATTTTTGTAGGTAAAGACAAGAAAATAATATAATTATATTATGATAATTTATTTAAAAAATCTAAACATTTTAAACCTATCAAAATAATAAAGAGAGAGCATAGAATAAGTCATGATCAAAATTTCGAGCAATTAAAAAAAAAGTAAAACATTAATTGTAATGAGTTAGAGGATATAAAAGTACACTAACTCTCAAGTTTAAATTTACTCCAATAGCCCCACAGATTTTGATTCAAGCTTTCCACAGCAAGGCTGCCTTTGCTTTCTATTCTCTACTCTCGTTGGAGACATATTTTATTTTATTTTGTATTTTATAACATTTATTTTATATGTAATCGTATTCTTCATTGCTAATTTTTTTTTAAAAAAGGTACTAATTACAACTTACTTAAATGAGATGAGAGACCAAGTGAGGCCTATAATACTGGAATAAGTATTTGGATTTCTGGAGAGTTTCCTTGCAACAACAATTAGAATGAGCCTCAGCATGACAATGGCACGAGGCATCTCTTGATTGGTCTTTGTGCCCTTGTCTTCCTCTCCTGCCGCAGGAAGTTTTGCACAATCTCTAAAGCTCAGGTCTTTTCCTGATTCACAATTACAGATTTACAGTATATATATAAGTAATTTAGGACCAAAGTAATCAATCAGTTAACTACCCAAAATATATTGATATATAATTATATATTGATAATCACCAGGGTTATTAATCTAATGAGTTCTGAATTTTTAGATGACAAAAGACCTAATTTTATTAAAACCAACAAATTTTGTTAATTGAAAATTAAATTAAGTCACTTTAATTAGCATGCATGTACTGAGGAGTGTGTCAATTTTTTGAATTTTTTAATGTATATAATTGAAAATTTTCTCATATCATAATACTAAAATCCTAACTATACATCATTTAGTGTCGAAAACCATAAAGCTCATGTCTTGACTCCGCATTTAGTTAATTGAAAAATCAATTAAGTTCCTTTTTATCATTCTTGTACACATGTGGTTAAGTAAAGACACAAATTAAATACTTAATCTTTTAGTATTATATATATATATATATATATATATATATATAATGTAGATGATTTGCATTTTAGTTTTTGAATTTTTTTCTATCATGCCCTTATTAGGGTCAAGCATAAATAAAGTTAATTTTGAAAATAATATATATATATATATAATGTAGATGATTTACATTTTAGTTTTTTGAATTTTCTATCATGTGCCCTTATTAGGTCACATGAATAAAGGTAATTTTGAAAATAATATAAAATACTTGAAATGAACAAGATAGTATATTTAACAAATATTTATATATCAAATTAGAGAGAAAAATATTGTATGAATTTTTATTACCTATGTTTTGGTATATATATATATATATACTAACAATTTGACACACGTGATGCGTGTAAAAATTAAATTAAAATTCTCATTTAAGTAAATTAAAAAATCACTATAAATTCAATGACCATCATTAAAAGTTACCATCATTAAAAAATTACTATAAATTCAATGACCATCATTTAAGTAAATTAAAAAATCAATATAAATTCAATGATCGTTTACCGACATCATTGATAGTCCAATATGTGCAAATTCACTCAAATTATTTTATTTATGTTGGTTATTGTATAATCGATAAACTTATATTCAAATTATGCAATGTGTAAGAGGGAAAAAAAGAAATGTACATACATATATTTGGTAATATTACACCTAAATGTAACTATTTCATGTTTTGTAAATACCAATCTTATATTTCAAGAACATATAAAGATCATTTAAGACTTGAAGATCCTAAACATGACAAATCAAAGTTGAGGGCAAATTCTTAATGAGACACGTAAATTCATAAACTACTCTCAGAATGGGGTGCTTTGTGCAAGTGTAATGATATAGTTTTTTTCTTATTTAAAAAAAGTGATACGATTATAGTATAGGCATATAATATGATAATTTTAACCCTACAAGATAGATAACTAATTGTATAATATATAATTGAAAAGGATAAATTTGGAATATAATTTTTTGGTGAAGCCAAATAATTACTTACACATATTCTCGTCATTCATAGTATTGTTATATATAATTATAGAACAAGTGAAATCGAAATGTATCAAGAAAGTAATTACTATATTTGATCTCGAAAGCACTAAAGAGATACGAGAATGATAATATATTTAGTGGAGATATATGAAGTAATATGCAGTGGAAAGATCATCAAAATGTCCAACTTTGTTACAAATGCTTATTATTACCCATTTTTACACACGTGCACTTAAGTAATCATATCACCACTAACTTCAAAAATATACATACACCATTATTAATAGTCAAGAAAAATTATATATAAAAGTGTGAAATCGTCACATTAACGGTCCCTCTAGATTTCTGTCCTGAAATTTTACGGAGGAGGTAAATTGAGAAATTATATATATAAGCTCAAATAGTGTCATTAAATGACAACTTAGTCCTCAATATATATACATATGAGTTGAAGTTTAGGTTATATAATGTACATATGTTTTTAGTGAAATAATTCAGAATTCATGATCTTTTAATTGGAGGTTTGAGATAAATGTCACTAGGCTAGAAGCCGTAACTAATAAATTTTAACAAGTGAATTATTGAAGAGTAATAAAGAAAAGGCAACTTGATGATAAAGAATCATTTATTGTTTTTACAATTCGCTATACAGAGTACAGTAACCAACATTTGGTTAGTTTAGGCCACTAGCTAATAGCTAATCTCTTAAAATTTACTCCATAAGAAACTCTATAACTGTTACAAATTCATATGTAGATTATAATAAATTTTGAATATGAGAAATTCTTGGTGACATAAGCACATTAGATAGTGAAGAATAATTGTTTGTTTCATTATTGTAAGGTCGTGTTGGTTTTGACTCATTGTCAAGTCCTGAATGTGTCAGAGACATAGATGATATATATATGACATCATCTATGAATTCAATTTTAAGGAGAGGAGTAAATAAAAGAATAAATGTTGAGATAAGACCAAATAAAAGTGCAACTTAGGTCATGCATGCCTGATTATAATGGAATCTTGATGCAGGGCGACAATAATATGTTCAAGCAAATCCTAGACAAGAAAGCAATGTTGCTATGTGCATGCATGCCTGATTTCCCTCTATCATGAGGAATCTATGAGAACAGTCAGAACTGTGTGTTTACAGTTTTCAGAGAGAGCATGCAGTGAGAAAAGACTGAAGTACATTCAACTTTATTCGGAAAAAAATAAATTTTAAGGGAAAAAACAAAACATAGCAAAGGAACAAAACAATGTACCACAAAGAAAGGTGACAGGACAGTTATTTTCATACCTCCAACATCATCACTGATGGGCTCTTTCCTGTTATCTCCAGTGTTTTCGCCATTCTGGTGACATTTCACTGGGGATGGGAGCCGGGAGTATCTACTCCCGGCAGCTGGAGACCGACCCCAATTTGGGGAAGTCCCCGAAGTGGTAATAGTAGTCAAGTCGAGCTCGTTGAAATTCGACCCACGTGGAGTCGGTTGAAGCGAGTACACGTCAGAAGAGGCGTAACCGGAGATCCGAGGGCTCCCCCTATAGGAGAATGCCACGTCACCGTGCCCGAATGGCATTCCAAGATCACCATTTGCATGGTAGGGTGTGTTGACCGAGAAGATTTCGGCATTGGAGAGGTTTGATGGTCTAGGGGTAAGTCCATAGGAGGAAGACAATGCCGAATCAGGAGCTGATGATATGGACCGTCGGATGCGGACCCTGATGCGTCCGATGCCATCCATTTCGGATTCTGTGCAAAGAGGGTCCCGACCATCCAACGATATTACATCGTTGTCGATTTCGAATTTAGTTATGGAGGCTGCAGTTGTTCCTGGGAATTGGTTCTGGATGAGAATTGTTGCTGCTCTGTATTCAAATAGGAATAGCAACAATGTGTACCTTATGCCAAAAAAAAAAAAAAAAAAAATTGATTAGGATTGATTTATAAAAATGGACTATGTAGCATACTGCATAATAAGACGATTATTACAACCATGTTAGAATGTAGTCTCTTGTAGTCTTGTTATATGACAGTTCTCAAATGCCAGAAACCAAAATTGTAACATTGGGTTAAGTATGGAGATAACTTAAATTATACATTTATCAACACAGAGGCTTACTCCATTGACCTTATTATATATTGGGGATTATTGGGTACATAGAGCAAGCCTCTAATATTTCTCGTTCATTTCCCTCAGATGTAAGGATTACGTAGTATTAAACATTGACCTAAAATGTAAATATAAAATTAGTTAAATAAATGAAAACTTACCAAATGATGCATTGAAGAACAACAAGCTGGACCATGAGGCTCTGGGCATCTATGAAATCCCCATACATAGCCTTAAGTAAAGGGATTCCCATGACAAGAGTATTGGGAAGAGTAGCAACTGAGAAGAGAGTGATCAACCAATCAAGCTGACTTTTCCAAATTGCCCATAAAGATAAAAGACCAAGAACTAGCAACTTGGATAGTGTATCAGCTAAGATGAACTTTATGTCCATTTGATATGGATTGTTTTGTGCTATAAAATGGAAAGAGAGCACTGGAACTGCAAATACAGCAACAAAACGATTGATGCCTCCACATTGTTGTGGTGTGAATATTTTCCACCATTTTACTGATCCATATGCAACTAACATTGCAAAGTACAAGGGTACCATTGCACACATGACCTTGTAAAAATCCCCTAGACTTATCATTTTATTTTCTCTTTCCTAGATGTTTGATTATTTATTCTAATGACAACTGCGATACTCAAATTTTGGAATGTGGGGGGCTTAGATGGAGCATATATAAAAGAATTGGAAAGTGTACTCCCTTTTAGGGTGGTTACATTACCTCAATCGTACTACTTGGAAAGTGTACTTCTACAGAGTCGGGAAATCCGCATTTAACCTTCAAAAAGTTTTACGAAAGTTGGGACCGAAAGAATCAAGTCCGAAAAAGGTGGGCCATAAACTTGGCGTCAGTACGGCATCGGCGTAATAGTCGGGTACAAATTAAACTTTTAGATTTGAAAAATAATTATAAAATAAAATATCTAGCGCCGGGTTAAAGTTTCAAATGGTGTATCATTTACGTGGTAAAGTAATAATAAAATGATTTTAAAATATATTATTAGAGTCGGGCGCTACGACGGCATTTAAATTATGTAAATCGCTTAAAATTAAATGCAAAATAAATAATAATCGGCCGCCCTCTTCCAGCCTTCTCTCATTCGCTAAAGGTTAGCTCTTTTTTGCTTTTTTTTTTTGTTTTTTTTCCGAATTATTGTTAGCTTTTTTTTGTTTTTGAATGTATTGTTTAATTAGTTTAAATTATTAGTTGTGATTAGTTTAAATTTTAATTAGTTTAATTGTTAATTTAATTAGTTTAATTGTTAGTTTAAATTTTAATTAGTTTAATTGTTAGTTATTGAATGGATTGTTAGTTTAATTAGATTAAATTGTTAGTTTAATTAGTTTAATTAGTTTAATTAGTTTAATTAGTTGTTAGTTTAATTAGTTTAATTAAACTAATTAGTTGTTATTAGTTTAATTAGTTGTTATTTAAACTAATTAGTTGTTAGCTTCAATTAGTCGGATTGTTATTATTAGTTTAATTAGTCGGATTAGTTTTCTAATTAATTTTAATTGTTATTAGTTTAATAGTTGTTATTAGTTTAATTTAGTTTAATTGCTATTTTTTTAATTAGTTATTAGTTTTATTATTTTAATTAGTTGAATTAGTTGAGTTAGTTTAATTATTAGTTTAATTAGTTTAAACTAATTAGTTGTTAGTTTAATTAGTTGGATTGTTAGTTTAATTAGTTGTTATTAGTTTAATTAGTTGTTAATTAGATTAAATTGTTAGTTTAAATTTTAATTAGTTGTTATTAGTTGTGATTAGTTGTTATTAGTTGTGATTAGTTGTTATTAGTTGTGATTAGTTGTAATTGTTAGTTAATTGTAAGAATTGTTAAATTAGTTTTCATGTTTCGTCAAGCAGATGCCTCTTCTCAAGTGGGTGGTAGACCCAAGAAGATAAGTGGTAAATACGATGGGTGGGTGTATTTATGTGGTAAAAGCGTATAAATTTATAAGTGAACCGCACCCCCCCAAATTCCAAGAGGGAGATCGTGACGCTGACTGCGATCCATCCGATGACCCATTCCGCCATATGGGGAGAGAGTACACAGTCGCCAGCCTCACGGGGGTTGCCAGAGCGGGTCACATGTCGCCAGCCTCACGTGGGGGCGAGTCGTATGCTACTGGGATTATGTCCGCCGCATGCCCCCCATTCGGCCCGGACGTTAAGCGAGGATTTAATGGTGACGATGGCGAAGGGATGCATTTAATTCTCCTTGGAGTTGGATTTACGACGCGACCGGTGAGGACGTCGGTACTGAAGCCGTGGACGGTGGATTTATGTTTTCATGTACGGGACCTTCCCGCCTCGCTGGAGCCTCCGCGCAGGCGACGTGGATCGCTCCGCCGATCGCCAATGACAAAGTTAGTTTCGTTAATATATTTTTAGTTGATTGTCAAATTTATTTATGTTTTATTCATGTTATCTAATTTTTTTTATTGTCAGATTGTGTGGAGAGGGGGTACCTAGATTTTGGAGCTCCCAGATGCGTTGTACTGATGTTCGGTTCTGGCCGAACTATAAAGACATCTGCAAGAAGATATTGGCGCAAATCTGGGAGTCATTCTTGGTAAGTAACGATTCAATTTGTTTAGAATGAAATGAATTTGTAAGTATGTTAATTAAATTTGTACTAATCTTTTCTATATTTTTTTTATCAGGGGAGGTACAAGTTTGAGAATGGCGAGGAGCGGCAGGCTGAGCTGATATTCCATGCTGAAAACAAGAAGAAGTGGAGGAATCACGACGTATAGCGGGTGCGGCCGCTGACAAGGCGGCACCGATGTGGACCTCGCTCGGGTTGATGGAGAGTCCGAGGCCGAGTTGGTGCACGCTCTCTACGCGAGTGGGAGGAAGTACTGGCAAAGATTGGATTACCCCGACCACGAGGATAGCCCACAAAAACAGCACCGCTCTGAGCTGAGGCTCCACTGTGGTCGATGTCCTCTCATCATACTGAGTAAAGCGGACGACTCTTAGGACGACGAGGAGGTAATTAACTTTTGTATTTATTGTTGTTAATTTAATATTTTGTAGAAATTGTAAATAATGTTTTTATTTTTATTTTTGTTTCAGAAGAAGAAGACTGGGAAAGATCCTTCGCCGTTGAAGTATCTTTATGAAACCAACTTGGTGAAGGACAACGAAACCCAAGAAGAAACTCCAGGCGATCCGAAGAGGGCCCAAGCGGTGGTAAGTTGGTTTATTTTTACCGTTTTTAAAATTTAAGTTTGTTTATATTTTATTTATTAACAATAATCGTCTTAATATTGCAGGAGGAGTACAAGGCGGCTATGCTCGCCGGGCATCGGCCCCGACTTTCCTATACGGATCCCGCGACGCTCGACTTCGGGCGGCGCTGGGAGAGTATCTGCCGTGAGCTGCTTGGCGGCGGAGAGTTCTTGGGATCGGCTCTACCGGACGCCGCGGGGCGTTGGTCGCCGCCGTGGTACCAGAAGGGGCCGCTTACCGGCCACCGCCACCACCGGCCGGTCAGAGATTATCAGATGCTGAAGCTAATCACCCAAAGACGCGATCAAGTAGTGAACCCGAGGGACGCAATGCTTTGTCAATGCTTGCGCGTATGTCCCAACAAACCGGGTCGCTCTTGTAACGACCCGCCTTGTGTGGGCCCCGAGGTTGGGACCGTCATCAACTCCGATTAAACGCAGTCACCAACGACGAAACAATAAAAAATGACTTCATTTAACATGATAATAACAATAATACAACTCGCTCCATCTAAAGCGAACTAACCAATACTACAACAACTGAAAAGTAATAATGTAAATACAACATCAAACCACTTGTTTTACAACTCGAGACAATAGTAATGATTACGTACAACAAAACTCCCAAAAAAATAAAAGTATGATCACAGGTCTTGTCACCATCGCCACCTCCGCGGGTACGCAGCTACTCGGCCAATGCATCTCGGTCATCCCGCAACAACCTAGGCATAAAACGCCCGCCCATAGGGAAATAGGGAGTCAGCTAAAAAGCTGAGTGAATACAAATATCACAGAAGTTAACCCACCTTATCATACAAACAAGGATAATTCAAGTCCCTTACCTATTTAAAGACTATATACCTCAAGAGTTATATTTTATATGCTACTCACCACAATATAATCTTTCCTTAATGGCTTTCAACCAACACCGATAACCCACAAGCACCACGCCAACAACTTACTCACAAGATGCCTTAATCACAAGAGTATATCTTTCTATTTGTTATCTTTATGAAGTATACGAATACATATAATATACAACTCAAACATTACCACCACTCAACATTTCACAACTCAACCAATTATCTTTAGTTCACCGGAAAGTGCTACTCCCAATTATAATCATACACCTCCTATGACATCTGAATGTTTATCATAAGAACCTCCAAATCGTTTTATTATCTTAATACAAATGAACAACGTATATCTTAAATAAAGATAACTTAAGCACGGAATTATCTCACCAAATTCTTCATTTAGTCTACGAAACTTATTCACCTCAATGGTATCAATGTCGTGGTTAGATCATAACTTATATACTAACAGGTTTAAATACAACTTTCCACTATATATAAAATATCATCAACATCATCTATCGATTAGCAATTTAACGTTGTTTTATAACTTTTATACCTAACGTTTCATTCAAAAAGTTATCTCAACCATTAACCAACTCAATTTTTCACCTTAAAGGATATAATGATTAATTACTAACCTAGGATCCACAAGAAAAATCGATCATATTATCAATAATCAACCGAAACCTAATTCGACATACTCCCTCATCAAGGCAACATCTAAAGATAATCACAAGACAATGTTCATAACCAATAAATAAGTCATAAAACAGATTATACAACACCATGCTGTAAATTTAAACAACACGCCAAGATATAATACAAAGTCTCACAAGTGTACACCATCACCCTTCCGAATAAGTTTATCAATTGGGACCGACGCTCTCGAATATAACAATTGGATACTTAGCCGAATTATCGCCTAACTCAGAAAGTCACGCCAAGTTGGTTTAAGGTCTCATAATCCCAATTTTTGGTATATACAAAGTAAGGCATAAGATTGATACTAGCACCTAAATTCAAAGATAGATTTTGTACACCTTTAAATCCCCTGAATTCATATCTATAACGAACTACCCGGGTCTTGAACTTCGAAGTCAAAACAACTCGGCCCTACTCACGTATTCCGCCATCTCTCGACACCCTAATACTCCTTTCTTCATTAGGCTCATATTTATGCCTCTTACCAATTAGTTCTTTAATGAACGTGGCATAAGAAGGGATATTTTTTAGAACGTTTAAAAGAGGTAAATTAACATGGACTTTAGACAACATATCATAGAGTTCAGAGAAAGACTTATCCATTTTACTACGGAGGAGCCTGGGGAATTCGCCAGACCGTGGAACATATGGCTTCACCACCTCCTCGATCTTCTCCTCATCTGAGCTAACCTTCATCTGATTCTCTTGTCTCTTCTCATCTTTCTTGTCTCCATGAGCTCCAGTATCAAGGAGTTTTCCACTCCTCATAGTCATGATGGCATTTGCTTGCTCGGGTTGACTTGAAAATTCCCTAGACTTCTCAACCTCATCGGATTCTTCAACCATAAATGACATGATAGATTTTGCCTGTTCAGGTTGACTTGGAAATCTTCCCGGTTCTGGCTTCTGTCAGCCTCCGGCAATTCCACCCATCCGAATCTCTAACTTCCTCGACATGCACTAGTGTTCTGATTATGTGCTTCCTGATTCTTAAGCATTTGTAAGATTTGATCGAACTGACCTCCACCAGCCCCACCAGGTGCATTGTTGGCATGGATATTCACTTGCCCTTGGGGTTGCCCTTCATTACTCTTCCACGAGAAATTTGGATGATTCCTCCATCCCGGATTATAGGTGTTTGAATAGGGATCATTCCCACTTCGAGTTGTAAATTCAAGCTCATGGCATTTGCTTGTTCTCACATCTTAATAACCTCATGAAGCTAATACATATCGCACTCGCATGATGATCCGTAAAACTCATAGATAATCGTCAATTTTGCCACCGCACGGATACACCAACCGGCCTATCCACATCAATGTTGGAATTAGAATTCTATTCCATGTACTCCCTCAGTATTTCTCCTAACTCCCTTCTCGCAAGGGAATTATTAGCTAACGATTCAAAATTTCTGAATCTCTTCCATTGTCTTGCCACCGAAGTTGCTCCTCCCAACAAGATTGCTAACCATCATTTGATGCTAGAGTCGACCATCATATAAATATGAGTGTTGTAGTTCATGTGGTACATATGATGGGGACATCAATCACCAATGTCCGGAACGATCCCATGCCTCGTGAAAGACTCATCATCATCTTCAAGAAAATTCGAATCGCTTCCTCGATTTACTCTTTTGCATATGTATAGAATCCTTGCTACAAACTTTCACATGCATCTCCCTCTCCATATATGGATGTATCTGGTGAGTATAGACAAAAAACCACTCCACATGGGTCGTGATCTTCTAAGGTATATGGAAGCATCTTCAATTTCGTATACTCACGTGTTACTCCATTATTGGAAGACTACCTACCATTATCCTTAAACTCATTCAAGAATGTCACTGGTCTTCGCTTGCAATCCCATGAAAAGTTGGCAAGTTATGGAAGTGAAAGCTTCAACTCAAAAATTTTTACTTGCATCATCTGTAACGACGCAAGACCTGGACGATCCACCACTCCCCGGCAGCCGACTCGCCTTTCATTTGTCTTCCCCGCGGTCAATCTACTATTGGGGTAATTAGAACTGACACCTATTTCTTCCAAGTTTGTCGATATTGTTTGCTCAAAGGTAATAAATCGTGACTCCAATGAACGCTTCGACCAAGCATGCACTGTAAAATCTCAACTCGAAACAAAAGATCAAACAACCAAAAAATAATTATAAAATAACTTAAAACTAAACAACTACTAAAAATTTAAATAATTTAGTTCCGGCAACGGCGCTAAATTTGATGGAACAAATTATATTCCTCATTAAGAGAGCACGAGTCGTGACAAGAGTACAATGCTCAAGTAAGGGTCGAATCCACCGAGGAACCGGGTTTACTTAAATTAATTGTAATTGTAAAACGAAACTAAGTATTAGAATTGATCAGAATAAACTAGTTAAACTTAAATTAATGCTGCAATTAAGAAGGATAAACTTTGCGGAATAAAAAAGATTACCAGGGTATCGACTTCACCTAACAAGAGTATCTCCTCTATCCAAATAATAGATTTATCAACACTAGGGTCCAATTTCTCGTTAGTTCGCATACCTGCTCGGGAACAAGGGTTCACCGATGTTCTCGCTTAATTAATTCCTATGTCACTAGTGAAATTAATTAGCTAAAAAACCCCGAAGCTAAAGGAAATCTATCGTAACCAATCAACGGTCGCACACTCCGCATAACAACCCACTCAATTAACTAATCAAGCGATCTATTAGCGCCTTCCTTTCTGCCGAGTGTTACATAATACTCAGGGATTCTCATATATAAAAGAATTGGCCGATTCTAAAAACACCGAATCAAATTAAGTCTACCGATTAATACTAGTGCAATTATAATAACTCCAAAATCCTACAAAAATACACTCACAAGATTCAAGCATCAAAACCCCCAAGAATAAATCTCCATTTACTACTCATACTAAAGGCTTCAACAAAATAAATACAACCAACCGAACCGACCCGAACCGAACTGAAAATAACCGAAATTGGAGGAACCCGGAGGCTAATCCGAACCGATTGGGTTCGAAAATAAAAAAACCTGAATTCGTTCGTTCGGTTTTCCGAATCGATCGTAATTCGGGAACCGAATCGAACCATTGAATTTTTAAATAAAAATAAATAAAATATTATATATATATATATATAACCGAAATAACCGAGAACCGAACCGAAAAATAACCGAAAAACCAAAAATAACCGAAAAACCGAAAAACCGAAATAACCGAACCGACCGAACCGAAAATAACCGGTAGAACCGGAATCAACCGGGATCGAACCGATGACCGAACTCGACCGAACCGAATCGTTTCGTTCCATCTCAATTCGGCTCGAAGCTCAAAGTCGGTTCGTTCCCAAAAATGCCCAAAAACCGAACCGAATCACTGGATTAAGCCCTAACTCATCGAAATAATTCATAAATAATATTATCGAAAGATAAATTAATCTGTAGCATTTAATAAAAGAAAGTAGAAATACTTATCAATCAGTTTTCAACGAAACCATCGTAAAAAGAGTAATAAGAAAGTTCGCTGCCGAGTCGCATATGTTACTGGCTGTTGCCGAAGAGAAAAGTTAATGAATAATTAATATTCAATCGTCATTGGATTTTATATAAGTAGTGTTAATTCCTAAGCCATTCTCTCGATGCGCCAGATAATCGCCACCTTTTCTTTCCTTTTTTCGACGACTTCGGCCCACTCTTCCTAAAATTACATGACTCAGTCGTACTTTTAGCTCCTTTTCCTCGCCTTAAATTAGCACATATTTTCCAAAATAGTAATAAAAAGATCAGAATCACATAATAAATGATATTTGTCAATTAAACAATGAAGCAATCAAATTTTGAGTAATAAAACACCCAAAATCATCCTAAAATCTATGACAAATGATCACACACAAAGAAGCGATAATAGATCTCACACTCGCACTTATACCAAAGTATAAGTGCCAACACCGACAATGTACATAGCAAAGCCGAGCATTAGATTCACACGCCGCACTATACCAAGTATAAGGCCAACACCGATAATGCACATAGCAAAGTGCGATAATAGATCTCACCGCACTTATACCGCGATAAGTGCCAACAACGCCACATATCCTGCAAGGAAGGAGAGTCACCTAACCCTAATCATCCCAACTATAGGGTCATATCCTAATACTCAAGTCACCTCAAAGTCACGCATAACTCCAACCAACACCTCCCAACAACCAACTACTTTACTCTCAAACAATATCAAAGCACAATAACTTAAACATCTCACAATCATAAATCAATCACAAATCACCACAAGGCCACAGAATACAAAAAGTGCCGCCTAGGCTACAAAAAGATTACAAAAAGTGCCGACACAAGGCCACAGAATACCAAAAGTGCCATTGCCATTTAAATACAAAAGTACCGGAGTAAGTGCCACATAACTTTAAATGCCGACAAAGGCCGCATACAAAAAACATAAGTCGAGAGTTCGCTTGGCTACTTACCTCAAGCAAATCTTCAACGCCTGTAAACATACAATCACATAATCATATCGCTTTTGGCTCACACAAATGAAACACACATAATCACACAAAAATGACAAGCATACTAGTCTCACATAATCATATCACAAATGACATGCTTCACAATTTAAAGTAAGTATTTAATGTAAGCACCCCATGGTGATAAGAGACTCACCTTGGTTAGCAATAAACGCCTCTGCCTTAATCGATCCAAGTGTTTTCTCTACGCCCAAGGCCTAATCAAAACACCGAAAAATATAATACTACTCACAACAATTTTAACCGTTATCTTAATTAAATTTCTCGACTTATCAACCCATTCTAGTTAAATTAACAACTTAAGTATGATTGCTACTTATGTTTCAAAGACTATTAAATGAAGAATTTCAACTATCCCGACTAAATCCCGTGATCGATTGCCTCCCATCCATAAGACTATTTTGAAACACGCTTATATATGACCCCCTAACGCCTATTTCAACAAACGCCCATTCGCATTGTAAACCCATATCGCATTTTAACCGATTCGCATCGAGACAAAGAATCCCACCCCACATTAAACCCACAACATATGAATCAAAATTAACAATATCCGCCGGACTCTCACACGATCGTACTAAAAAGGCCGAGGTCGCGTGGCCGCTCATTAGTCCGCTTTTGTCCGGCTCCAATGCCGCTGGGTCTAATTTAATACTAATGAGGTGTGGGAAGCGACGAGATTTTAGCAAAAGTTCCTCCTGCACACGCGCTCAATACAGATTCGACAGACGGTTCGAATCACGCTCGGCACACATTCGTTAGTGGTTCGTTAACGAAGGGAGGCTTTATTAAACCGACTTCCTCGGGTATTACAACTTTTAAGTCGATTCACTCGGTTCGCCAGAATCGGACGCCCGCTTTCATATGAACCGGACGTCCGTAACCGCCTTTATTTAAACATCGATCATCGAGAAAGAGGTTATTGGCCGGACGCCCCGCTTGGACTAAACGGACGTCCTGCTTACAAAAACTAAATTTTTTCCTCTCTCCTCCTATAAATAAAGAACCACTACTTTCTTTCATTCCTGGCTACATCAAATATCATCATTGGTTCATTTATTCGCTGAATATGTATCATCTGTCAAGCATTACTTCAATTATAAAAGTTATATATGTTCAAATTGATGCGATTCCACCTGAGAACAAACTATTTGATCAAGAAGTTCAAAAGAATTAGCATCATCATCTTCCCTCGCTTTTGTTGCATTGAATATCGATACAATCGCTCCATCCTATTATATTGCTTATTTATTTGATAAAAATCTTGTTAGTATCGCTAGCTATTTATTATTTTCTATTAAGTTAAAGTTTATACAATCTTCATCTTCTCGTTATATCAGTGACCAAGAGATGTTGGACATATATAAAGGTACGAATGTAATCTTCTAATTAAATTTTATATACTTCATTTTTTTACGAATGTTAAATGCCAGAGGTCGGGGAGAATATCCAACTCGAATGAAGAAGATTGAAAATCGCCTCGATTCCATTGTGGATCTTCATGTAACTAAACTTCATAACGCACTATATAATGTATATCCGTGACATCCACGCCAACCCGATCTTTCACTCCCAAATATCCGCTAAATATATGATGGATGGGGTTAAGAATTTGTTCTTTGTTTTTTATGAATGAACTTTGGTTTATTTTATATGGATAGGATGTTTATGATTTATTTTGCCATGTATGTTAAAACTGGTCTGTGTATTTGAAGTTTGCTTTTGTGAATTTCGATTTTGATATTTCAGGGTTTATTTTTACGATGCGCTTTGTAATACCCGACCGCAAAATGCGTGCTCAAGTACAGGCAAGGTGGCGCGCCATATGTTTGATTAGTACTACTCATACTATCAAGATGCATATTCCTTTCTAAGTTCATCCTATAAGAACTCCAATGTTAAGCGCCATTGACTGGGCAAGTAAATTTTAGGACGGGCTAATTCACTCAGAAGTTTTCAAATGGAAGACGCTGAACAGACAAACGCGCCGACTGCGGGGCGTGCTCAAGTGCAGGCCACCCATCAAATCCATTAACGACCGACCCGGCAAAGGGCGTCGGGCGCATGATGGTATCGAGCAAAGCCGCCCCCGAATCGCGGAATCTAAGCCGCTTTGGGCGCACAAAAGCAGTCGTGACACCTTCGGTGCCGTGCAGGAGCCACCTCTGTAATCTCACACGGATTTGCACGGTCCCGATGCGTTGCGGGCTTAACGAGGACGCTGAGTATTTAAGTGGGGGAGGCTTAAATACTGCACTGGGTGGCCGGGAGAGACCCGCGCGTCATGGCGCCGCCCATCAAATTCCATTAACGCACCGACCTCGTGACGGGCCGGGCGCATAGCCACAAGCGTTTGGTTTATTTGCAATAGTGTAAATAGCGGCACTTAAGTAAATAAACTACTAAACCGAATACGACGCAGCCTGTTGGTCGAATGTGACGTCCGGTGGACTCACAAGATTCTGGGGTCCGGGGCTTGGCACACTAACTAGTAGGGCGACGAGGCCTCAATATTCTCCCGCGCCGGCTCGCTTTCTCAAGACATTAAAAAGCCAAGATACTGACATGGCCTGCTCAAGGTCCGGGGTACTTAACTGACGTGTCCCGTCCGGCCTACTTGCTCGCCTGCTGGGAATAACTAACCCCAAACCCAAACAATAAGTTGGCCTGAGTGGGCAAACAACTATTCTTACTTCAAAAACTCACCGCCGTAAAGCGCCAGAATGCCAGATAAATAAGCTCCCAAACGATATTACATTTGCTTGACCTCGTGGTTGTGTTTGGGAATGAAACTACTATTTCTATTCCTCCTTATTTGCAAGCGCAGAATTGTGAAGTTTCATTATGGGTAAAATTGTCATTTCACTAAAAAAATTACTATTTCAGTTATATTCCTGCAAGGTTACATATTTAGTAACATTATACACACAATTTATTTAATTTTTTTAATGAATAACAATTTCGCTCTTAATGAACTTCCTAATTACTAAGACTTCAGAACAGAGATGCACAATACACAATTAAGTTCTCATCACTCTGTGTATACAGCCTCAGCAGGCACAGGGCCCAACATATTCTCTGATTACTGGCGACCCAAACCCGGCCCACTAAACAGCTTCTTTCTCACAACCCAGTCCTCACACGCCTCTCTGCCCCTACAGCCCTAGTTCCATAAATCACCACAAGGCTTCGCTTGATTTTCACCACCACAAGCTCGATTACAGGTGATTCGAACAATTATTCTTTTAATTTCGTTAATTTATTTTAATTCTTTAATTAAATTCTTATAATATGCCTCGTTATTGCAAGTAATATCAGTGGCTATTAGGCTGTATTTCTTTAATTTATTATAATTCTGTCCGATTACTTTAATTTGTGTCTGAATTTGTTATTGTTTCTAAGTAATTGGTATTTATTTTTTGAATTTATGTTTTTCAATTAATCAAATAGAAAGAACAAGATACTAATTACACTTTCGCTTGGAAGAATTTTCGTTATTTATTTATTAATATATTTATTATGATATTCTAAATATAAATTTTTTTTATCAATTAATGATTCTTTAACCTGTTGAATATTTTAAGGTTTTTTTGCATTGGAATTTATAGTTTGATAATTTGTAGTGAGGATTTAATGAGCAATTTTGTTCATTAGCTTGATGTTCTTGATGATTCGATTAAAACGTTATAGTTTACTGGTTAGGCTTTTGTTTGAAGGATGAATTTTGTCGTGTAATGGATATTAGACTATTGTAGGGATTATCTGATTTATTGGCCTTTGTTATCGGCTGTGGATTGAGAGAGATACTGCATCATTAATTGCCACCTCGGCCTCGGTTGTCTTGGACGGGGACGTTTAATTATAGGTGTAATTTTCGATATTTTATACTTTTGTGAATTTGATTACTGTTTCTTATGTTGAATCTTTTTAAGATTCTGAGATTTTGCTCTGCTACAGAGTTGTTGACTGCCAATGGCAGATGAGTCGAATCATACATCACATGAAAGCAGAGACGATGGTAAGAACATTTAATCGTTGTTTTTTTCTAAGTGTTATAAATGGTGAAATGAAGCAAGCAGTTCTAATATGTATTCTGCCTTTTAATTCTAAAGTCCTAATTTTTCCGAAGGTCGGGTCTTCTTATGAGGGCAAAAGGAATCGGCGATTGTCATGTATCAGAAATAAATATGTTTGCTATGAAACAAAATAGATCATTCATATTTGAACTATAGGTACCTGTGAGAAATGTTTAGATATACGAATTGTACCTCCTATTTCTTTGAGGGTATGGAATTTAAAAGGAAATCCAAAAAAAGTCAAGTAATATCTTTGACAGGGTGTGTTGCTGTTATATATTTGATTTTGCTCGTATATTAACGATTTTAAGGTGGTATTACAGTCCTATTTTAGTAGAAATTGCTTAACTTTTATTTTTACCATTCATTTCTCAAAGACGAGCGCTGATTGAATAACTATTCTAAGCGACTTGACAAGAATGTGTATCCTAGTGTCAAATACACTTCACCTCTAATCAATAGGTCAGGGGTTTGAGTCGGCTCATTGCTCAATATGAAAAAAAACTATTCTAAGCGACTTCTTGAGCAACATACAGTTCTCGTTTTTGGCTCAAAATGTTTTCTTTCAAGTAATTTATCACAATGTCTTCTTCGGTTCACTTTTATTTTCACTTCTACAACGGATAATGCCGTGGAACTAGATCGTAAACTTTGACAAGTTCAATGTATGAAACATACTAGGGGATTTTAGTCTCCCTTTCAGTTAAATAACTTTGCTAAGTTTTTAATCCTTTATTTATTTATTTTACATTCAAATTAGGATTTACTCCTTAATGAGTATTGAAATTGATTGATACTATATTAAATTATCTGTAGACATGCAGATTATCCTGCTTTTCTTAAGTAACCTAAAGATTCTGAGGCATCATCGGGAGTCGTTTAGTTTTATGTGATAGGTCCATTGTCTTTTAGATTGTCCTAGGACTTGGTTCAATCCGTTTAGCAGTGATGTTGAATGTGAATGTACTAATCATAATGTTCTCCTTCTGATATCAGTTGTAGTCATCAGCCCCAAAAGCCATGTAAAAGTAGACAAAACTGAACCCCACTCCCTGTGAGCTATGTTTTATTAGCCCATTACACTCTCAAAACTAGCATATACGTTATATCAGCCCATTTGATTCTCAGAACTAGCATACATGTCCCCATTGTTGTCTTGGATTAGTATCCTCTATCTTCAGAGTCTAGCCTATATTACGAAGTTTTCTGGTTCTAACACAAGAATTGATGAGTATATGTGAGTTCCAATTTTCTTGTCTACAAGTTGACCTCTCTTCATTTATGCTAAAAAAGTACACTCCTATTCTTCCTAATTTGTCTATGATATCCTTCATTTGAATCTACATGGTAAGGTTAGACTAAATGTTTCACCTTTGTAGATGATGATGAAGACTACGAGGAAGTTGACAGTGGTGAACGTTATCAATGCTTCCTGTTCGGGAATGTAGATGATTCTGGGCATCTCGATGTTGACTATCTTGACGAGGTATATGTTCTGAATATTTGACATTCACTTCTGTTAACTTGATAAGCCAAATGAATTGAGTCATGCATAGATCGGGTCCTTCACTCTAAATGACAGAACTACTACATGTTAGGTCTAGAAAAACATGGTACAGCTAGGCTAAAATTCCAAATATATGTTTTTGACCACTTGTTCATTTTTTATGTTTCTTCTCCCTTTTTTATCTTTAAACCACATATTATATATGTCACTGTTAAACTGTTGATAGGCTCAATTTTTTTGTTTTTTTAGTTTGTCAGCGATAATACTTCCTGCTGCTGATTTGAGTTATGTTTTTCAAAGCTAAGATTACAGTTATTCAAACCTTTTCAGGATGCAAAGGATCATATTGGAGCATTGGTTGATAAACTTGGTCCTTCCCTGAATTTAGATGTATGCATGTCCTACCCCTCTACACATTTGGGAGTTCATTATTTTCTTTCGCTTTTTCATTGATGCTTTTCTTTCATTGTCAGATATCAGTCAAATCCTTGAAAACACCTTCAGATGCTATTGAACAAGGTATTGCTGCTAGCCAATGAATATATCTCTTTAATGAAGTATTTGGGCGTATGTTAAAGTTCTATGAGTTGGACGATTCAGTTCCTTTGTTTTGGGCTTCCTATACCTTTTATACCATGATTAATATATATATCTTATAATTAATTATTAAAAAAGGTAAAATTACCATGAAATATTAAAATTTGAAAAGAAAAAATCAACCAAGACAAAAAAATGAAAACACATACTGAAATTTCTATAATATTAAGTTTTAACAGATAAATTATTAAGATCAAGAAAGTGTAAGAAAAATAAATTACTACCGACTATAGTGCAAGTTTCAGGATCACGATTAAAAGTGGAAGTAAGATCCGTACGGAGAGGAAAAGAATATTCAACGTTTGAGATGTCATTAGTTGTACTAATATGTAAAGTTGGGAATTTTTACGCATTTCTATTCTATTATTCTTTTTGTTTTTTTCCTTTTCTAATTAGCATTATCAATTTGGAAGTATTTATATAACGTGTTTTTCATGTTTATGTTCCCAAGATTATGACAAGAAAGCAGCAGATGCAGTTGATTATGAAGATTTTGATGAGGAGTATGATGGGCCAGAGGTCCAAACGGCTACTGAAGAAGATCTTTTGTTGCCAAAGAAGGACTTTCTTGCCAAGGATGTTTACACCAATAATCTGGGGGAATCCAGTCTGTTTGATGATGAAAATTATGACGAAGATGATGAACTCGAGAAGGGGCAAGAGATGGTGGAGAGCAGTGTCGATATTCATGGCTTCACTTCATCAGGTGTTACATTAGAACCTAAATAATGTAGTACAATCATTTTGAGCTTCATTAATATATAGATTGTCTCTCCGTTCGTTAGCTGTCCCAAATCAACTTGATGAAAAGAAGCTAGAAGATTCCTGCCAATCTGAGCGTGGGTCTGACATGATTGATGTTCACTCTGAACATGCAATTGATTCTGATCATTTGATTGACAAAACTGAAAAAGAGCTTGATTCTGGAACACTGGCTACTGATATGAAGGATTTACTTGATTCTGAACATTTTGCTGCTGATTTGGAAGATGTCCTGTGCCAAGATGAGGTACGCTTCTCCATTAGAAGTTCTCAAATCTCCATGGAAGAATTTGTTTGTTTAGGAATTATAATTATGTCATCTTCAGTGGAATAAGAATACTATAGTTATTACTATGAGGATCAATCTTGCATAGTCATGACCTTCTATCCATATAATATGGTGAAGCAATAAGATCTGGTTCCGCTTGATACTTGTTGCAGGATTCCTGCTTAAGTTTTTCAAATAGATTATTTGTTATGTCTACAAGGTATTTGATTGTGTGGAGGAGGTTATTTCATAATGAAATGTTCTTGGAGACAATATCCTTTCTTCACTTAAGTTTGCATTCAATTAACTACCTCAACATGTTTTTATTCCTGTAATGATTCATGCTGCAAGATACATCTTGTACCAGGATAAATCTTGTCCTTCGGAAGAACCTTGTTGCAGCACAAGTTCTGCTCCATTACCCATTCTTTGCATAGAAAACGGGATGGTGATCCTGCGGTTTTCTGAAATTTTTGGCATTCATGAGCCTCTAAAGAAGAAAGAGAAGAGAGATCATGGATACTCTGTCTCTAAAGGTATATTGTGTGTTTTTGGAGTCCTTAATTGTGGAATCTTGTGTGTTTTGGACTCCTTGATACCTGAATCTTGAATACCATGATTTAGACTATATAAGGGAGAGTAATCTTTTGACTACGGCTTAAGTTCGATGCTCTGCTTCTTAAGTATATGATATTTTATGTTGTCAGAAAAGTACAAATGCATGGATATTACTGATGTTGTGGAAGAAGATGAAGAAGCACTTTTTAAGGGTTCTTCATCTGACATTTCTTCTACAAGACTCGCCCTTGAAGCCCAAGATGATATTTATTCCTCAGTACATTATGAACCAGATGACGTCCAATTTCAAAGTTCTAGTCCTTTCACTACCGGGATAAGGGACCAGAAGAAAGATTTCTGCTATGCTGCTGAACCTATGAATGTGGATGCAACATTAGATCTTCCTGCTGATTTTCATTCTCCTGTTTGTCCCAGATATTGCCCCCTGGATCAGCAAGATTGGGAAGACAGGATTATATGGGACAACTCTCCCTACTTGAGCATAAATTCTGCTGAAAGTTCGGAGATTTCTGGACCTGAAGATATGTTGGATGACAAGGAAGGGGATTCAGAAGCCATGCCTGAAACAGTTCATGAAGATTTAAGTGACAAGCACGAGAAAGATCATGTTCCTCTGCTACACAATTGGCCAGTACATGTCGAATCTTTTGGGTCTAGAACATCTCCAGTGCAGTTTAATAGGTACCATCCCCAACTTTTAAGGTTAGATTCACGATTGGATTCTGAAGACTCTGCTCACAAAGTGGATGGACGAGATGGTACCTCAGAGGAAATCCTCCATGACGATGTAATAGGGTGCTTTAGTAAGCTTGGATTGCAGAATAGAGATATATCAGATGGATCTTGGTTGGACAATATAATTTGGGAACCACACCAGCCTAATAATAAGCCAAAGCTGATTCTAGATCTACAAGACAAGCAAATGCTTTTCGAGATATTAGATTCTAAGAACACCAAGCATCTTCAGCTTCATGCTGGGGCTATGGTCACAACTCGCCCAGTAAAACTGAAGCATGGGGATTCCCTTGAGCAGCATGGACATGGAGGCGCACATGGGGGGCGGTTCAATATTGCAAATGATAAATTTTACTCAAACAAGAAATCTTCTCAGCAACTGAAATCACATCTTAAAAAGCGTTCTTCTCATGGTCTCAAAGTTCTCCATTCCATTCCGGCACTGAAGTTGGAGACCATGAAAGCAAAGCTAAGCAAGTAAGAGCTTTCTGTGACCTTTATATTACAAGGTTTTTGTATATTGAAGTTGTATGGTTGAATAATTTAATGCTGCCTTTGCTAGTCTTACTTATGTATGATAGAACTAAACATAAGTTCCTGGCATCTAATTTTGGGAGCTTGGGCTGCATCCAAACATTTTACTTATGTTAGAACTTAGAAGATACGCAAAAAAGTTGCATCTACAATACTTCTTGGGAAAAAATTTCTTATAGCTAACTTTAGTTAGGACTAGTGTTAGCCTAGTTTCCAGGGGTATTACTATTACTAGCAACCGGGTTCAAGTCCTTGCAATGACGAGGGCCAAATTTTAAAAAATAAAATAATTAACACTTTATGCTTCCATGCCAGCAGTCTGAGACAGCTAGTGACAGAATTTCGATTTATGGACATAAGTTGTATTATGAATACAAGTTTTCATGAGTAGAATCTGAATATGGTCCTCTTGTCATGGTTCCAGTTATATATAAATATTCAGAATAGAATTTTGCCTTTTTGTCTCATCTTTTTTGCTCGTAAAATATGCCTAGAGCTGTAGATGAAGGTTGACTGCACTTCTTATTATTATTTTTACCTTTATCAATTTAACAGTAGTACTGACGTCTATACCGTGAATTTCATGTTTGAAAGACTAAAGGGAGCCAGTATGGCTACAGGGTCATTTATACTACTTTTTGGCATGTTTTGCAAATCCCTAAAGCCTCCTGTTGCTACTTCACATTTTGGGTGCATTGTTGTCTACTTTATACCGAGGCTTTGGCATTTCTTTGTCCCTCCTGCTTTGGTAAAGTAGGAGGCTTCACAACTATGTTTCATATTTTTGTAACTATTTAAGGAAATCAAAAGAGTCTACAGTAGTTCAACAGTACATTTTTTGTTGTATTTCTTTATTATCTAGGATTCACAATATATATGTATCTATATTAGAATGAAATGGTAACTGTGCATCTAATGTTGTGCTGGCTGAATTGTCAAATTTCGCTTCATATTTTACACTCTTCTTATTTTTTCTATAATTCTTAACCAGCTTACATATTACTATTTTATTTTCAAACTTTTTCCATCAAAATTTATTGGTGTTCTAGAAAAATCTTATATCATGTTCCTCCTGAAGTTTATATTTTGTATGGTTTGTGATGTTCTGTCATTCTTCCTAAGCTAACAATCTTACTTGTCAAATTAAACTATAGAGATATTGCTGTTATTTGCCTGAAATATTCATCGGAATTGCAAATTGTTCATCTTGTGCAGTAAAGATATTGCTAATTTTCATCGACCAAAGGCTGTATGGTATCCTCATGACATTGAAGTAACACTCAAAGAGCAAGGAAAGCTACCCTTGCATGGGCAGATGAAAATTTTATTGAAGAGCTTGGGAGGGAAAGGGACTAAACTTCATGTAGATGCTGAGGAGACCGTGCATTCAATAAAAGAAAAAGCTTCAAAAAAGCTAGGTCACTATCTCTTTCCTACATTTAGTCCTTGCGTGTGTTATAAATATTTACATAACTGTTGAATATTTCTTTACTGACCTACATTATGTATTATGTTTGTGACTTACAACTACTCCTTGATTTTGTAGATTTTAAACTTTCAGAACCAGTGAAAATATTTTACTCCGGTAGAGAGCTTGAAGATCATAAATCTCTTTCTTCCCAGGATGTGCGACCAAACTCCTTGCTGCATCTTGTTCGAACCAGAATCCATTTTCTGCCGAGAGCGCAAAAACTTCCCAGTGAGAACAAGGCTCTGCGTCCTCCTGGGGCATTCAAAAAGAAATCTGATCTTTCTGTAAAAGATGGCCATGTCTTCCTCATGGAGTAAGTTTGAAATCCAATTTTCTCATGTCTTATATATTAAAGTAACGCTTTCCATTGTCTGCACCATTTTAAGTTAATAACCCTCCAAGTAAAGGTTAACCTCTTAATGTTGAATTTCTTTTAAATAAGTTTATTGTTGTAAAGCTATTTAAGGTCACTCCATATCTCAAATGTGTATTTAATTTTCTCGATAGTCCTCCATTTCCATGTCTGTTGAATATATTTCCATATCTTTAATGTCATATGGAGTCAAAGGTTTTACGTTCTGTGGCTCTTGAATAAAAATCAAAACGGCTGATTACACTACCTAGGGTTCTTATATGTTGCCAAGTAGTAGATAGTTTTTGCACTTCATCATGAGTCAATTTGGAAACAACATCTTTGTTACCGCACGGGTAAGGTTACGTACAAGGCGGGAGCCTCTTTCAAGGCATTGGGACATGTTGTTGTTGGTACCTCCTCCGTTTGATGTTATATAGTCAAAGTAGGTCATGTCAAAAATAATTTAGGAAGTTTGTTGCTTCAATTATCATATGGATAAATCTGAGTACTTAAGTGAAACTTGATCATATAAAAGTTCCCATTAATTATTTGTTTATTTTGGTTTTGTTAAATCTTTCCTGTTAAATGGTAGGCACCTTTGTATAACTTTATAGCTAATCTGTGATGGATTTTAGCAGTTGGTCTTTATGAAACTATACCTCCAATGTAAAATTCATAATATAGTAATATTAGTTGTAGTGCAGAAAATGTAGAGGATAAGATAATGCATTAGAAAGGTTAAGTAGATGAGTTGTCAACATTTGTAGATATGATATTGAAATCCTTGTCTTTTGTGCAAACATGGTTAAGTTACAGTAGATGAGAAGATAGGTTGTAATGGATTCAATCTTGGATCTCAGGTTTATGATCTGTTTTTTACTCAGAATTTATTATGTTTATATATACAGGTACTCTGAGGAAAGACCTTTACTCATAGGTAACGTTGGAATGGGTGCAAGACTATGTACATACTACCAAAAATCCAGCCCAGGTGATCAGACAGGAACCTTAATGCGAAACGAAAACAATGGTTTGGGAAGTGTGCTTCCACTTGATCCTGCTGATAAGTCACCTTTCCTTGCGGATATAAAACCTGGTTGCTGCCAGTCAAGTCTTGAAACTAACATGTATAGGGCCCCAATATTTCGGCACAAGGTTCCATCAACTGATTATTTGTTGGTCCGCTCAGCAAAAGGAAAGCTTTCCATTCGACGCATTGATAGAATTGATGTTGTTGGGCAGCAGGTTAGCCTAACTTGAGTTATTTCATACTTCTCTTCAGTTAATTGTTGATGTTAATTTTGGTTCTTTTTTTGAGGATGTTTTAATTATATCACCTAATGATGTGAGATGCCAACAGAGGAATGATACTCATTTTTGTTATATGTTCATAACATGTAATCTGATTGATTGTGTTTTGGGATATGGGCATTTTGTATCTTCTGGAAACTGAAATGAATATTGAAAATATGTGAGATACGTCAGACACGAAACAGTACATATTCAAGAAAAACAGTCACAGCAAACAAGTGTTCACTGTTTGAAATAATTCGCCATCTGACATTTTTCAGTTTTCCTTGTTGATGTTAAATAGCTATTGATCAAGAACAAATGTGAATTGGTCAGACTCCTACCAATCCTGTACACTAAAAATCTCTACTACTTAAGGATTCTATTGTCAGTTTTCAATCAATAAAAAGTCAATCTATGTTGATGTTAAATAGCTATATTGATCAAGAACAAATGTGACTGCCCGGTCAGACTCCTGAAGCAATCTTGTACTCTAAAAATCTCTACCTAGGGGTTCTGTTTGATTTTTAAGTATTTTTAAATATTTATTTTCTACACTATTCCAGGAGCCTCACCTGGAAGTGATGTCCCCTGGGTCGAAGAGTGTGCAAATGTATTTGGTGAATAGGCTGTTAGTTTATATGTACCGCGAATTTCGTTCTGTTGAGAAGCGAGGGGGAAGACCTTTTGTTCGTGCAGATGATTTAACTACCCAATTTCCGAGCTTGCCAGACCAATTCATTCGTAAAAGGCTGAAACATTTTGCTGACTGGCAGGTACTTCAAAAGGCTGAATGTTAATTTTGTTTATCTGCAAGCATTTAAATATGTGTGCACTTCAATGAGGCGGCATATGTGAAATGAGATTTTGGCTGGAAAATGGGAGATTATAGTGAGATCGTGCGTGCCTTAATTGACTCTTTCCATTTCCTTTTTCATGTTTTAATAGAGGGCACCAGGTGGACAGTTTATTTGGAGTATGAAGCATAATTTTCGTATACCCTTAGAGGAGGAATTG
The DNA here is from genome assembly GCA_019722365.1 of Lithospermum erythrorhizon. Lineage (NCBI taxonomy): Eukaryota > Viridiplantae > Streptophyta > Magnoliopsida > Boraginales > Boraginaceae > Lithospermum > Lithospermum erythrorhizon. The sequence continues at coordinate 283,332 of JADFUC010001025.1, forward strand.
AGGAGGATGGTGACACCAGAGAATGTAAGTCTCCCGACATGGTATACTATTCCTTTCTTATCTAGGTGGGGTAAGGTAAGCTGACAAGGTGTCAGACAGACCAATGTATATAACCAACCAGTGTGGTTGAAAAGTTTGTAACTCGAACTACCAGTCGATAAACACTTGGTTTATGTAATTGGATGTAGTTTCTTGTGTCTAAAAAACATGTATAAATGATTCTTGCTACCCCATGCCCCTTCTGCTATAGTAGTTGGCTATGAGCATGTAGAATATTAAATAATCTGACAATTTCATTACTTATTTTGAAAGTAGTCCCACATTTTTCTTCTGTAGGAAGTTATATTGCTTCTCAGAGTTTCTGTTTAGTTTCTTAGCTTTCATAGTTGTCATAGTCTAATCATCCATCATACTGTCGTCATAAGTAATGCAATTTTAAATGCTAGACATCGAATATGTGCTCCTGCAAGTCAAGAAACCTTTTTTTTGCCTGAATTGCTAGCTTGTCATAATTTTTAAGGTGACCGTGCTCTGATTTTTAATGACTGAAGAGTTGCATCTCTCGATTTAAAACGAAAGGGAAAACTAATGTGAATATTCTTTTAGGGTGAATATCTTTTTGTAGTTATTATTTGATTTTCTGTTGGCAAACACTCGTTAGTTTGTACACATCTTGCTTATATTTCTTTGTTACATTTTCCTTGTTTATTGCATGTTTGGAGAAGTTCTCAGGCCTTTTGGGTGAGAGGCATGATGGGTTTTCATTTGCCCATTTTTATGTGGTCTCACTTTCACAAAATAGCTCTTCATTTGAATAGCTCTTACTAAATATGAGCCAAATTGCTGCAACTAAATTAAAAGAGTAAGCAAGTACTAACAAATAATAATTATGGTCTACTCTGCATGTGTTAGTTCCACATTGGAAGATATTCTGTACTAAAGCAAGTGCCAAGTTTCTGGGAATGGACTATCGATTTTGGTTTTTTTAAAGGAGTTCCTAAAAATTGATTGATTTGGAGTATATTGGATGAATGGTTATACTGTTAGCTTTTTATAGATACCGGAAACATTTATAGTGACTTTTACAGGTTTGTGCATATGAAAGCATGCAAGCTGGTCTATATAGGCTGAAGCGGTTAGGAATTACAACGCTGACTCATCCCACAGGTCTTACTTCCGCAATGAATCAGCTTCCTTATGATGCCCTTCTCACCTTAGCTGCTGCATCACATATTGAACGGGAACTCCAGATGACCCCATGGAACCTGAGCAACAATTTTGTCTCCTGTACTAACCAAGTGAGTTGTAGTCTCTAAAGGTCACCAGTTCTTTTGCTGGGTGGTTTTTACTTAAAGGTCATGAGCTGGATTTGGTGATGTCTTTATCTTTGTCGATGTCTTTATCTTTCCAAATATCTTCAGTTATTTACACATCTAAACTTTGTAAATGAAACATGGAGTGCATCATCTGTACAGTTTTGTTCCTGGATTGTCCCTTGAGTTGAAACAGTCGTTTTCATCTTTGATGTGGATTTAATTAAATTTGCACCCTGAATCTGTCTCTCTACAAATATCCAGGGCAGGGAAAATATTGAGAGGTTGGAGATAACTGGTGTTGGTGATCCCACAGGGAGGGGATTAGGATTCAGTTATGTCCGAACTGCTCCTAAGGCTCCTGCGTCTAACGGAATGGCAAAGAAAAAAGCATTTGCTGGAAAAGGCACCACTGTTACTGGAACAGATGCTGATCTGCGTAGGTTGAGCATGGAAGCAGCAAGAGAGGTCTGTTCTTCACAAGTTACTTTCATCTCATATCCCCATGAGTAAATAGGATTCCTGTAGCTAGGTAATTGTGACATTTTAGAACTGATGTACATGTTTTATGGGGACACTGATAAGTGGAATATCATCTTAGTTTGATTATTTCCAAAGCCGATCTTATAACAATTAGTTGTTAATGTTTGCCTCTACTAAGGTATCTAAGTAATCCTCCTTATTACTAACTGAAGATAATAAAAATAGCAAGGCATCTAATCCTGTTTCCTGTCTTAATCCATAAAGAATTTAAAGCTGGCCTATGCCTTAAACCCTTTATATTGCATTTGAGTAGACCATAATGATAGGCACATCTCGTTTGTCCTTTTCATTCTCTGTTACTAAAAAAACAAATGAGAACTCTTAACCTATCCCTTGGCCGAGCATGGTGCAGATGTCAGTTTATGAAGAAATTATAATTACTCAAAACACATTCATGTTATTTGTGAGAGAGTCAAGTGCCTTTCTGTTATGAATTTGGTGAAGGATCCATAGAAAGTGGTATCTGTTGGATTTCTTATGATGGATTTGGATTTCATGTTTACTCATTTAAATCAATAGATTTTCATACCCCCTCCTAATACAAAATGGAAGGATTTGTGCGACCCCCTCCCTCTCCCTTGAGTTTCTTGTGCCGCTTGAACCCCTTCTTCCCCTCACCAAACCATTAATCCAATTTCAATAAGTTGCTTACCATCAAATTAGTTGTAGGAATAAGTAAGCCTTGTAGTTTTGCTTGTTCATCCTTGGGGAACTTAACTCCCTTTAGAGAGGAAAAAGAAAGAGTGAGGCAGTGAACAACTAATGAAGATTCTCTTTTCAAGGCTAGAAGTACTACATTTAAAATGCCTCTTGATATTTAGCCTTACGCCTGAGTAGGAAATCTTGATGAGTTTTCTTAGCACCAGTCTGCCAGCTTATTCTTCTGCTAAAATGATTCAATTTGTTAAGTTTAGGTTCTTCTGAAGTTCAATGTCGCCGATGAACAGATTGATCAGCTGACCCGCTGGCATAGGATTGCATTAATTCGCAAGCTTTCAAGTGAGCAAGCTACTTCAGCGGTAAAGTCAGATCATACTACAATCAGCAAGTATGCTCGTGGGCAACGCATGTCATTTTTGCAACTGCAGCAGCAAACTAGAGAGAAGTGCCAGGAAATTTGGGACAGACAAGTTCAAAGCCTTGGTGTTATTGAGGGAGAAGAGAATGAGTTTGACTCTGAGGTGAACAGTGATCTGGATTCCTTTGCTGGGGACTTGGAGAATCTTTTGGCTGCAGAAGAATTTGAAGAGGGTGGAGAGGGTAATGAATCAAAGCATGATAATGTAGATGGTGTCAAGGGGCCTAAAATGAGAAGACGATTGTTGCAAGCGCAGGCAGAAGAAGAAATGGAAGATGAGGCAGCTGAAGCAGCGGAATTGTGCAGGATGCTCATGGATGGTAATGCCTTAACTCTGTTGTTTGTGTTGGTCAGGTTTATTCAGTTTGCTTTTTGTTGTACTGCTCTTGGATTGAAGCAATTTCTGAACATCTTATGGGGGATTATGGGGGATTGTCATGTACCATCATTTTCATGGGGGAGTGACAATTTTGTTTGAAATTCCTTGTTTTGGAATTTTAGCGTTGAGAAACCATTTGTAATGGCTTCTTATGGATTAGTATACCAAGAGATGCAATGTGCACATTAGGTTTTGACCACTTCGATACATCTATTTGCCTGAAATCAATTTGGTGGTTATGCTACCTAACCCATCAAACTCTCAAACCTTAATTTCCTCTGATTAGAAAAGTAAGCAAACATGGTTGTGTGTTACTGTATACCTTTTTCTGAGAGTTATTGGACTTGTTGCTTTCACTAGAGTGTGCCTGCCAATAGTTATCTCTTGGGCCAAGTCATTTGGCTCTATAATGAATATATTCATCTACACTGTTTATTATGTATTGAGCTCACTGCAAAGTCCAATGATTGCTGTTTTATTTCATAGATAATGAAGCTAATAAAAAGTTGAAGAAAAAGAAAAAGAAGACGAAAGCTTCTGGACCGAAGATTGTATCCCTGGGCATGCAGTCTAATCTAGCCTCTGAAACTGCTGACAAAGTGAAGAAAACAAATCCAAACATCATGTATACTTCGCAACCAGAGGGATTATTTGCTCCATCGAAGGATAATATTACTGTTGATAACAAGGTATAAATGACCATTCTTACCATGCATTTTATTCACTAGATTGTTAGTCAAATGATATTTTCTGCAATGATTTAGATAATTTCTTAAGATTATCTCTTCATCGTCCTCCATTTTTTGCCCAGGAAGAATTTTTCTCTTCTAAAAAGAGCTTAATAGGGAAGGTGAAAGCAAAGAATAAGTATGACAGTGAACCGATAGTATTACTCCAAAAGAAAATCAAAATTTTGGGCGATACTTTACCTAAGGTATGGTTATCAGCTGTTATTTGAAGTAGTAAGTGAGAAGTATTTCTCTTTGTTGAAGCTTGGCGTACTTTTGTTTCAGCCTGCCAAAACAATAAATAATCTGGAATGTCATATAATCTGATATTATTATATCTGAATTTAGCTATAAACTCTTCTTGGATACAGATAATGAAAGAAAAGAAATCAGCAAGAGACAGCTTTGTATGTGGGGCTTGTGGACAGGTATATCTCAGTATTGATGTCTTGCTCTTTTATTTTATATACCTTATGCTGAATGGGGGTGTGAAACTGAAACTAAGCTATCACAAGGATTCTTACAAGAATAGTTTTACATCCTTTTTCAGCTTGGTCATATGAGAACGAATAAAAATTGCCCCAAGTATCGGGAAGATCCGGAAATACGTACTGAAAGCACTGATCAAGAAAAGTCTTATGTGAAACCTATTTCTTTCGATCATGTCGATCAGCCCCAGCAAAAAGCTCCTTCGAAAAAGCTCATTCAGAAAAGTACAACAAAGCTTGCTATTGTGGAAGCCCAAGAAGAAGAAAAGTCAACCTCTAAAGCCAAGGTTCTTAAAGTCAAATGTGCTGCTGCTGAGTGGCTTCCTGATAAACTTGGTCCTTCTACGTCACAGAATTCTGAGAAACCAGTAACATCAGATGCCGACACAGGGAGCAGGCCTCTCGTAAAAGTTAACAAAATTATATTTTCAAACAAGATGAAATCTGAAGAAGTGCAGGCTGAAGCGTTTAGACCTGCTATTGTAATAAGGCCACCAATGGAGGCTGAGCAGCAGCCTCAGCCTCGGAAGAAGATCATTATCAAACGTCCAAAGGATATTGTTAATGTGGATGAAAATAGCCAGGAAGGGAGCACTGGGTCTGAGTACAGGAAGACCAGAAAACTTGTTGAGTTATCTAGTTTTGAAAGGCAGTTGGAGCAGGAAAGTCCATATTTTCCGGAAGTTGCATCTTCAAGGAAGAATAGAGAGGAAAACGAATGGTGGGACGAGGAATGGAAATATCCTAACAGGCAAAGGAGTGTGAGAACCAGAAAAACATATGAAAAGCAGGGAAGAGTGCTTGAAGAACAAGAAAGGTTAAACGAGATCAGAAGATATGAAGAAACCATTAGAATAGAGAGAGAAGAAGAAGAACGTCAGAAGGCGAGAAAAAAGAACAAAAAGAAAAAACCGGTATTTGGGGATGACTATTTAGATGATGTTCCACCCAGACGAAATGATAGGAGGACTCTAGAAAGAGAAAGAATGGCGAAGAGGAAGCTGCCTGATTTAGCAAAGTATAATGCACAGTATGGTTCAGCCCCAAAGCGTCGTCGGGGAGGAGAGGTGACTATATTCTACTTTTGTGTTATATTGATTTTGATATTCCGATTAAATATCTCTTACAAAAACTAAAAGTTGGGTCTCTAGATTTAACCATTTTGAGAAGATAATTTATCCTTCTGAATTTGAGACCTGAGACTTTCGACATAGCATGTACGGAGTAATTTTATTTTTCAATATATCACTCGGGATGTACGATAATTCATACAATTGAAAATGATTTTCATGGTACTTGTTCATGGCCTATTTTATTTTTTTCGTCGTCGCATTGACATAGGACCATGAAAGTCAAATTACGAGAAAACATTTTTGGGCTCTTTCAATTTTCAGTCATTATTCCTGATTGTGCTCCTGGGAGAGTTAACTGTTCTTATTAAACTGCATTAACTTTTCTCTTTTGTGGTGCAACTCACAGGTAGTTTTATCAAACATTTTACTGGACATTTTGGATACTCTTAAGAGCAGGCACGAAGTGTCTTTCCTCTTCTTGAAACCAGTACTGAAGAAAGAAGCTCCTGATTACTATGACATCATAACGGATCCTATGGATCTATCTACAATCAGAGACAAAGTTACTAGGCTGATATACAAGAGTCATGAAGAGTTCAGGCACGATGTGTGTCGGATAGTTGTAAATGCTCATAAGTACAACGCTAGACGCCACCCTCACATCCCGCCCCTGGCGGATCAGCTGCTGGAGCTCTGTGACTACTTGTTAGATGAGAATACTTCTGCTTTGGCTGAAGCTGAAGCTGGAATAGAAATGGACCTTTGAAACTGTACACTCTGGTATGATCGTCTCTTCCTGATTTATGGTATGCTTGAAATCGGAAAATAAATTTTTGTCTCGTACGAGCGGGCGAACAAGAAGGGCTTGGTCTGGTATCATATACAATATTTATCTCTAGTAGTAGTACCATTGTCATATGCTGTATTATCTTTTGTAAATTTAAGCATTTGACAGGAACTTATTTAGGAACTACATTTTTATATGTGCAATATTAATGATATATCTCACTGTTGTTAATTGATGCCATTTCCACTCTTTTAGCATCTTCTTCAGTGATTTATACGTAGAGAATTTGGTCTCCGTTCTCTATACCTTCATCTCTTAACCTTCCATTCAATGCTAGTGTTTTTTTTTTTTTCTTTGCCCTTGTAATCAAAGACTCGGATCTACGATCTCGTCGTGGTGAGTAAATATTCGCTGACCATTGGGTTAACCTTGATGGTGTGCAATGCTAGCTTTGATCCTAAGAATGACTTATTTGTAATTTCAATTCAATTCAATTTATTAGTGATTCTTAGTTCCCTCTCCATCCTATTGATGACTTTATTGATTTTGGATAGGTGTAAATTCAATTTATTAGTGGTTCTTAACTTATTTGTAATTTCCACCTATTGATGACTTATTTGATTTTGGATAGGTGTAAGTTTAAAGTAAATGTTTTTTTTATATATTTGGTGAAAATATATTGATATTTCCAATGTACCTTACTATTTCTATGGGAATTTTGCTTTAATTAGACTGTCACGTATTGTAATGAAGCCTCAATTTTTGTTCAGTTCGTCCATAAAAATTACTCCAATATCTTCTTGGGACGAGGTATTATTATTCTTTTTCATTGTTTTGACTTTTTTGTTTTTGAATTTTGTTTTTTTGTTTTTATCAATATGATGGTGGTTAACAGTTCACACAATATTGTTCTATCCTACTCTCATTTATGTGGTCGTTATACTTTGATTATTTTTTTGCCAATATGATGGTGGTTAACACTTCACAGTTCACACAATATTGTTCTATCCCACTCTCATTTATGTGGTCGTTATACACTTAAAAAATAAGTGGAGTCAATACGGTAGTGGCTGTTAGATTTACTGTCTGAAATCTGGTAAGCACTTGTAATAGAAACCTAAATACAAGGAACAAAACTTGGATGGATTCCTAAATATCCACTTTGTCTTCATATAAACTCAAAAAATTTTCACTTAAATTACATAAAAACTAACTCCTTTCATGTACCACAACAGAGTCAAAGTTATTATCTTGTGTAATTTATATGATATCCAATAACCTTTATCATATATAGTGCACTTAAATAATATATTCATTTACTGCGGTTTCACAAGCAGAATAATATCACTACTCCTAAGATCCACATGTAAAATCACAGTATACGTACTCGTGTGTTTGCCTGCTCGCAAAATCACACAGTGAATTATATAATATAGTTCATTCATTAGTTCGCAAAATCATAGGTGTGTCATGTACTCGTGTGTAAGTGTTGCTTTGCTAATGAGATGACGTCGATGACTTTCTTGTATTGTTTTTCATATTGAACACATGTAAGAAACGACTTATTTCATTTACTATGCATGAGAGGTAGTATCTCTTCATATATAGTGCATGCAATTGATATGTTGTTAAATATTCAAGAATATGAAATATATACCTCAGCTTAGATGATGTATATGTGATTTATGCTTCATGCGAGATATAAGTGAAATAAAGTGTTTCCGTTTCTGTAGTACACGAAATCATTTTTTTAACCAAGCAAATGAACTAGTTTTCGTGACTTTTTTTTTATATACGGCAGAAAGCAGCTCCTTTGGGCGATCCTTACACAAATCATTTCTTGTATTTATATGCAGCCGCACTTGTAGCACATGATAATTACTTTTAGTCCAAATAACACAGTTTTGGATGAACAATTTTTCGTAATGGAATTAGGAAAATCTGAATCATCTTCGCTCTCGGGAAGGATTGCACAAGAGCATAGTTCAAGTGGGGAATACGCTTTTTCAAACTGCTCGCCGAGGTTTTAACGAACCAGATCTTGCGTTCAATGTGTTTTAGATTGGAAAACTGTTTTAATTTGCATTCGTTGACAAATTTAAACTATAAGTGAGTCATAAACACCGGGTTCCCAAAATTGTTAAACGTTGATTTCAAAAATTGATTAGACTATTATGTCCTTTATTATTTGAATGAATCAACTACATTTAATTCTTTAGATTTATTTTTTTTTTTTGACAATCCAATATCTACCACTCCATAATTCAAATTATAACAATTAACATCACGGATCTTGTATCATTATATAACATTACACAAAATTAGGTGATTTATGGGATTTGTAATCTCATGGCAATTTTATTTCGTTATGCTTTGATTTGGTTATATAAAGCTTTTCTTTTATCTTTTTATTTTATTTTTATTTTCTTGATTTTTTCTTGATTTTGGATATTGATTTTAGATGCTTTTTGAGATTGTAATCTCATTATTGCGCTTAATCTTTCACGAGCATCGCTTTGGGTTTATGTTAGTATTTCGCACACTTTGTGTTAGTTTGATAATTTATAATATGAATCGTATGATCAATATGCTTTGAGAATCAGCGTGATTGATCAAGAACGCGGAGAGATTTTTTTGAGTGGTTGAAGAAGTCGATGTTGAATTTTCGATCTTTTTTGTGTAATGTTACGTGATAATGCCAAGATTTGTGATGTTAATTGTTATAATTAGAAATATATTAAATATTAGATTGTGAATAGAAATTAAAAATTAAAAATTAAATATGGTCGATTCATATTTAAAATAATGTATATAATAGTCTAACAGATTTTTAAGACGCAGATTTGAAGAATTTTCTGCACTCCAGATTAGCCTATAAACTATAAATATTTTTACCTTCAAAATAGGTTTGACCTACTTTAGAGGCTCAATTTCGGCCCGTGTCATAGATTGACTTGTCTTAAATTAGCTTACTTAATAAGAATTGACTTAATAAAGCCTCAGATGAGTTTAAGTTCGATTTCTATCACCAACCAAACTCTAAGCGTAGAGTTTAACTCAAGTTGGCTATTCAAACCCACCTTTAATGCTTGCTAAGAAATGGAATTTAATTGACCTCAGAGAGGCTCCTTTCTGTTTGCTCCAATAGGCATTTTAATCGAATTTCACATGTCTCTTGTTAAATTGGTGGAATAAAGCCTTGTCAAATAAGGTCAGCGAGTTCTGATTTCAGCAACACTTTCTTGGTCGAGTATGTCACATCGGGCTTGTCTAGCGTTTTACCTGCCAGATTCGGGCGAAGAAGCGGCTACTGGTCCCGTTACAAAAAGATCTTAACCATCACACATTGGTTTTTGGCTATCACGAAGTTATAAATTAACCTCGCAAGCGCATTTAATCGCATAATTGCATAGGGAGTGGTTTAATCCCCAACGCCAAGACCGGCGAAAGTAGCGCATGTCTTAGTTACAAAAGACCAAACCATCACATGATTATTTTGGCCATCACTTTGAAAGTTATAAATTAACCTCGCAAAGGTGTTTAATCGTATAATAAAGATGTAAAAGGTCAAACTACGAGTTGGATTATTTAATTTGATAAACTAGTTAAACTAATCTAAGAAAAACAATTAGAATTGGATTTAGACTAATTAGCTGAATTAAATTAATAATGAAACTAAATATATTTCTTTTTTTTGGTTTATTGGGAAAAAATTTCATCAATACAATTTCAACTAAGTATTTACAATCTAAATTATCAGTTATTTCTTGGGTTCGATTTTATTTTAAAGTTTGTATACTGCTCGATTATGCTCACCTGAAGTTGTTTGGGGCCATCTAATCTCCTACTCCGTATGTCACTAGCGAAATTAATTAGCTAAAAATCTGAATATCAAGAAAATCTATTGTACCAAATATTTAATCGCATACTTTTTCATAACAATCTCATATTCAATTATTCAAGTGATCTATTATGAATTTTCATTCGAGTGGTGGCTTAATCATAATACTCAAATAAAATTAGGCACAATGAATAATATAATAATAATTATAACTAAAAGTAAAAATATATAAATATAAAGCATCCAAAGTATTGAATACATCAATCCCCAATAAATTTCAAATCAAAACATAATTAAAAGAGTACAAAATTAAAATCACTTGTAAGCTCAATCGCCTCAAGAATGTATTATGCGTCAGGTAGAATTGGCCTTCCGGCCTAATTCTCTTTTTTCCAACACGTACGTGCAGTGGTATGAATCAAAGAGTATGGCACCACTTTCTCTAATTCTTTGTTCTTTGATAATCACTTGACTACTAAAAAGATGAATATTTTATGTTCTCCTAGCCTTAGCCGTTCGGCCACCCCTATCATAGCCAATTTTCTTTTTTGTTTTATATATCCTAATATTAATAAGGCTAATTTGCATTTTGTCCTTTATATTATCAAGCATAAGCTCAATGGCTTACGAACTATCGCTTGTTTTCTGCGTATTTCTGCCCTTATACTATTTGACAGACAAAATAAACTATTTTACCCCAATACTAAACTAAAAGTGATAAAGCGAGACATTTTACAATTAAAATAAAATCCCACAATTTCTTCTTTTAACATATCTCACCCCTACCCCTTCTTCCACCCCTCTTCCCCTAAACTTCATTGACACCCTTACACTCCACCCCATCCTCTAAACTAGAGCCCAGTTTGCAGCAACTACTTCAAATTCCCAAAACCTGAATCAAAAGAAACCAAATTAGAGTTAAACACCACAACCAGTATAACTACCTTAGCTTCAAGAACTCCAATTCAATAATTTGGGATTTCAGAGATGGTGATGACACAGCAGAAGCTCTAATGCAAAGTTCCCTCTGCTTTGGATAATTCAAATGATCCTACAAATTTCCTCCATTAGTCCATTAGTCAACAACCATCATAAACAATAACTATCCCTAATTTAACCAATTTGGTTCAGTATTATTTGGAGTCGACCAGAATGAACTATTTAAACAATCTGGAACCTTTTTGTTCTTCATCTTGATTATTTACAGTTTTGAGAATTATATCAAAAGTTTTCTGGTATTTTTTTTTTGTAGAAAGAGAATTTAATGGGAGATTATTAGTTGATAAAAATGGAGGATTTATGTGGGATTTTGGGGAAGAGTAATCAAAATTGCGGTAGTGAGGGTGGGATAGGCACAAAGAAGAAATTCCAGAGGCCACAAAACTTTATGAAAATTCTAGGTGTGAAGGAGAAGGTCTGCATGCTAAAAGAACGGCTCTATTTTAATTACGTAAAATATCTCTCCACGCAATATTGCAAGAAAATGCTTATCATGAACAGTGCTCAATAAGATAAGTGAATCTACAATCTTATCCTCATAGTTCAATAAAAACTTACGCACAAGAGCAGAAAAATGAGAATTGGGCCTTTTTAATAATTAGGTGTTTGATCTATGTAAATTCACGTCCAGCCACGTCTTTTCTTAATTATTCCCAACTTTTTTAATTATTTCCTTTGTTTTTAATTTGGCCCAGAAATTCACATTTTTATCTAATGTTCCTGCAAAAGACAAACAATAAATAAATATAACATATTTATCAATTAAACAATAAATTAAAAACTCATCAAATATATTAATTTAAACACATAAATATCCCCAACATATGTGATAAATATGGACTAATTAAATTCTCCACACTTAAACCATTTTTTGTCCTCAAACAACTAAATTGAACATTAAACACATTGCAAGAAATGAATTTACATTCTAAAAGTCAAAAGCAATCTAATATAGGTGAGAGTTAATTTTGCCGTATTTCATATACTCCCTCCTTTCAAAATACATGATCATTTTTAAAAAAAATTACTTTTTTCATAATAGTTGATTGTTTAGAATTTTAATATACATTTTTACAATTTCAATATAGCTTTTTACATTTTCAATGTAGTTTTTTACAATCTCAATGTAGTTTTTTATAATTTTTTAATAAAGTATTTTTTATCTAATCATCTATTTTGGAAGGGATGTAATATTTAAGATACAGTAGTGACTAACCAATCTAATATAGGTGAGAGTTAATCTAACAACTAGTACTCCATAATTAACATTGAAAGGGTATGACATCAATAATGCACCCTTTTTGCCTCTGTAACTCTTTCAAAGATTGCAGCTTTAGCCTTTCACTCACATAAGCAAATTAAAAGCCTTGAATTTGTCCCCCTAATCTCCGGATTCTTTGCCATCTCGCAACAAATTCCATGTGGCATTTACGTTCAACTTAGCTTACATATCTTGAAATCTTATTTAAAGGATCATTGTGACAACATTATTTCATAGTTCATGCATAAACAATAAAAATCTTGAAGCCTTTTATTACTTCATATTTTCATCATCACCATGATGGTTCTTGTTGAGTTCTTATTGATCATTTTTCTTCTACCCTTTTCATTGATATCCTCCTCTCAGAGTAGTCTTCCACAATCAGATGTTGATCTTTTAGAATTTCCACTCAATTTAGAGTACTTGGAAGCTGAGTTCTTCTTGTGGGGAGCTTTGGGTTATGGCTTGGATAGTGTAGCACCTACTCTAGGCAGTGGAGGCCCTCAGCCCATTGGAACAAAAATGGCAAAACTTAGCCCTGTTATCAGAGATATTATCACACAATTTGCATTCCAAGAAGTTGGGCATTTGAGGTATGTTTATGCATTTTCCACTTCTCTTGATGATTATTAGTTCATGTCAAAATAAAGAGGTGGTGGAACTAGGGGAGGCAGGGAGGAGGAGAGGACAGTCATCTCCTTGATTTTTTGAAAGATAAATAGTACGTAGTATTTACTATAGAAAAATAAAAAAGCTTAATATAGTTTTTCAAAAAATTATTTTATTTTACATTTTTTCAAAAAAGTATAGTATTTCCATTTTAATTTAAGTTAATCATCTATCAAAAAACTTCTTATATTATACTTAATCATTTACTTTATCAATGCAACTTTTTAGATTGGAGTTTAAAAAAAAATCTTTTGTCTCCTATTATTTTTAATTATATTGGTTAATATTTTTTTCTCTCATTGGAAATAGTAAAATCAATTATTAATTTAATAAAATAATTTTGAGCTAGATGATCAATTAAACTGAGACCAAAGTATAAAATTTTTACTATACATGTACTATTGAAAATGATATACTGAAAATTGAATTGATTTTATTTTTTTGTGTTGTAGGGCAATCAAGGCGAACGTACCTGGATTTCCAAGGCCATTGTTAGACCTAAGTGTGGAATCTTTTGCAAAAATAATGGATAGTGCATTCGGAGAACCTTTGACACCTCCTTTCGACCCCTATGCTAATGATATTAATTATCTTTTAGCATCATATGTTGTTCCATATGTTGGTCTCACTGGATATGTTGGAGCAAACCCTAAACTCCAAAGTCCTACTGCAAAAAGGGTACTTTTATAGAGCTAAAAAATCTAAAGCATCCACATTTTATTATAATTACTTTTGTGGTTTGTTTTGATTTTTAAACATGGTATTTAAGCACCATACTCAAATATGACTTTTTTTGTACTTAATAAACGTACCAGTAATGCATTTAATAATCCGGATACAATTCTTTTTTCTTTTTTCGGAAATATGGTATCCAATTTAGGTGATTGTTTTGGTCAAAATAAAAAATTGGTACCTAATATCTGACTTAGTACCATGTCATTCCTGCTTAATTATCCTTCTTATTAAACAGCTAGAGCTAATTGTCAATTTAGTCTCACAAAATGGAATAAAGTAATGCTTTTATTCTTAATAGTTCACATGTTTGGATTAAATCCCTAAAATTGGTTATATGTGTGCGGTTAAGTTCCTAAATTGGTCTCATAGACAAATTATAGAATTACGATTTTCTTGAAATTGGGGACCAAATAAATGTCCACATAACCACTTTTTAGAACTAAATCTTAACTTTTGAACTATCGGGAATCAAATTGGCAATTAACTATAAATACCTAAGTCATCTTTACATGGCGATGGTTTGCCTTTTCTGATTTTTTTTTTTTTTGTTAATAAGTGCATTATTAGTAAACTAATTTGTGTCAAAAAGCATGCAGCTGGTGGCTGGGCTCTTGGGAGTGGAATCTGGACAAGATGCAGTTCTTAGAACGTTGTTATTCGAACGAGCAATGGTGAAGGTAGTACCCTATGGAATCACAGTGGCAGAATTTACAAATAAAATCTCAATGCTAAGGAATGCACTAGGGAATGCAGGGATAAAAGATGAAGGGATTATTGTGAACAAAGTTGAAGGTGCTGAACAATCTGTAAGAGGAAATGTTCTTGCAGGAGATGATACATCTTTAGCATTTGATAGAACACCAGAAGAAATCCTAAGAATTGTGTATGGGAGTGGAAATGAGAATAAGCCAGGTGGGTTTTACCCTAATGGAGGTGATGGTGTTATAGCCAAATCATATTTACAAGGAGGACTGGAGGACAGGAGGAGATAGATAAAACTAGAGGGTAGGAATATGAAAACATTTAATTATGTTATTGAAAAGAAGTTTCAGTAACTATATAGCCTATATGATATGAATGTTTCAGTTACCCTATAAGCACACTCCAACCTGTCCCAAAAAACATGTGAAATTACTATTTTAGCCCTCCCTATTTGTAAGTGTAGTTTGGAGGAAGTCTCATTTAGGGGTAAAATAGTCATTTCATAGATTTTAACACTGTACTTTTAGTCCCACTCCATAATAAGGTATTCATCTATTTATTAAACTAAAAGACTAATGTCAAATTCCGGATTGTATGATTAGAGAAATTATATGGGGTATTTGTTTGATGTATAGAATTTCGATCAGATGTTTCTCGTCTAGAGGTAATTGCCTCTAATGGTCCCCAATACCCATTACACTAAGTTATATTTCTACCACACAAGATTATCCTAATGGGGCCATTCCTCAGAACGACACAAAAAGTCGTGATTTTAATATACTACTTAAAGTTGTATTTTCAGAATTATAAAGGGCACAAAGTTACACTTTGGCCCCAAACTAACATCTCGCTAATGTCGCAAGATGTTAAGATTTAATGTAAACGTTAGTTTGACGATCATCAAAAAGATAACTTTTGTGCCACTTACGAAGACTAAACTATTACGCGCAGTCGGTGACACCGTTGGAGTAACCAAAGCGCAACTCGACGCCATTATTAAATTAACTCAATAACATCATGTCTCAGACAAACATAATTTACTAAGAACTAACATAAAACCGAAGAAAACCCACACCAAGTGATTGAGTTTAGTAGTTCCTTATATCAAATTATTCTCTTTGCAAATATCCCTTTATTTTTCAATTGTTGTATGTTTTTTGGAAAACCGTATTTAGCTCAAGATTGTCCATTTTATATATTAATTTCAAGGTTTCAGTGGATATGAAAGTTGTCACTTGGTAGGTTTCTATAACAAGACTTAATACAATTATGTATGTAGCGTTTATCAATTTCGTCATATCCCCTTTTTAGATTAAAATCTCATTGTGGTGTCCTTCATTTTTATTGGATTTGCCAAATTCATTACCAATCTTTTGACTAATTCGTTATTTACTCCCTATACTATTATGTAATTTTCTAGTTGGTCCTTATACTATAAGTTCTTTTCAGGGCTAGTTCCTGGATCTCTATAATATCGATTTCTGAACAAGAATGATTATTTTGCCCCAACACTAAATTAAAATTTAATAATATATTTTACATAATTAAATAGAACCCTACAATTTTATTCTTTAACTCACCTACCCCACTCCTCTCTCTCTCTCCCTCCCTTCTAAACTTTGACAATCATATACCTTTATTATTTGACACCCCTATCCTCACCCTCACTGCAACCCCATCCCCACCCCACCATTTTCAATCCTTCCAAAATTAAACCGAAATTCACAATCCAAAACAACAATTAAAACTGCAGAATCTTTGTTTTGGGATGGGTCGACGAGTTTGGAAATCCAATCACAAATTAGAATTGCACCAAAAGACCCAACATTCAACTAGACTTATAATCAGAATTGAATCCAAAAATACCCAATTCACAAATCAAAATTAAACCTAAAGTTGAAAATTAGAATCAAACATTAGTTATCTGATTTCACACATTATTCCTTGAGCTGAAAGTTTATCTTTTTGTGTGTTTGTTTTTGGGTATATGTAATATTACTTTTAAGTTGGGTTTTGTTTTGATCTGAATATTTCTTCTCCATTTCTTGTAAAGTTTTTATTTTTAACCATTTTGGACTATTGGGTATTTTTCTTATTTTTTCAAATTGTAACATTTTTACTGAATTCTTGAGCTGCTCAAAGAGTTCATTTGAATTTCACTCAGGTAATGTTTGTATGTGTATATACTTATTATGTATATGAGCTTACATCTAGCGTGAGCATGTGGTTGTTCAAAAGTTAAAGATCATGCAAAGTAGGCGATCATTTAAAAGTGCTAAGGCTTAATCATTTTACACAAATGTATTTATCACTCAAGTTGCTAAATTTACTGCTATCAAGGATAGGAATTAAATTTTTGATCTGGAATTAAAAGAAATTTGACACCCAAATATGGGCCCTGGCGTAAATAAAAAGAAAAAGAAAAAATAATTGGGCCAATAGCCCCCTCGCCACGCATATCGGCCGCAGCCCAGCTGCTAGGGCCGACGGGCTTTTTTCACTTCATTTTTAAAATATTTTCGCACAATAATTAAGAAAAAAAATTATACCACTATTTTTCATTTATCGAGCTCTATAAATAGAACCTAGGTTTGTGTCATTTGGACACAAAAAAATCAATTTTTTACACTTTTTATTATATTTTATCAGACGTTTTCAATAATTTATGTATGTTTGCTTATTATGTATGTACTCAAGTTCGAAAGTGATAAATAATATTGTGTGTTACTCTTAAAAAATTATAATCTTATTTATTATATTAAAATATTATGGGTTTTTGAAATTCAAAAAAATATTTTATCAACTTTAATTAATTTTCATGTCAATTGTTGTAATAATTATAAATTTAATAATTATATATAAGGAAATAAATAAAGAGAAATGAAAAATATGGTGTAGTATATTGCCGATGCATGGTAGCACTGGACACTGACTTATTGACCCCACGGTCACAGAAAAATGGATGTTATTTGAGTGCGCTAAGTTGATGCCATTGAAAAAGTTGCCAAATTACACCAACCGGCCAAGGATTGCCTAAAGGGAGCAGGCGGCCGGGTAGTGGCAGTGTTAAAAAGTTAAGAAAGCTCGGTGATCAGATTTTTAATTACGTAAAATATATCTCAAATTTTAGTTTAGTATTTGTAAAATACTATTTTTGTTCGTAACCGATAAAGATAGCATCACCCCGAAGTTAATTGATAAGATGCACTAACTAAAATTATACAAGATAGAGCGCAAATAGCAAATTAGCCTTTATCTTTTATTTATTTCATCCTTCAAAAATCTTAGTTCCAATTTCATGTCTCGAACAAACATAATTACCTAGAAGACAACTTAAAAGTGACATATATACCTATATATGAGAATAATATTATCATGTTGAGTGAAACATGTACTCATTCGTTTTTTTATTTGTCATTCTATAATTATTGTTTATTTTTTTTTTTTACATATCATTCTACATTTTCTAGACATATTTATGTCTCTTTTTGTTATATCTAAACATTAAATTTCTATAACCCATTTTTTATTCTTTATGCATGGTTCATGTACTCATAAAAAAGAATGACCAACTCGGCTTGATTTCAACACCAACTTTGTTCTCGTTGGAGGGAATAGGATCTCACCAAACGGGTAACCTCGTACCTGCTCGGCTACTCGGTAGTCAATCCGAAAAACCCACCTGATTATCCGTCCGGAGAGTCGACAACCGAAATAAACAAGTAATTATCCACTTAATAAAATATCTACCGCATCGAATTATCCGGTACGAACCCGAGAAGGCCCAGCCCCTTAAGCGGTGCCGACCTTGGACTCAATAAGTGATCAGGTTAGGCCCATAATAAATTAGAGGCGAATTAAATTGGAATTCTTGATTTTTATTAGTAGAAAGAAGAGAAGCAATCTGGTTAATAATCTCTCACTAGCAAAGCTTCCAGGTATTTACATTGTTTTTTATTATTGGGTATTTCTCAGTATTTAGATATTGGATTTTTATTCAATTTTCAGATCATATAGGATTCTTTTAACTCAAAAAATTATCATAAATTGAGCAAATTATAATTGATATTTTGGGTATTTTCTTGTTATTATGAGTTCATCAATTGAACAATAAAATCTGTATTATGATTGTTCCAAATGTTGTTGGTTGATTTGAAGTTTGATGGTTGACTTTTTAAATTCTGAATTCAATTATTTTTTCTGTATAGTGTATAACATTTGGTGAATATGGAAAAATAGGATTTTTTGAGGTACTTTACTATTAACTTGATATTTTTTTTTAAATCAAAGTTATGTGTGACAATTAAGTGCATAAAATTTGTTAATTTTGGTAATTCAATATCAAAATTGACAGTTTCTTTTTTGGGTTGGTGGGAGATTTATTTTTTAATTTTGACTGTAAAGTTTGAATCCTTAGAAATCTGAAAGAATTTTTCAGATGAATATTAAAGGAGATTTGTTATTGGATAGTTTTTTTTTTAATTATTCTTTTAGTTGATCTCGATTTTAGTTGGTTTTACTCAGCTAATTTTGATTTTATTTCATACTCTGTATGGATTCATTATAGTTGACTTTTGTTTTAATAAATATTTGAATTATTGTTTTGAATTTTTTAGGTGTTTGGTTTGATCAGCTAAGAGATTTTGTTTTGTACCCCTCCAATTCATTTTAATTGATGTTTTATTTAAAATAATAATCATTGAATTGTTATTTTGGAATTTTCGTTTTTTCAGGCATAAAATCAGCTCATCGATTTTATTTTATACTGTTCGTTTTCATTGAAGTTTTCGATGTTATATGCAGACCTTGTGATTTTTTTCGAATTTTTAGTTTTAAGCTTCCAATGAATTATTTGTGGGACGAATCGAGTCTTGTATTGACTTGTTGTCTTATCATGATTGTTCAGGATCTTGAGTAATTACTTCATCTAGGAGTTGTAATGGCATCAACGCATAAGTCGAATGATTTTGTGGACTTGCCAACTGTCAATGTCGAAAATATGCAGAACAATATCAAAGTTGTTCTCTACAGGTTTGTGATGATCTCTTTCTTGTATCACATGTCGTTGATAGGCCTGTAAAATAACTTGAAAGCTCATTCGGCTCAAGTGGCCTGTAAAATAACATGAAAGCTCATTCGCTCAAGAAGTTCGGCTCGAAAATTTCGATTCGATGTAGCTCGAATTTCATTTTTAGTTCGGCCGAGCTCGAACCAAGCCTCGATTCGGCTTGAACCACATAAATTTATAAAAAAAAAAAATTATTTTTTCATATTTTCTCATTAAAATCCGAATGTTCCGGCTCGAACCGTTCTTATCCAATCTCAAACCTTCAAACTTCTCGAACCGAATCGAAACTCGATTTTTCTAATTCGTTCGAACCTCGAGCCGAACCGGACCTTCAATCTTCTGTTCGAGCCGAACTCGAACGTGTCCAGATTCGGTAGGGTTCGGCTCATTTACAGGTCTAACCATTGATGATGTTGGTTAAAACTAGGATATCGTTACCTACATGTGGTTGAATTTAGTTCCATCATAATTCATAAACATGATCTTCGATTAAAATGGAACCTATGATTCATACCATTTGAACCATGAAAAAGGAAGATAGGGAATGTTTTTCGTAAAAGTATCTTTCAGGAACATCCCTGATCCAAAACAAAATGAAGAAAGATGATAGCAAAAATATATATAGGTTGAGATGAAGTCTCTACTACATGAAGAAGTAAAGAACCTGTTTTGAGGCGGGTTTTAATAAAATATGTAGACAAACTTAAAGGTTCTGGAAGTAAGTAAGTAAGTTGCAAAGAAATGTTATAACTGTAACAAAAAAAATTACTATATGTAGAACAATATCAAAGTTGTTCTCTACAGGTTTCTGATGATCCTTTCTTATCTCACATGTCATTGATGATGTTGGTTAATGTCAGTTTTGGTGAATTGGACTTAGAATTGGACCATGATTTGGATTCTTATCCTTGTTAATTTGCATTTTATTTGGGTTTAGAAAATTGAGTTTAATTATTGGAAATTAGGAGTTTGAATAAAGAGTGAACTGAAATTTAGTTTCTTGGTTTAAATTAATGAAAATTTTGCTGAATTATACTTATAATTGAGGATAATTTGATATCCTAATCTTGTGAATTTGAATTTTATTCGGGTTTATAAAATTGAACTAAATTAGTGGGGAATTAAGATCTTGAATCATGAGTCCACTGTTATTTTGATCAATGTTTTCAGCAACGGTGTCTCCTGTTTGAAATTTGGCATCAGGTTTTACTATTTGATGAGGTTATAGTATATGTGAAGTGTAAAAGCTGAATTAACTTTTTTAAGCTTGTGCTGACGTTCCAAGTTATTGTGTGTGGAAGTGGAATTTTGGTGATTTTATTTCCTGGATGACCACTTTTCAGTGAATTGGATATTGTAATCTGAAAATTTGTTTCTCTGAATATACTGGCATATTAGATAGTAATCTGCTATTTCATAGCATTTGAACCAGGAACAAAGAAGATAGGGAATGTGTTTCCATAAAAGTCTATTTCAGGAGCATCCTTGTTCCAAAACAAAACAAACGAAGATGATAGGAAAAATGTATGTAGCTAGAGACACGGTCTCTATTTCATGAAGAAGTAAAGAACCATGTTTTGAAGCTAGTTATCATAGAATATGTAGATGATTGTAATAAAATTATTGACTTGTTAGTTGTAAGCCAATTGGTCACCGGTGCGAATCATCTTACTTTTGCCTGATTTTCTTAGTATGCTTATATGAAACTTGTGTGTGTTTGTGTTTCCACATCTGATCATGTTTTCTTTTTGAGGCATACCTTTGTTAGGACCGCATGCTAACTCTGATCTTTTAAACCTCAGCCGCACATTTATGTCAATCATTGGAGGCGTGATTGCTGGAATTTTGGGATTTACTGGCTTTATGGGTTTTGTATTTTACTTCATTGTCATGGCAATTACATCGGTAGGATTAGCAGCCAAAGCTGGTTTCTCAGTCCAGTCATATTTTGATAGCTGGAATCAGATTAGCATTGATGGGTTTCTAGGAGGACTTTTGGTAAGCCCAATCTAATACTTCTAGCTATCAATCTTTTCCAATTGACCTCCAAAGAAAGTGCCTTTTCCTTGCATATGCTAATTTCACATACAGCAACTTTGGGAGGAACTACTGAACTTGACTGGAGGTCTCCTTAATAATAGAATCGTTTTGGTACATTTTCATTTGGTTTGATATTTGTGAGAGGCTAATTTCCATCCTACACTCTATGGCCGAGATGTTTGTGGAATATTATGAAGGAATACAGCCCTTTCACGATAATCTTGTGTTTTGACTTTCAGAAACTCGCAATAGTTTTAATAAATAGAATCAACCAATGATCAAATTCTTTTTAGGCCCAAGTTTCTGATCAGCTATTCTCATCTGGCAGTTGGAATAATGAAATTTTGACTGCATATATCTTTCAATTACACAATTTTACTGCCTCGTCATTCTTTCGTACCATTATTACCTCTAACCTGTATATTTTTTAATTCTCTTGCAGTCGTTCGTGCTGTTCTGGACGTATCCTTAATTAACTATTATACGCTCATTATTGAAGTTAATAATCCCCCCTCCCCTCTCTTATCTATTACAACCACGTCATTGAACTATCATTCCTTAACCGCGCATAGATTTGCCTACGACATCGTGCACATATTCTGAGAAGTAGCTCCCTTCCGCTGATGATGTGGCTTCTTCATATATTATCAATTCTTGATTGGGGATTTCAGAATCTCTTTAGGTGCTTTCAATTTGATGAAATTGTAACAGTAAACCATATTGAGCCGTCTCAATCCTGCCCCTTTTTGTATCGCATCTCTCATTGAACTCTGTAGAATAGAGATTTATGCAGGTTTAATATAATTAGGAGGATATTTTTCCCCAATGTCTTATAGTCCTTATTTGTAACAAATCCGAAAATCGCATGTCGGTAATAGGGGTGTGTTAATTCCTGCAATCCAATGATTATCTACACTTTATTTTGCTAAATCCATATGCTTAATGGAAATATGAAATATGCGTGATTAATAGTACCATGTCCTTTTCAACAAAGTAATTGTTTTCCATAAGTCATGAGAGTAGAATTAATGATGTGGGCTGGTTACGGCATGCTCCATCCTTACGTACTCACGATAAGTTCAAATCTTCGCTTGTTTCTTTTTGTCAAATCCATTGGGAAGTAACGGTCCTGTACTTAGGGCGTTAACGGGTCGCTTGTTTTTGTCAGTTCGTTGGGAAGTAACGGCCTCGCAACGGCGGCTTTGTAAGTCGCTCCCGAGACCTATGTCTTAAATACTAAAAACCAAATGACTCTTATTAACGGTTTAAGAAGTAAAGATAACGAAATCATTAGTAATGCTTAATGGTTTCATCATAAAAGAAAGGACTAATATTGAATAATGATTTTAACATGTTATATCATTAAACCATTAATATTGTTTAATGCTCTTTTTTATCTTATGCTTAGAATGTTGCACTCTTTTATATTATATAGGCGCACGGCTTCAGACGATTATATGTATTACAATTTAAAGCGAAAACCATTAAGCACATTTGTGTCAGAACGAACCCGAAATGATTCACAAGATTCGGGCCTCGAAATAGCTCAATTTCAAACGTAGAAATTCGAACCTTAAACGAGTTATTCTACGAACCGTCTCTGTTCTATTGCAGGCCATGTCCATATAATTATTATGGACTATTGGTCTATTATGCCCACCCCTTAAGCTCCCAATCAACTATAAAATACATTATCCCCCTGGGCAAACCAACTCCCTTTTTAATTTATATGGATTAGGAGTTCATAATTCACCTCCCAAAGCTCTCAATCCTCACAAACCTCCCATCCTCAAAAGCAATTAAATATTTCAGTTTGCTATTTTTGATTTTGCAATTTTAATTAGGTTTTGAATTTGATATTCAATTGTATTTTTGGTTCAATTAGGTATAAATTAAGTCTTTCAATTAAATATTTCAATTGTAATTCAATTTGAGATTTTAATTAATTGTTCAATTGTTTCAATATGGAATTTTCATTATTATTTTAATTTTGATTTCAACTTTAGCTTCAAATTTTTGCTTTGATTCACCATGATACACCATTCGAACCGAGTTTTTTCGAACGATTCGACAAATTCGAGCCGAACCGAGCGGAACTATGAATTGAATTTTCACCTTCGAACTCGAGCAGAACCTTAAATTTTAAGGTTCGGCAAAATCGAGAGGAGCCGAAGGTTCGAATGGCATTGAGCCGAACTCGAACCTTCCAATATTTGGTATTATTCGGCTCGATTACAGCCCTAAGCACATCTACTGGCTTCCACATATATCTTCCTGAAACCATTAGCCTGTACAAGAGGTTTTGAATGGTTTGAGATGATTATATAAGCATAATTTAGTAAAAATCATTAAGCACTTTAATGGTTTCCACATATATCTTCCTGAAACCATTAGCATATATAAGAGATTTTGAATGCTTTGGGATGATTATATAGGCATAATTTAGTGAAAACCATTAAGCACATCTATCTAATGATTTTCACATATATTTTTCTGAAACCATTAGTCTATACAAGAGGTTTTGAATGGTTAGAGATGATCATATAAGTATAATTTAGTAAAAAATTAGCTCCTAACACCATTAATTACTTCCTAAGGTTTTTAATCATACTAAATTATTAAAACAAATTAAACCGATTAACTACATCAATGGTTTCAGAACGGCCTCGCAACACCGGCTCCTAAGACCGTTACTTCCCAACGGCTTCAACAAAAAGAAGAAAACGACCCCAAAGTAACGTGTCTTCAAACGGGCCAAGCATTTCCCAACGCGTTTCAACAAAAAGAAAACAAATCCACCCCAATAACGGCCTCAAATAGGCGCTTACGGGCCCTTTGGGGCATCCAATGATGGATACGCATAATAACTTTTGTCCAATAATGTGTGGTTTGATTAATCAACAAAAAAAAGAAGCGGTAGGGTGAGGTTGAGATCACATGTCTCAACTTGTATTTCAATTGATTTCAATTCCTAATACAAGGATACATGTCATGATTATATATGATGTTAAGATAGTGTGTTCGATTCTTTTAAATAAAATTGGATATTTGTCATATTCGCATTGATGTGTTAGGAATTGATACATCAATTGAGACGGAGAAGATCCTTTTAGACACAAATGGATAATTTTTGATTTTGTGTTTTTGATATGGTATTTTAATTTGTTACGTTTTTACTTTTTTTTGTAAACGACTTACCTTGATTTTTGATTAATATCTTTTACAAACATCAAGGTAAATGGCTCGTTTAAATATTTAATGTAAAGTTATTATATCAACTGGTCCTAATAGTGCAGCAATAGTATGCATTTTTTTAAAAGTAAAATGTTGTAAATTTGTGGTATTATATTTGTAGGATGGTTAAAGATGAAATGATGTTATGGACATGTAATTTCAATGAAAATTGATGAAATAGTTTAAAATTATTATAAATAATTCCTATTTCTAATAATAATCCTAGAGACTTGATATATTTTGTGAGTGGCTTTGTGCTATTTCACCGATTTGTGAGTCATGGTGTGGCTAATCTTTCTACTGCATCGGAGCGTTCTATTTCTATGTTTCAAGACTCCAGATTATGTGGGAATCAAGTTCAGATTATTCACAATCATTTGATTATCCACCATAGTATTTCATAATGTCGATATAACAATGACTCCATTATACTATCTAATGCTTCTAAGCTTATGAAGCAAAGAATGCAACACTTACTTTCAAATTAATATGTAGAGAAGATAATAAAATGGCTTTGATTAGATGATAATATTGTATTATTCCATACATGATTAAAAGACAATTGGTGTTCAAATAAAGCGAAGTTGATCTCTATTTATAAATCTTGAAAATTGAAAAACTGGCTTAATTTCTCGTTGCTTCCTAAACTATTGCCAAATTTTCTTGTTGCTCCCTAAATTATTCCCGAATTTTTTTGTTGCCCCCTCGTACTTTTATCTTGTCAACTTGCCCCCTACTACTATTATCTTGTCAAATTATCCTTGTAAATTGCCAATAAAATTGATGAAAGCACATTTAACACAAGAGTAAAATAGGAATTATACATATATTAAATTTTTATGGTACATTTTGAAATAGTAATATAATATTTGGGCTCTTTTTAATAATACCTCGAAAAAATAAATAAAACAAAAAATTAAAATATCTCTATCCCACCCGCCACCCTACCCACATAACCACCACCACCATCCCACAGGGACGGATTCATATGGTGGTCAAACTATACACAGGACCACCCAAATACAAAGAAGTTAGTTAGCTCATATGATTATAATGTTGACATTTCCACAAAAAGATTTAGGTTCAATTTTGGCCAAGCAATTTTTTGCTTTCCTCTCTTTGATATTTAGTTGGAGAAAACCAATCTTCTCAAAATCCTTTCGCTTTGTGTGGAAGTCTAGCATGGGTCTCCCATCTCTGTTTAACCTAAACCCTTTCTCTTCTTTTATTTTTCTCTTTAATGTTGATTTTCAATTACATTTGATTGAATCATAATTTGAAACTTTTAATGATTGAGTCAATAATGTGTAGCTTATTAATTTTCATTGAGTGAATTGATTGATTAATCAACCAATTAATCAATTTTCTTTTGAAGCAATGAATTCATTCATTAGTTGTGTAATGAATTGATTAAATTTGATTGATTATTGAAGCGATGATCTCTTGTTGTTTATTAATGTTGTTGTAAAGGCATTCTTTCTTAGTAATTTATTGACATTCATTTGTTCTATAAAAGATATTGAAGTATTTTGTGCCACAATAAACATACATTATTTCATTTTCAAGTGAGATCCCATCTAGAGTGGAAAATTTGGAGTCCGGTGTTAATTATTACTTAGTTATCCTGAATTTTTTTGGCTTTACTAATGATTGAAAATTACACGGGTTTTAAATCTTGGATCTTTCTATCACCCTATCACCATCACCCTCTCCCTTCCTCAAAACCGACACACCCCATCTCCCTCTCCCCCGAACCTCCTCATTCCATCAAAATTGTCCCAATCCCTCCCCCTCGAAAAGCTGAGCCCCCCATCCCTCCCCCGAAACGCTATACCCCTTCCCCAGCAGACCCCCACCTTCTCCCCCTCGAATCCTCCCTTCCTCCCGAAATTGCCCCCCTCCTTCCGAAAGCGAGCACCCCCCCTCCCCTAAAAATGTCAAGATAAATGTAGACGCGCCGAGAGCGAGCGGATAAATGTTCGGAGAAGGTCGGGTTCTTCAAGTAGTTGGTGGCCGATTAAGGATAGGTAGCTAGTACCTAAAGTAGGTAGTGGTACGGACATTTCAATTTTAATTTTATTTATTTTTTTAAGTAGTTTTAAATAACCCCATGTTATGTTATTCTAAAATATTTCCTAAAAATCTAATATATGTATAATTTCTAGTTTATCCTCATGTTAAATAAATTTTCAACAATTTTATTATTAGAAAAGCATTTTCAGGGGATAATTTGACAAAATAATAATATTAAGGGATAAGTTAACAAGATAAAAGTATAAAGGGGCAACAAAAAAATTCGACTATAATTTAGTCGCAACAAGAAATTAATCCTTAAAAACATTGGTAAAATTTAGTTAGTGTTGTAAACCGATATCAAACGTGCTCAAACTAACTCACAAAGTACTCAAACGATATATATATTCTTTATCTTGAAAGTTTTGTGTGTTTATTATGTAGCAACGTGAGGTATTTATACTACAAAATTACCCCCCTTTAATACTATTCAAATACTCCTATTACTATTCATTTTACATTTGACATTTCAACATTTGCGGGCTCACATTTACAACACTCTCAAATATCAAATAATACTCGATTACACACGGGAACACACATATCGCTCAAGTTAAAAACCTTACGAGGCAAAACCCAGCTGGGACAAAACCCATAGTGAAAAGAGTACAATAGTATGCTCCCCTCAACAAACATAGTAGTTCTTCAAAGATCTCAAAGTGACGATTCCAATACTTTGAATGCGCTTGAAAAACTCGACGCCGAAAGAGTTTCGCAAAGTAGACCGCTACATTATTATATGAACGGATATACTGGATATCTACCTCTGCTTTCTTTCAAGTTCTTGAGTGAATGAAAAGAACTTAGGGGGGATGTGTTTGGTCCTATCACTTTTGATATATCCTTCTTTCATCTGAGTAACACATGCAGCATTGTCTTCATACATAATTGTTGGATTCTTATCAAATGGTAAACCGGATGCTCCTTGGATATGTTGTGTCACTGATCTTAACCATCTGCACTCTTTGCTTGCTTCGTGAAGAGCTATTACTTCAGCATGATTTGAAGAAGTTGTTACAAGGGTCTGCTTTTGGGATCTCCAGGATATTGCAGTGTCACCATATGTAAATAAGCATACCCAGCCTCAGGATTTAGCATTATGTGTATCCGAAGCAAATAACTCATGACCGCATAACCAAGCAAAACTCGGGTTTTGTATTGAATAGGATAAAACAAACCAAGATCGACGACCGGCTATCGAATATGTTTTATCCCTTCCAACGCTCTCAGGCGCAACTAAATCTCGCTTAGTAAATTCACCGCAAAGCTATATCGCCCTTGGGTATTGGAATTAGCAAGATACATTGTTGCCCAATTGCACCGAGGTATGGCAATTTCAAAGATCAAGATCTTCTTCATTTTCTTCCTTAGACTAGGCGGATCCTTTCAATATTAAGTGTTCTCCATCATCGAGTACTTAAAGCGGTTTGCCTTTATCCATGTTAAACTCTTTTAATACCCTTTATGCGGTAATTTGATCGGTGTACCAAAAAATACCATTTTTAGTGTACTCAATCAGAAAACCAAGGTGAACTTGGTCTCTCCCTGCATCTTCATTTCAAATTCTTTTCTTTAAAGAATTCATCGCTTTCTCTTTGATTTCTTTATTAGTTCCAATAATATTTAAATCATCAACATAGACAAAGAATGACACAAAACCGATATTATTTTCTTTATAAAAACACAAGGACAAATAGGATTATTGATGTAGTCCTCTTTGGCAAATATTCACTTAGCCTATTATACCACATCTCGTCCGATTGTTTTAACCCATAAAGTGATCTTGCAACTCCAATTGCATACATTTCTCCGGTTTAGATGTTTCAATCATTTTAAATCCTTCCGAATTTTCATGTATATCACTATCAAGTGATCCATATAAATAGTCGGTGAATAACATCCATAAGATGCATATCAAGATTATTAGATAATCGACAAACTTATTAAAATAAATCTTAAAAAGAATGCAAGGCCCATAATGATAATAAAGCTACCTCATAATCAATTCGTCTTTGAGAAAACTCAGGCACAAGACGCAGCCTTGTATCTTACAATCTCGTTTTTCATTTCGCTTTCTCACAAATACCCACTTATAAATCCTCAATGTTTTATACTCAGACAGTCACAATAGGGCCCAAATACTTTTCGATTTTAAGAGATTTCAATTCGCATCTATCAGATCTTTCCATTTCGCCAATCAAGTCGATTTTGGATATTCCTCACAACTACGTATCTCGTTCAGATCATCATTTTCATTCATAATTTCATATGCAATGGAGTAATGCAAATATTTTAATAATATGCTTATTTTTCCGGGTTCCAAAGATTTCCTCGTGATAACATAATTGATAGAAATCGAGATCATTCTTATTTCGCCATTATTAATAACTTCATTTTCATCATCTGTACTTCAAGAGCACTTTTTCTATCCTCGGCTTATCATTATCGCTTAGTGTCTTATCAAGATCACTTTCATTCTGTGATCAATCTTTTCTCGACCCTTTTCTTTCTCGGTGATTTCATCCTTAGAACCTGTGCCGCCACGCCAAAGTGCTCTCGGATGTACTTGCTACATCATTTTGTTTCGAATTTCAATACGAAGGAGTATTAATAGCCGTACATGTGACTTGTCACTCTTTCATATCGTAAGAACGACCGAAATTGATTGCTAAGCCTCAAGTGCACAATTTTCTTTACATTTTCTTCCCATGCATTTATTATACGGGTCCCGATAGCGCGAAGCACGGCACATACCACATTATGTCCTTCTCGATCGCTTTTTCTCTCCTGTAGAGGAAAACTGCTCGTCGAAATGACACCGCAAACTCGTCGAAAAACATCACCAAGCAGCGCTCAAGCATATTCTCAATGGGTAGAGGCGACTCATACCCACATATATGCCCAAACCTCTGTGAGGTCCCATCTTTGTTCTTTGTGGTGGAGCTATTGGTACATAAACCGCACAACCAAAATCTTTAGATGGGGAAATATCTCGGTTCTCGACTCACCGCAGCCGAGCATGAGTATGTTTATGATTGTACCCCCTTCTGGTCTTAAACGTATTACGA
Source organism: Lithospermum erythrorhizon (assembly GCA_019722365.1). Lineage (NCBI taxonomy): Eukaryota > Viridiplantae > Streptophyta > Magnoliopsida > Boraginales > Boraginaceae > Lithospermum > Lithospermum erythrorhizon. Next base: position 313,411 of record JADFUC010001025.1, read on the forward strand.
CGCAAAGATGTAAAAATTGTAATGACCCCATATAGTACCGGTAATTTTGTTCTCATTATCAATGGTCTAGCAATATATCAAGACGTTAATTAATGATTCGGGCTAAACCATTTTGTGTACGCATTACGAGGAATGCGATGTTCAACAGTAATTCCAATTGACATGCAATAATTATTAAATGATTAAGATGTAAATTCACCAGCATTGTCAAGTCTAACTTTCTTTATAGTATAATCAGGAAATTGTGCTCTTAATTTGATTATTTGAGCAAGAAATCTTGCAAATGCCATATCTCGACTTGACAATAAACAAACATGTGACTATCTACTAAATACATCAATTAATACCATAAAATAATCTAAATGGTCCGTAGATGGTGGATGGATAAAAGCCCACATATCACCTTGAATTCTTTCAAGAGAGACGCAGGGATTCCATGCGGTTTGCATGGTGCATGCCTAGTTATTAATTTTCCTAGAGAATGCCTTCACGCTCAAGTATTAATCTTTAAACCTTCGGACGACCATGTGTACTTTAATTATTTTCTCATCATTGTGGAGCCGATGACCTAAACGATCATGCCACAAGAATACGCTTGGGATCTTCTTTTATTACGGTTACATTCAATTTCAAGAATATAAGCTTTAATGCAATCCGTAAGGTAATTTTGTAGTTTCTCTAATATTTTCTTCTTTTCCCAAAAATACTAGCAGTAATACAGATGTATTTCATATTACCTTCTTCGCTTATTGTTTCAAGATCATACCCTTGATTTATATATGTCATTAAAACTTAATAAGTTTCTTTTTGACTTTGAGAATACAAAGCGCCATTAATGACAAATTTTGTTCCATTTGGTAATATAAATACGGCATTACCGATCCTTCAATCAAGCTCCAGACCTCGGAATTGTATTAATTATCGCTTTTGGTGATTGATGTCGCGAAAATATGTCTTCTTCTTGAGGATCAAGTGCTGGGTTGTTCCAATCTGTTCGGGATGCAAATGTCTCCAGCAGGTTTCATGTTAAGCCTTCTTCGAAATATGTAATGATATAAGACTTAAGAGAGAGTAAATCAACATAACATATAATCAACATTATTATTTCATAGATATAAAGCAAACATTACATACTAATGTCACACATAATACGACACAAAAAGATTATTCATCACACATTATTCAAACATAAAGTAGTTCATCATATCACTAGTCTAAGTTCATTCCATTTGTTCCATCACCGGTTCCGCGGCCTCAAGATATACGTAGTCATCCTCGTTCATGTCGCTTCCATTAAAATTGACTTCCTTTTCTTTCCATTTCCTTTTTCTTCTGGCTGTATGATTTATATCTTTTATTAAAGATGTTCTCAAGCTCTACACGCCCTAGACCAATGACCTTCTTTCCTCGCATCTCGTAATAATAAATTGTCATTATTTTTAATGAACCTTTCTTGGATTTTTCTTACCCTTTCTTGTCGATTTGGGTAATTTCGGTAGGTCTACTATAATTCACTCTAAAACCACGCCCACGACCTCGACCACTTAAAATTACCACGACTCACCACTACCGACCTCTCGAATCGATCATAACCACCACGAATTCTTTAAAGTCGCCAGATGCATTTCCTCGAAATGCCATTGTCCCGCGGGCGTAATCGATGGTTTTCAAGAAGACTTCATTATTCTTTTCTCAAGCATCAAAAAGCATGCACCAATTCTCAATATTTTATATTCTCATTCTATATCATCGTTTTGCAACAATAATATTTGTGATGCATGAAACGCTGAAAACGCAACAAGGCAGAGTTGTAATCAATAACACTTTAAAGTCTCGAACCTTAGTTTGTTCCATCTATCGATTGCCGCAGCAAAGAACTTCCTTGGGTATCCAAATCTTCTTTTGAGTTCTTCCCATAAGAACTTAGGACCTCTACATCTCGGATATTCTAATTGTAGAGCATCATCAAGATGATCCATCATTAGTCTTATGGCTTTAGATTTTTTCATGTAAAGTTCTTCTTCTTCCTTTTTCTTTCTCTTTTCCAATCATTTCTGATGTTTGTGCATTATCTATTCCAAGTAGAATTTTTTTAAGCCCCTTACATCGGTATATCTTATAACTTTGTTTGCCCAAGACATGTAGCTTGTCTCCTTCTTTGAGGTTGTAGGAGCGAAGTCGAGCTTATACTTGGACATCAGATTCTAAATCACAAATAAACGCAATCAATACGAAATGACATTTTATTCAATATTACATTCTCGCATTCAATACATAGATCAAATCTTATTCAATTACAAATACCACGCTCACTCTTCAAGCAAATCTCTACCTAAAACAAAAATAAACAATCCAAGCTAAGATTAGAAATGGTAAAATACTACTCAATAAAAATATTGTCATTCCTTACCTATCTCTTCTTCAACTTAATAAAAACCCATTATTTAAAAGAAGAGAGAGTGCCAATATAAGGACAAACACTAGAAAATATTTTGCCATTATGAATCTGTTTATAAAATACTTTTGAGAAAGATGTTTAGAAATGCGGAAGTGGAACGAAGTATTTATAGGCGAAATTTTTGAGGTTTGGCCCGTTATCAAGTACTGCTTTATTACCGCTTACGACCGCTTTGAGGATGAAAAAATATTAATTTTATCGTTTCATTACCAAGTAGAAAAACGGGAAGGAAAAATATTTTTTAAGCGTTAAATACACGGCTGCTAACGACATAACGCATTTATCATACGAGCAACGAACACATATGATAATGTAATACATATGATTATAAACAAATAATTCATGCCAATAACAAATAAAAATAAGCGACACACATGATAATAAAATAAGTGGGGGTGTTTTATACCTCCACTAAGTTATGGGCAAATAAACACGATATGGAGATTTAACTCTCCACTAAAATAACCAGCGCCATTACAAAGACTCGACCTGACACGCCAGCTTTTCCATAATAATACCAATTTCTTTATTATGGGGACGCCGTATCTGGTACGCTTTTCTATAACAAGAGCAACAATCCACAATAATAACACAGCCTCCTGACCATAATACTGACATATGTACCAAGCCATTCATAATAGCTTCCAATTATGTATCACTGACATATAGCCGCCATCTATACTGTAAAAACATAAATAATAATAAACGCTTTTGATTATAGAATAATTTGACATATACCATTATCTATAATAGGCTCCTAAGATAGAATACTGACATATACCAGCTTATCTATAACATGGGTAAAACATAAATAATAATATCTCATTTAATTATGTATCACTGACATTACCGCGCTATCTATAATAAAGGTGAAACATATAACAAAAATAAATATCAAAAAAGCCGAGCAAGATATATAATATACCTAATAAGAAGCGCTACTATAAAAGACGATCACATTGAGCAACACAGAAACCTGATATCAAACTACCAAACTAGTCTCACAAAAGACTAAAAATGATATATACGTTTTATCTTCGAAAGTTTTTATTATGTAGCTGTCTTGAGGCAGATTTTATACTACAAAATTACCCCCTTAATACTATATTCAAATACTCCTATTACTATTCATTTTACATTCGGAGCCATTTTAACATTCAAGGGACTCATGCATTTACAAATCAAGTGACAAATTTTGTTAGCCGACATTTCAAGATTTACCAGAGTTGACTCAATCCCATCAAACAGGCGACTCAACTTAAAATGGTCACCTGTATTAAAAATGTACCAGTTGTCAAATATCAATCCAAAAACCTTGTGTTATTGATAGTATTAAACAGAGCCTTCATGATTGGAATACATTTTTTTAAAATAGCTACTCATCGAGTGAGCACCGAATATACCTCAAACTCCAGATAATGGGCCTCGCAAACCACGCCACCAAAGAAACTACGCTAGGCACGGCCCCGTGCGATGCGCCGAATTAAGAAAAGCCAAGGCTTAGGAGAATAAAACTCAGCGACCTTTGGCTTGCCACGAGCCTCACCTACTCCACCAACCGGACAAATAGCCCCTATTATTATGGAGGATGGTAAAATCAAATCCTGTGACATATTAGTAATACCTTAAATGGCATGAATGATTAAATGAATAGATGTATTCTGTATTTAAACAGAGTATCTTCTATCGTAATCCCAGACTGATTCTGGAGTGTCACAACACCTCAACCCGAGGGTTTAATATACAACACGATAGCAAGTGTAGAATGTGATTCTTGCCTATCAACTGAATATATCGACCGCCAGTTCTATACAATCAACTCAACAATTGAAGTATTCGACAGGAGCGACTTTATGAACTACCAATTCATTTTCTAATATGACTGAAAGACTCCTTGTCGACTAACAACATTGTTCGTTGCCATGATACATGGAGGATTCCTTGCAAAAAGAGGCACTTCAAAGGCCTTTGATTTAAAATTGGGCTCATAGTATTCTACACCTGCAACTGGTAAAAGAAACACAATAGGGTCACTTAGAACATCTGTAATATTATGCACCTTTAATCAGTAAAAGATACGAATAATAGGGCTATAAACAAATAATGATAGGGAGTATTCACAACAGTCCAAACAGTTCAATTATTGTGGCAGCTGAAGTAGTTTTTGCATCTACTTTAGTTGTATCCAAAGAAATGCTATATGTCTACGGGTGCTACAATCATTGAAGGCAGGACTTACCAACATCTGGGGCATTTTCAGAAGTATGGCTGACAATACATATATGACACCACCAATAACTAGTGCTCCCACTATGTTGTAGCCCAGGCGCTTATCGTCTTTTGTGGGCACGAATGCAGATTTTAATGTGTTGGTCAACACGAAAAGTCTATAAGACACCTATAAAGATAGAACATCAAGTCAGTTTAAGTTGTCTTTCATGTTTCCATGAGAGGAAAAATTAATCCACTTACTGCAACATATATTGATGTGGTCAGCATAAAGTTCAATAGAGGGTAGTCTGGGATCAAAGAGAGCAACATCTTAGGCTGACCATCTGGCACGCTAGATCTGCAAAGAGAGAAGGTTATCAAGAAAGTGTTTCTGGAAGCTGATGGCAAATTTATAAGCAAGGCTATTGAACTTTGTAGTCCTAGCATCACTACTAATCAGGCTCAAATAATATTTATCATTCCCTTTTTACTTTTCTGGATGGCATCATAATTAAGATTATGACATAGGAAATACTGAGAGATCAATTGCTGAGTCAGAATTTGGCAAGGCCCCATTTGGCCAAGCTTTTTTACCGGCTTAAAACAAGTTTCCATGTTCGGTTAAAAACTGAATTTATTAATATTTGTAATCAACTAACTGGAGATGGAGAAAGTGAAATACTGATTGAGGTAGAAAAAGCGGTTTACCATTACAATCATATATTACATGTGCTAGAGGCAAAACGATATAAAACTGGATTTGTGAACAGAAGACTGTAACAGCAACTCAGAACTGATTCATATATGAGTGACTCTCAAAATAAACAGAAAAAGAAGCACACCAAATGGGCCCTTAGTTTTATATCCACTGATTAAATAGAGAAGTCATGATTCACCGCTAGGTTGCTAAAACTGGTATAACTTCAAAAAAAATGCAACTGTAAATTGGAGAATCAAAAGTGAAGATGTGCCAAACTAAGATCTATATTTAACTTTGTTGAATTAATTATAAACATGGATTTCAGTTATTGAACACACCTAAAATAAGAGAATTAGATTATCTATAGTGGCACACCTTAACCAAATGTGAAACTGAGAAATATAAGTTTCCAATGTGATTTTCCCGAGCCATCTGTCAACAGCAAAAGATAAGGTTCTTAGGTAAGAGATCAATTCAGACACACAAAAAAGAATTTAGTGGTTCAATATGATTGGAAGAATTTCCGAATGATTGTCCAAAAAGCACTTACGCAAGAAGTGTCAATGAGTAACTCCGTAATGACTGAGAGACATTTCTCAAGCATATGTAAACCCTGGAAGGGGAGGAAAATTATCAGCACATAAATAAGTGTAATGAATGAATGTTATGCAGAAGCTACCAACAGGACTAGCGGAAGAATGCATACGTTATTGGGATCCATGATGTATAAGGATGGTATTGGTTGTACGTTATCTTTGGGAGCTTGTAGATGTACTCGTACCACATATATCCCACCTGAAAGATGATTATTATGAAAAATACATAATGAATTGAAATTATACAAGGACATGCAGAAATTAAATAATACCACCGAGGAAATTATCACTGCGCTTGTTTTAACTGATATCCTACGCTTCCACTCTGCTTCCTCCAACTTTTCCATCCATCTCTCCACCTGTGACAATTTATATGTTAGAGGGAAAGGAATGCTAAAATACAACAGGAAAAGAAAGGACAAAGGAATAAATAAATAAAAACAGGAGTAAGCCTGCCTAGCTTCTGCGTGAAGTCAAACATCAAGAATAACAAAATCGACAAACAAGTGACCAGTTGTTCTATATATTCTTACTGTTGGATGGTAGTATGCATATATCATTCCAATTATCCATATGTAACGATCAAGTCCAGAACGAAAATGCCACTCATGCAGAGGGTTTTCCTTGGGTTTTGCAGGGTCTTGATATCCTGCAGGCGAGAAAGAAAACTTAATACATGCCTGACTCGCAATCAATGAATAGAAGATAGTGATCAAAGTTGCTAACCGAGAAAGAAAGTGAATGGGCTCCAAAGTACTTCAAACACTCCAGGCACCTCCCATATCAGAATGACAACTAAGAAACAGGAAAAGAATTTGGCAGCAATAACAGACCCCTTGTCGTTATATTTGTTGAAAATTCCAAGAGCACCATATACCATAAGAGTGAAAAGAGTGTGCATAGGACAGATGTAATATAGCATATAATCATTGTCAAGGATTATGCAGCAAAATAACACCAAAAAGTTTAGCCGCCACATCATCTGCGCAGAACAGAATAAATAAGTCCAAACCACTATGAAACAAATGATGTTTTTTGGAAGAGTGAAATAACATCTTGGATGGACGTACCTGAGCGAACCTTGCAATACTAAAATCTTTTCGCACATAATAATAAGAGAAATTTCCAAACCCTGTCATCCATACATATGCAGCAATGAAAACTCTTATTGCATTGTAGATTTCAGTGGCAGCGAAATAATGATACATTAGGAATAGAACCTGTGCAGGGAGGGTAAAAAACGGTGAGAAACCAAATCATGCTGAGGTCAATGAAAAAAAAATATGCATGGAACTTGCATGAATACAAACAAAAACATCACAGTTCAACTCATAAACGTTGCATGCAAAGTAACATTATATGAAGCAGAAATTCAGAATATTGAAACAAACTATGATTTTCTTGGTATTGTGGACTGGAAATCTAAAAGTCGAAGACAACATCACTAAGATAACATAAATAAGTTCAATTTTCCTGAATTCAATCCCAGAAACATCCATGTCTCACATCACAACATCAATATACTATCGACATAATAATTGGCATGACGCCTAAGCATGGTGATGGGAAATTTTCACAAATTTCCTGCACATTTTGTCAACATTTAAATCAAAGGCCGATAAGTAAACCATAAATATTTTAGAGAACCTGCATCCATCCTTTCCACTCCTCTGTCTGATGTCTGTTTAGATACATCATGGACTTATCCGAGAAGAGTGACTTCTCATGATGGATCTTGAAGGAAGTGATTGCCGAAACTATAATCAGAAGGAAGTACAGAAATAAGAAAAGGTCTCTGTTGTAGCTCTGCAGATAGAAGAAAACATAAGTTATGCACTTGAGTTATAGAAACATTATTAGACCATAAGCATTTGCATTTTACTAGCATTTCCTTTATTTTCATTGTTTTCCCATATTTTTTTACTTTGATTTCTCTATGTTTTTCCAATATGGATTTTGGACATCCAGCATGCTTATAATAGTTATGTACACATATCGTATAGCAAGCATACTATCAAAAAGGAGTTTATAAATCTGAAATAGAAAATGCATCATACATTATGCATTCGATATCAGTTTTATTTCCATAAATGGACTTAGGTAATAATTAAGGCATTCAGTTGAACATTTCTTACATACTAATCCATTAACATGGTCACAAAGTAGATCACTTAAGATAGAAAATCTGACAAAGGCCAAAATGAACATAAATTTTTTTAGAGTGTTACCTAAAATAATATGGCATAAGAAATATGCTAATTTATATTACTGTAGAAGGAGATTCACTATCTTATAGAACATTTTAACAACAAAGGCATCCTCTACAAGGGTCAATTGAGAGAATATATACGGAAAATCATTAATAACAAACTTTATATATATATCTTCCAATGGAGCTTTCTTGCAATACTAACATAGTTAAAGGAAAAGAAAACCATTGGACTATTACAAGGCCAACAAAAATATCAATGTTCCCTTTCATGCTTCATTGCGTCCAGCGCATATAATCTAATAGATTGTGCAATTCATTTTGAGGACAAGATATTGCATTGAACTCGACATATGTCAGATTACCGAGCAATTTCAGAAATGATTGCAATTCATTGAACCAAACAAGATCTTATAACGTCAATATATGTAACTGATGTACAAAAACATAAGTTCAGTGGCTTCACCTTTTTCGATTCACCAAAAAAGTTTGTTCGGTCACATATGTAGAAGTATATTAGAAGAGCTCCGAATTCGGATCTGCAATAATGATATACTGAGAACTACGGTCCAAGATAAAACCAAACCAAATCAAATTAAACCAAGCCTTATCCCCATAAGTTGGTCAATGATTGTTCATGAAAATAAAAGTGATTTGACTTACATGGCTCTTAAAGTCAATCGATGTTCGAGCAAGAATGACTCATCCAGCATAAAGAATCTGCCGTGGTACCAGAAATACAAGGAGGTCATGTATAGATAAAATATCTTAATAAAAACCTTCAAAGCAAAGGCCAAACCTCACAACAGTAGATGTCACAGTAGAACTCTTAGCTCTGGATGCTTCTGACTGGAGGCCACCCCCCTCCAGCAAAACTGCCCTATCATCATCTTTAACCGCTACATTCCCAAGTTCAACCGAATTGATATCTGAATGCCTGTGGCAGAGGCAAAAAATATTCAAGCAGATAAGATAATAGGTCAAGCCAAATTATCAAAGGATCAACAACGACCTCAACTGTGCATCTATATAGAAACATAAATTTTGGTAAGCTACTCGTATAAAGTATAAAAGAAAATGTAAGAAGTGAAAATAGTCAACTTCGTTAAAGAAAGACATACTCAGTAAATATTCGGAGGATAAATTTATCCCTGATTAAGTTCGAGAACAGATTCAAATCTCTAGCCGATAAATCAGACCAATGATGGCAATATTCATTTAATTAGCTTCCGACTTTCGGCCTTATTTCAAAAACAAAAAAATTATGCAATTCACTTCAAAATACGTACTCACCCGACAACCTCATGTAGATATACATAATTGACATATCAACTTAGTTAATGAATAAAATCAACGGAAAACAACAAATCGAGTTAGGATTATAACTCACGCTTTTAATAACGACTTTCTCCTGAACTCCAAGTACTCCGAGTATATCCATGCTGCAAAAAACGGTACAATTCCAAGGAAAAATGACACCTACAATTCAGTAAAAGCAATTTAACATATGGATATCCAGACAGTACATACACTTAAGCACAATGCACAAGCGGAACAGCATAAAGAACCAAATGACAACATCATCTTATCTCAATCAGATCAATAAAAACATTCTAAATTTGAACTGAAATTAACACAGTGCAGAAATCTAAACTGAATAATTAACCCAAATAACCAACTAAAAATCACTTAAACCAATCATACAAGATTAAATAATAATCAAATACTACCTCCATCCCAAAAAGTTAGTCTTGTTTGCTTTTCAATTGTCAAAATTAACAAACAACATAGCCATGCTCGACACACATGTAACATTGATTTGAATCAAAACTATTGTTTTAATAGTTAAGTATAATTCGATATAGTTTTCACCAAATACTTTTGTAAGGTGGGACGGGAACCGCTACTCTTGTAATACGCACTAGGTAGCCAGCCGAGTAAAGTAAAATAAATCATGTTAAAATGAGCGAAGTCACTTGGCTAAATGAAAGTGATGAGGAAATGGGCTGTATCTACTTTATACCACCAACTGACCACCCATAACTTTACCACCAACTTGACCACCCACCAACAACCACCGTTGCGGGGCTTTCACCAAATTCTGTGTTATTGTTAGAGTATGAGATCCCTACTAAAATCAAATAAATGTATAAAATCAGTTCATTATTATTAATTCATCGAAGGTATTAATAAATGAAGGTAGCTGGCAGCGTGTAGCTTCGATTACTGAAACCGCATGGATTCGCGTGAGCGGCCAAGTGATCTTAATTGATTTTAGGATGAAGCCGTGATTCGTAACGAGAGGATATTAAACTAACCTGACCAGGTGTGTAGATCACCATTTCTGGAATTGTTTCAGCTGATTAAAGTGTCACCAAATTAGAGATCATATAAGGATTTATTAAGATCGAGTATCCCCCAAGAGAAAATGGAAAAATGAAGGAAATAAATCAGATCTGATGTGAAAATGTAAGATTTGATGCGCTACGTGTGAATATAATTAACTAAACAATTAATTTGGGATGGATGGAGTATTAATTAGGTGTTGATATCAGAGTGGAAATGAGTGGAACTCACAGATATGCTATTTTGTTCTTTAAAATTTTAAATGTTATAGAGAAGTAATGTGGATGTATTGTCGCAAAATTATGTCCCAACAACGGAGATTGATTATGTCGAAGATATTAGGCGCTACTGCCATTAATCTTTCATATATATTATTGTATATTGGCTTTATAAATGTCAGCTTATTATATTGTATACAATACTTGATAATAAAAGTAATAAAAATATTCTACTTTCTGTTTATTATTAAATACATTCATTGTTAATTATATTAAATATGGCGTTATCGGCGTCAGCTTTGAATTGGAGTTGAGAAAATAGCCGAGTTTGGTAGCCGCCCGCCCGTAATGTTGATCAAGTAAGTCAATCTTTCTTTTATTCCGTTATTCATCTTTCGATAATATTGAAGCATGGCGTATGTGGTTAATATGAGAAGAAACCAAGCGTTGTTGGTATATTGTATCTTTATTGAAGCCAATGGAGAAAGGTGTAGTTTCTTTTATAAAATATTCAATGGAAGCCGCTATGTAAGAATATACTAAATTATTGTAGGGTTGTTAATGAATAATGATAACTACATCAAATATCTTAGTCAGCCTTATTGCATGATATGACCAATGCATGTATATTATATTTAGACAAATTAATGGGTGTATATGAATATATGATAAGTTTCACATGTTATCGATTTTATCCGAATTGAAACATGAGTAATTGTATACGATAATTCATTTTATACGTCATTGTTATTGACGTTTACATATATATATATTAAACGATACAAATGATATTTATACATATAATTTATGATATGTAAAAAAATAGATTTATATATTTATGAGTCAAAAAAGATAATTATCAAATAACTAAATCTCAAGGATTTATTGTTGATTAATTTGATATATTTGTGATGTATTCCTGATATATATAATATAGGATTTACCAATGATGTATTTTAGTTCGGAAGACTAGTTCACGGACTTGTAGTAATATTGATTGAAGATAAAGCTGGACTAAATACCGAAGATTTATTAATGATTATATTTGATATTTGATTTAGATGCCAGCTTTGTTTTAATATGTGATTGATATTCACGTTAATATCTGAAACACATTTGAAATATATTCATATTAATATTCGAAAGACATTTGATATATATTCTTGTCCGGAAGATAACAATGTCCAATCATTTGATTATATTAATGATTATCTAATGAAACAAATGCAATATCTATTATTCATTATATATATGTCCTGAAGAACATTTATGTAGCACCTGAAGAACATTTGGTTATATATTCGGTGCAAATATGATTTTGATTATCACTAGTTCAGAAGATTAAGAACTTTAGAATTTACATCGAAATGCAAATTAAGAACTTTGAATATTCAAAAGAATTTCATCGTTCGCCGTTATTTGAAAATTATACAAAACCGTATGAGTTCACTTATGAGACCGAACACTCATATAATTTGAAGAATTGATTGATTAAAGGCGATATAATTTTATTGATTAATTCACTTTACTATAATTTATTATAGGTCGGAGAATACCATCTGAATGAAATTGCACGAGTGTGTAGGCATATAAGGTAGTGTAAAAATTAATTGAATCTTTCAGAGAGCCAACATATCATTTCTTGAAGGAATAATGAATTCTGTCATGTAGTTGGTATTGTGATTATACATGTAGGCTAGTCGCTAGTGATATATACTAGTGTAGTCTAATGAAAGCATAAGTGAAATTTAGACTCAGTCTAATGAAATATGATACTAGTGAAATATATATCAGTCACCAGTCACAACGAAACTTCATATAAGTGAAATTTAGACCAGTCTAATCCAAATATGATACTACTACGGTATATATTGGGTATGTATGTGCAAATAAGCGAAATAAGATTTATCCGCAAAGATTTGTACCCGAGGAAGCACTAAGCTGAATTTATAAAGTGTCACATACGCTGTGATGGAGGAGTATCGAAATTATAAATGATGTTTGAGTAGCGACAAAGATAACCTCTTTGATTTGCGTGCATGACTTATAATACGTGCAGCGAAATGCGATATCGTGAAAACATGTAGAAGGATTTATGATGCATAGGCTTACATATCTATATTCTCGGGAACTGCTTTCGGTTGAGTTAATATGAAAATATTTGAATATTTAAAGTCATCGAAGATGGATTGCAAGTTCAAGCCCGTTATTAGACATTTATTTGCATGATCATTTTATTATTGTCAGCATTAATATATGTAAAGTCTATTGATAGTATGATACATGTTTAGCTTCTAACTTTATATTATATTTTATGTGATTGTATAATATATTTGTTTGCTGATAGTGGTATAAGACATTTGAATTATTTAGTGTAAAAGTGACATAAAATCTTACATATCTTTCTTGTGTTAATTCTTATTGATAATCTAAATATTCATGATATTATGAAGATTAGGCCTATAGTTTATAGAGACTACGAAGAGTTCTAAGTTGAATAAATTATCATGAGGTAAAGTTAGCACAAGAACTCTGTAGAGTTCTCGGTTATTAAAGATGTTTTATAATGGATTTGAAATCGAGGGTAATAAATTATCAAATAGGCTTTTCGTTGTATTGTATACAACACAATAATAAAAGTAATAAAAGATATTCTCCTCCTTATTTATTATTGTCTCTGTTTATTTACATTGTTCTTAGTTATATTTATAACATTAACTTAGTACTTCCTCTCGAATCTATTACAATAGAAATTCGATAAATAGATAAACTCTCTAAAATAATAAATTTCTTCAGATATAGATTTAGATTTGTTGAAAAATTTATGAAAATTGATAAAGTAGTAAGATAATAATTTTTTTCAAAATACTCCTTATAATATTAGGTCCCAAAGAAATCATAAGTTAATAATTTTTAGACATTGAAAATAAGAATTAAAGGACTAGGTAAACCCGGGACCAACATTTACCGACTCAGCTTGACTTCATGACCAGCTCGAGCGTTAACGAGGCGGAACGAGTAATTACCGGTACCGCTCGGCATATTAGTCGATGAAAAATAAAATAAAATATTGCCATTGATAATGGGGTCGGTTTCGGTAATTGGTAGGATCCTTAGCTTCAAGTTGACTTTGTGCGCCTTGGACGAATAGGAGTTCCCTCTGAAAACAAGGACGTTGCCCGGCCGAAACCTCAAACAATCGAGTAGTAAATGATCGAAGAGTCTAGTTTACGAAGAAAATGTAGGAATGAAGTGAAGCTTTATTTGATTTGGCACCGAAGTTTACATTTTATAAATTATTAGGACCGTTCTTTAATTAGAACATTCATTTCTTTTTATTGCCGATTTAATAATTTGTAGCTCGTTAAGGGGTCGAGTAACTACGATCTTAATTACCGCTTAATTAAAAATAGAACCGTATGGATTAGTCATAGCGGCTGCTTATAAATAGAGTTAGGCGGCTTAACCCATTTAATTTTGGGCTTTTTGCTACAGCCCCTTTCGTGTGATCGAGGTCCATTTGTTCGGTGTCTTGTTCTAGCCGCGATCCGTTTTCCCGGGGCCGATCTTGTTGGACGATCTTGGATCGGCCCGTTTATGGGATTATCATTTGCCCCGGACCGCCCATTTTCTATGGGCGGATAAATGAATATGGGTGGGTCTCTTCAATTCCACTTAAGCGATTATAACTCCTTGAAGCATGTGTGAGACATTTTGCCTTCGAGCCAAAATGCGTTTTTCCGTTTCATAGCCTTCCAATCATTAGCAGAGACTTTTGGCGCCATAGCTTCTCTGCCGTGCCGTCGCCCGCTTTTTGAATTTGAAAAGGTTCCTATTGTCTATAAATTGGGAAGATCGCTACAAGCCTCCCTACATTTCATACTTGCGATTTCTTGCCGTCTTCTCCAGCTCTCCGGTATTCATAAATAACTTCGCTTTTCCCGTAGCGCATTACCAATGGCCATTAGAAGGATAAAGTAGAGAGGCGAAGTCCATGAGGAGTAAGTTGGCCTCCCCTCTTGCTTACTCACTTCTCCTTCTCCTTCCGGGCTTCATTTGTGGAGTGCTTGGCGTATCGAGAGCTGCCCGAAGCAAGGCCCTTGTGACGCCTGCAGACCGGGGATAAATGGGAGGATGGGAACACGGATTTTTGGCCTCGAGCCTCAGCCACGGCCTTCATTGTGGTTACATGTATTTTCCTCACCTCCGTTTTAATGCCACTTTCTTTATCTTTTCTTTGTCGATGGTCGCAGTGGCCCGCATACTTTGTACCGTGAACCTTGGACTGGCGGCGAGCGTCTCAAAAGTAAGAAGCGTTGGGCCGGGGCTACAAGGTCTTCGCCTCAATTATTATTTCTTTAGTTATCTCTCTTTGTGATATTCTTTTTACTTTCATATGATAGTATTCGCCTCTGAATATATGTTTTAAATGCAATTTGAAGTCTCCCATAACTTTGGTGTCTTACGATCCATTTCGGGCCAATCTTGTTGGGCCGTCTTAAGATCGGCCGTTTATTATGGGATTATCATTTGCCCCAGAACCGCCCGTTTTACATAAGGCGGATCGCGAATATGGGTGGTCTTGATTCCACTTAGCGAAGCAGTGCCTTAACCGCTGGCGTGTCGGGGACATTTGCCTTCCGAGAGCCGTCGTTTTTCCGTTTCATAGCCTTCCAATCCAATACTTGCAACTTTTTAGTAGCCACTTAACTTCTCTGCTTCGTCGCCCGCTTTTTGAATTTGAAAAGGTTTCACATTGATATAATTGGGAAGATCGCACCTGAAGCCTCCCTCATTTCCTTACTTGCGATTTCTTCTTGCGTGCCCTCAAGCTACTCCGGTATTCATAAAAAATAACTTCCTTTCGCGTGGCGCGTACAGCGCGCGTTAGAAGGATGTCTCCTGAGCGAAGTCGCGAGGGGAGTGAAGTTGGCCTCCCCCTCTTCTTCTCGCCTCGCTACTCCTTCCCGAGCTCGTTGTGGGTCTTACGTACCGGTACACGAGCAAGGCCCGCAGCGACGCCTACCGCCCACTCTGCAGACGAGGGATCATGCGAGAGGATGGGGAACACGGGTTTAGCCTCGAAGCCTCAACCACGGCTTCGACTATGGTTACATGTATTTTCCTCACCTCCATTTGGTACAACTTTCTTTATTTTTCTTTATCGATAGTGCATGATGGCCATACGCCTGTACCGACAAATCTTGGACTGACGGCCCGGCCGGGGAGCGTCTGAAAGTAGAGGCATTGGAGCGGGGAGGCACAAGGTGCTTCGCCTCCCAGTCGGCGATGGCCCAGGATGTTGCTCTCTTGAATCCCCGGGGACTTAAAGGGGCCGGGAAGAGAAGGGCAGGCTGGCGGCAGAGCCGCTTTTTCCGCCCGCCCCGAGAGAGAGGAGGGCTGCAGGCGTTGCACTTTCTGAGATCTTGGCCGTGGTCTATTGTTCTATCGGACCATCATCCTCTGACTTCCGGACCAATCGACACTACCGGCTTTGGTAGGAGTATAAGCGGCGGTACACAGTGGGAGTGGCCCAGACAATGAGCCTGTGCTTCCCAGCTTAGGAGATCACCACCCGGCTCACTGCATTTGGGTTTTTTTTTTTATATATATATATGTCTCTCTCACCACTTTGGGGGTTTATTAATATATTTTCCACTATTCTTGCTTTTTTGCGATGTGCTCTTTTAGCACAGCAGCCGACTTGTCTCTAGTTCTATTTTATATGTTTGGTATTTACTCCTCCATATTAGCCGGAGTTCGCCTCGGACTTGCAGTCGAGGGAAGATCTCGGCCGCTTGCAGTAGGGTCCCTACCTTAAAGTTTTGTGTCCACCTTGTTAAATACACTTCGGATCCTCCCTCGTACTCTTATGCATGGGGATGAGGACTGTCCTTGATGGGGAGTGGATTGTATATGAGACATCTCTTAACCCGGAACCTCCTCTTTATCTAACTTATGAGGATTTGGTTCTCTCTCTAATTAGTCGAGGCGATAGGATATACTCAAACATTGAATGATTTACATCAATTTGCATATTTATGCACTCACAGAGTATTCGGACATAATTGATACTCTACCCACATAGAACTCTTTGAATATTCAAGGCGATTTCAACTGAATCAAATCTTTTATTCATAATAAAGCGAATACCAACGCCCTTACGTAGTATTTCTACCGAGTGGCGTATTAATGATCCTTGACACCTAAGCGCGCGAGGACTTCCGGTTCGTATGTTGGCCTTTCTATTTCGAGACCCAGTATGGGCCTACGGGGACCAGATCTCCACTTGAGAATTATGCGGCGGTTTTGTTGTAGTGGCGGTTGCACGCCACTTGTATCCTGTGGTTGGGGTTGTCAGGAAGGATGCCATTACCCGTGGGAGCTCACGGTCCCAATGACCCCCACCTTTCACAGGCCCAGAGCACAACCCGACACCCTTGAAAATTACCCGTTGTTAGCTTCCACGTGGCTTGGGGATATGACAGGGCGGTCCGATGTTACGTATCCGGCTACAACACAGGTCTTTGATCTTTCCGGCCATGAGCGTGTCTCGTGTGGTGACCCGGCGCCGGGACTTGGGGATATCTTTGGCGTACCTCGGCTTGTGATCGCGTCTCGACATGATCACGGGCGTCGCTGCTACGGATGCCCCGAAATGACTATCGTTCATCCATGCATGCGACCCGCAGATCAATAATTCCTCCCGAATTTGACATAACTTAAATAGCGGGCTGGAAGGAGCTCCAGTGAGGACTAATCAATGAGGTATACCTCAGTACGCCTCACCGGATCTTGTTAGCCACGGGGATCTTGGGGAGGATTCGATTACCGAAATTCGTGATAGTGCAGTACCGTGGTTAGATGCAGTCATTGCCCGCCTCCGAGGGAATTATCCATCTTCCTTTATCAGAAAGTCTTAATACGCACTTACGTTCCACGGGATAGAATTAAAATTGTCCCAACATTTTTCTAATTAAAGACCAATTGTGAGTGCTTACATTACCGGCTCGTTGTTCGTGGGCGTGAAGGCAAATCTCGAGACATACTCGATTTTGTGACCTGGGGAACCCTGATAGGATTAACTTGCCCACTGAACACTTTGGATTGCTCGCCATCTAGAGTATAAGCAATAGACCTACTGCTCGGTGAATTGCCGGCTTGGTCGATTAACTCGGGTGTTTTCGTCGCCCGGCCCATTGGAAGTACGTTCAACCATGAAGTCGGCTGGGGCTGAGCACTTATGCTCGTTTGCGGCTTGTACCGGAGAGATCAAATTCACGGATCATAGCCCGTTTGACTATCTGCCGAGGACTGCCCGGTTCTCCAATATGCGCGTGGTTGATCAGTAACCACTCCGGATGGGCCTCAAAATATGGTTTCGGCTTCCGGCGGCTGACAATCAAGGCATACCGGTTTCTCCATCGAGGATTCACAAATACCGGCCCTCGCTCATGCTTGGGCGGCGTAATAATACACCGATGCCACACCTTTTCTCGCCGCAGGTAAGGGCCGGCATTTTGCGACTCGAGAAGCGCAAATAGAGATGTAGAATTTCCACGCAACCAACCGTGCCGGTGAGGAGGCGCTTAGATGCGCCTTCCAACTCTGAAAAGACTTAGCTCTGGAGTCCATTCAAACTCTTTCCCATAGCAATATGAATCAGTCGAGGCAGTATCTTTCCGTCGGTACTTCTACTTATATGTTCGCTTGAGACTCTGCTGTGGAACTTCCACCGCGCGCTATCTTATCGGGGTTAGGCTCAATTCCCCGATGGCTGATCATGTAGTCAAGGAACTTACCAAAGGTTACTCCAAAGACACACTTATCTCGGTTAAGTGGGCATACGCCCATGAGTTCTCAAGCTCTCCGATTGGCCTCATGATCTGCCGCTCGACTCTCGATGGCATGTCATCTCATAGTTTTCCATGTTTCGGCCATATGGTGGAGAACACCTTTTTGACCATCCTTTGGTATGGCCCAGCGTTAACAAGCGAAGAGGCCATAACCGTCCGTCAATAGATTCCATACTTTCGATTCGCGAATGCGGTTTTCTCCACATCGTTTTCCCCCATGAATACACATGATAGCGGAAGGGATCGGAAAAATCCACCACTGTATCCGGCGCCAGAGTCCACCCGGCCTAGCGATGTTAGGTGAGGTACTTGATCCCAGCCGAGGTAAGCTTTGTTGATCACTGAAAGTCCGTGCCACATACACCCGCGTCCATTCGGTTTGGGACTATAGCGCGCGTTAGCCCGTACGTAGGAAACAGAGTTCCCAGTTGCATTTGCCCCGTTGGTTTATCCACCTCCTCCCAGGATGGCCTTTTTACTTATCTTTCAAGAAGGTCGCCTTGCAGCGATGGGCTTATAATGTGGCTCGGCGTATAGCCGATTGACACCTCAGAGTGAGGACTAGAAGATCACGTCTCACGAGGACTCGGGAATGAGCATGGCTCGTGCGTTGTCCCAGTGTAGCTCCAATCTTGAAGACCCTCGCCGGATCCTGTGAGCAGGATACTCACCGAGATCTGCTCATCTGACCGCCCCGCTTCTTAGGGCTTTCGTCTGGGACCTCCAAGGTGCACACATTCCGATCCCTGGAACCTTCCGATCCCCGGGATGTGGTGCCCTCCTCTACATTGTGCCTTTATCCACTTGGTAGACGGGGAACATCTCGTGCCTCGCTTAAGGCGCCTGTATCTCTCCCCGTCCCGTATGGTGTTGTTAACTTCATCTTGGTGTATAAGGGACACATTTGCCTCGAGCGTGACAGCGGGGCGCCGATAGTTCCGTTATAGGCTCAGTCATGCATTAATACACAATAGTAGACTACCATCTTCGTGGCATGTTCTGAATCTTCCCATTGTAACCATGAGTTCGAAACCCAGGGGACTGCTACATCGCTGTGAACCCCACCAATGGAGTATAAACCCCGTGCAATCGCCCGGCTCAACTGACTTGAGAATCACAGCGTCAGCGGATGTATACCGAACTACCGGTGTGCACCCAGCATCCGTCCCGTTTAAATTCGGCCCAATGCGGGTGATAACCCCATTAGTTTCATGAGGAACTGTCCCTTAAAATATTTTACGGAGAAGGACGTCGGGAAACTCGGGGCGTGCTCCCAGCGATTACCAAATAAATATCGTGGCATCGCCGTCGGCTCGAAATCTCCTCGCCCGCTCACTTGCCCCAAGATAATGTTGACCACTCCCGGTAATGCTAGGAGGACCGTACGGGGATCTCGACACGTCCTATCAAGCGTTTATTCACGCTATGGGTCTCCTTGTCGACATAATCATTCAATTTTGTTCCCGGTGGATAAGCTTCTCTATCTCGATCTTCAGGTGCCGTCCCGATCGTCGATGTCATTGCCCGTGATCTTTATAGTCTTGCCCGTAATCTTTGGAGTGCCCGTGATCGTCGATGTCGTCGGTGGATGGAAATGCTGCCTGATACACCACAGGATGAAACTCCAGCGATGTGCTCCTGGGGTCATTCTTTCCCGTTAATTTGATAAACAGGGGAGTTTCATTCCGGCCCGGCGTGATTGCGCTCCAGAATGTCGAGGAAAATTGTGCGGAACTGCGAGTTGAGTGTTGGTCCCAACGCCTCATCTGGCCCTCTTGCCGATGGGGCATCCGGCGCGGCTTGCAAGGTTGCCATTGCATCCGTGGGGGTGTTGGGGCTATACCAGCGTCGAGGGGTGGCGTTCTTTGCCCGCTGGGATCGTTTCCACCGTACGGGGAGTATGGGTATAGTCTCCCGATCCTCAGGACGGATGATAATTCCACGGGTTATCTCCCACTTTCATTGGAAGCGTGCTTCCTAGAAGTTGTTGCATTACGATGGTTATGATGGTCCCCGTAAATACCATAATAACCACCGTCGGTGGGTTGAATTTCCACCGAACTCCTCCGGACCTCGAGTTGATTAGTTCTTGAGTGTTGGGTGGGAGCATCCTCTAGCGGTAGGTCGATCGAGGGTTGTTTAGGTTGGGTCCATCACTCCAAAGTGGACGGTTTTTCATTACTCGTTTGTTTCCGTAATGCTCCGCAAAGAAGGATTAGGCGGTGACTTTTTAATCTGAAGTCTCCCATTTTGTGGTCGCTTGATGATGATCACGGTCGGTTTTCGGTGGCGGGCCGGATCACAAATCGTCAAGTTGAACTTTGATGCGCCTTGGTCGAGTGGGAGTTCTGCAAGCAAGGGGGCCAGGTTCGTGGAAACAGGCGTCGAGTTAGTAAAGGATCGAAGGGTTTAGTTTTACGAAAGAGAATTTGGAATCAAGTGAACTTACTTGATTTGTACCGAATTTACCTTTTATAGTTTATTCGGACCGTTACTTGGTCAAGCCTTGATGGCTCTTTTAGTGCCAATTTAATAATTTTGTGGCCCATTAAGGGGTCTAGTAATTACGATCTTAATTGCCACCTTAATTGAAGCCAAACCATGCTGAATTTAGTCCTCCCATTTGTTAACCTGCTCCTACTGCAGTGGACGGGCAACCCGTTTAATTTTGGGCTTTTACGCTCTGGCTCTTGTGATCGTCCCAGATTTATTCGATGTGCGTGCTGCCTGATCCATTTTGAGGAGGGCGATCTTGTTGGCCCGTCATGGATCGACCCGTTTATTATGAGCTTATCACTCAGGTATATATTATATAAAAATAAAATACTATATAGAGTGCAAACTTCACCCGATATGTGATTGAGATAGCGAATAAATGTGCAATGTACTACCATAATCCATTAGGTCCACATCCAAACAATTTAATTAACTAAGTCAAAACCTAAAAACCTAAGGTAAATACGATAAAGTATGTTTAGTAATGTCCTAATCACTATTTCACTTCATCAGTTCATCACAAACATTGTCACCTCCGCCTTCTTTCGAAGTCCTCAACTATGATTCACAATTAGCTCTACTAAAGGATCGGGTAACCCGACACCCTTTCGTTACCCATTTCGAAAAACCCGACTAGATAACCCATTTCGAAGGTTAACCAGTGACTCGGTAATTTTTTACTACGTTACTATCGGGTAATTACCCGACTCGGTAAAAAGAAAAGACCCGTTTGGATATAGGTATACATTGCTTGCGGCTCGTGAAATGAATCTGCGACTCTACATAGTTGTTTCGCTTTGTTTAGAGTTGAATCTTGTAAATAAGCAAAGCCCCAGATTTGGAACTTTATAATATGTGTGTGGTCTAAATAGAGATCTTTGTCTGATTGTGTTGTTTGGTCGGGATATGCCCGATAGACTACTTGTGTTTGTTTTTAATATTATCTGGAACCTTTGTATGTGAAAAAAAAAAAAAAAAAATTAAATTTTGTTGAAGTTCGTCTCTAATTTTTTTATTACATTCAATAATTTTAATTATTTTGTCTTCAAATTGTAACATAAAATTTTAAAGAATTTTAGATGCCAAAAGTGTTTCATTTCTCATAACAGGTTTCGAAGGCAACGTATCATCCTCGCCTTCATCCTCAACGTTGTTTTTAATGATACTAGCCACAATTTCATCAGCTCAAAATCTCTAAACCTGTTCATTTCCACGCCTTATAGTTCATTAGATTGCTCCGATATCTACTTTTGAATATTTTAAAGTCTTCCTTTATTTTATCTGCCAGATGTGTTTCAAGAATACATTAAATATAGTTATTCTTTTCGTGTACAATGAATAAACTTCAAATTATCTTCGAATTATGTACATACAATTAATGTACTTTAGACAAAAGCTTTTCAAATTAATATATTATTAATTTATCGATAAATTAATAACTTTATAAATTAATAAATTTCATCGATCCCTACATTATTAATTAATATATAGAGCTTTTTATTATAGTTGTTTTTAAGTAGTTGTCTTTCTAATTATTTACATGTTGATTAAAAATTATTAGAATTTTATATATAAACCCCTATTTAGCTTAATAAATGATTGTTATCCAGTTCATTTAATACTTACTATCCATTTTAACATACATTGCAAAATATCCAACTACGGTGTCTAGCATCTGTTTTTGTAAGAATAGATCATGTTAGCATACATTACATGTGGTTGTACACATCTGTTGCAATAACATCAAGGCAAGATTATCTCCAAAAATTTCATTTTCAAATATAAATACACAAAAAAAAAATTTGAATGAAATTGAGTCGGAGTAGATTACATATGATGGACATATATTTGGAGTAGATTTCCAGGCTGAAAGTGATCGATAAATGAAGACGACGGAGGCAGGGCCCGGTGCAACCGCTCAGGGCCTCCTTTCAAGAGGGGCACCAAAATTTTAAAAATGAATTAGCCCGATTTTATGAACATTTAGCCCGAAATATTAGAGTTGCTTCTATGGACCAACTTATTCATTTAACCCAAATCTTATTAGTCATTATTAATGTATTTATTAATAGTTGTCCTTCTCACTTAGTCCACATTTAATAGTATATTTCATGTGAAGTTAGAAGATTTATTCAATCACTCAAATTTTCTTTGCTATGGACTAAATTACATAAAGTTGATTAATTATCCTCTGATGGAGCATGTGATAGTTGATTAATCATTTTTCGGCCTGAAAATATGGTTCCCGATCAAAACGGGAAGAAAATATGGTCGGAAGTGAATCCATGCCCGAAAAAATGATTCGGGGCGAAGCAGGCGAAAATGCGTCAAATTCAGCAGGCGGAAAAATATGGTCAGGTTGGCTTGGTAGAAATATGGTCGTGGGTCGAAGCGGGCCTGAAAATATGGCTCGAGAATTCGGCGAAAATATGGTCCAGCCGAAGCAGGCGAAAATATAGTCACGTGTCGAAAGCGGGCGAAAATATAGTCGTCGAAGCAGTAGAAAATATGGTCGAGAAGTCGAATCGGGGCAAAAATATGGATTCCGAGGTGAAAGCAGTGAAAATGTCCATGGGTAAACGGACGAAATATGGTATGTGATGCAGGGTCGAAAACGGCGAGAAAATATAGTCGAGAGTCAGCTTAGAAAATATAGTTCGGGGCTTGATCCGAAATATGTAAATCGGCGAAAAAATATGGCTCGAGTCGAAACCGGCCCGAAAATATGGTCTCGGGTCGAAAGCAGGTCGAAAATATAGTTTACAGGGTGAAAGCAGTTTGAAAATAAGTTGAGGATCGAAGCTTGAATTAGAAAATATGGTTCGGATCGAAAATATATATTTTAGGTGGCTTGGCAAAAAATATATATTTTTATTTAAAATTAATCAAACATCATGTTAATTTGAAAAAATTTGAAAAGCCTTCAACATCCGAGTTAATTTGAAATGAAGAGCTACTAAAGAAAATCTTTAATACCACAAAACTTTCTTTAACTCATCACAAATTTATAGGAAGATAAGAGTTCTATACTTCCATACTTCCATTGCTTATGAGGAAATGAAATTGAAATGGAATCGGAGGAAAACGAAGATGTTATAGAAAATTCCTACATCCATAATCCATTTGAATTGCAAAATACTAAAGATGAAAAAGTTGCATGCATGATTGATCAAACATATGTTATCTTCTTTGAATATATTAATATGAAAAACATATTTCATTGAACTTCCATTATTTTCTGCATTACTCTCTGTCAAAAAAGTGTTGCTACTAATATACAATGAAGTACATAACAGATTTAAGAGTATCAACGCTCATTCATATGATGTTTGAAGGACTAGAATAATTCTACGTGTCGTGAAAGAAGAGGCAAATAGCTGAAATATCATCCCTGGCAATGCCAGGTCTCTTGTGTTTCCATTTGCAAGCGGCGCATTTAACTAGCCTTTTAGCAGCATCGTGCCTCTCTGGAGTTGAAGCAACTATGTCTATCGCTTCTTGGTTCGAGATCACATCCCATACCTTGAAAATAGATAGCCGAAACGATTAGAACCCAAATTGGCACAAACATAGAAATTTTAATCCAGCCTTGGATATTCTACAGAAAGGGAAATGCAGTATAGAACTATAGATTGTAAGTAGTTGGTGCCTATGCCTACCCCATCTGTTGCCAAAATGACAAAGTGGTCTCTGTTGGTTATTCTTCTTTGTATTACATCTGGCTCAGAGATAAGACCAAAGTCTTTTATGTAGTGATCACCAAAGGCTCTTGATACTGCTAATCCTGGACCATTGAAGCACTCGCCTTTAGGCATCCATATTCTGTATAGCCCTTGTTCATCTCGGGAGGATAATACTCGTCCCCCGGATTGCTTTATACGCTCACACTCCACTGTGATAGAGATCAAACAAGCAAAAACTGGTTTAGTACTAGAAGTAATAAACTGGATATAAAGATGAATGCAATCATGGCCAGTGGAACAGTAGATGAGATTAAGCTGAACAAGAGAGAGGGTGCTAACGAGGTAAGTTCGGCTTGAAATCAACTGTAAGTTGAATAGGTACTAAGATACCCTCCTCATCAGAAGTGGTTGCAAGAACAGCTCTAGAATCTCCAACATTTGCAACTATCATCATATCTCCCTGCAAAAAACACCATATAAATTGTCAGAGGCAGTCTAAGTTCTTTTTGTTGGAAATCATGGAGGGGCTACCCCCAAATGGGGGCAATCAAGTTTCAGGAATATAGCCTGAAAATATTTATTTCAGAACCAAACCAGAGGAAATTAAATAGACTAGCAAGATCAATAGGCTTATTCACTTTTTATTGACCTTTGACAGTTGACACTAAAACTCTAATTAAACATCCCAAAATAATGACCACAATGAATCTGAAACTATTGCCAAATCCTTTAGTGGTCCTGTACAAAAAGATCACATATTATCCCTAATCAACATGGGAGAGCCGGAGAAGGGGGTGACCGGGTGACAGGTTATCTTGGTAGAGTAGGTGACTGATTACATAATCTGCTACAAACCAAATAATTTTCTCGCATTAACACAATAATTAATTAGGCGTACTAAGCAGAACTTTCTGGACTTTTTTGCAAGAGTTTAGGAAAGATCTCTAGTTACCTGTCTGATGACTGACAAAGCTGTAGTTCCACTATAAAAGGAATCAATATCTGGATGCTGATTCAGCTTTTCATCAATAGACAAACATGTTTTCAAGAAACATTTCTTCCATACATCTAACTGTAACAAATTTCGTTTAAACTCTAAACCGAAATCAATCTCATCATCAAGTGAGTTTTGTACTAGTACATTCTGCCAATTCTTCAACAACGATGCAGGCATCAGTTTTCGGACTTTTCTGGAAACAAGATGTCCCCATGGACCATGCCCATCAAATATTCCACAAAATATCATGTCTTCTTGGTATCCAAACTCCTGAAATTCATTAAGAAATAATAAATCAGCACTTTAGAAACCTTGAATTATAAGAAGCAATCATTTCTAAGACATTTCGACGCACCTCCCATACAACAAAGCAGTCCTGATTAATACCCTTTTGTCCTCTCTTTGAATAAATTGAAGTAAAACTATCCGAGCTCTTCGCATCAACGATACATGGAGATGTCAATACCAATCCATTATTCCTTGCCTCCTTGGTTATGGAGTCCAAATCATCTGATTGCGCATCAAGGGAGCTCTTTCTTGGACTTCTAATGGAAAGATTTCTAGCAAGGCCAGTGAAAAATGTTGATATCTGCACCATCTTCTTCTGCAGTTCGATAATTCCCCTCACAATCACTTGAAATGCTGTTCACTGTACCAAAGAAAATTTAGAAATGGTTTTCTCATCATAATAGAAAGAATCGAAAATGGTTTGAATTATAAGTACTATCATAATTACTGTTTGATTGATGGAATCTATAACATGTCATCTTATGATGATCAGACACAAAATAATTGATGTGAGATTATTTCTGCTCCGATTCTTATCCTGTATGAATGGTCCCTTACTTTGACAGTCCAAGTCATGAACAAGAGGCTAAGAAGACACACCATATGTGTTGAATTTGGCATTTTGAAACCAAGCAAAATTCCCAAAATGCAAAAAAGCCTTTGAACAAGTATTTTTTGTAGTTTTTCTTAAAGCCTCATACAGAATTTGCTAAATTTTCCAATTTCCAGATATCCTGATTATAATTCTTCTATTTCTGTGATCTTCTCCTTTTTCTTTTAGGGTCCATCAGTGAAACATAACTCACATGCTCCAGGCTTTTTCCATCTACCTAGGTCCAACATATCATTTTTGCAGACATAAAACATAAAATCAAATAATATATTTTTACTTCAACCTTTATTAGATACAGGCATCGTGATAGAACTAAGGTGGGGTTGCTTGATCAAAGCTTTAACGGATTATATATGTCCTATCTCGCTCTTCGAAAAACAATCTTGCGCTCAAAATTAAACGATTAACTTGTTCATTGACTATGAAACATAAGAATATCACATAACTTGATATTATAACATACAAAACGAGAGAACTTAAGGGGATCTAATATTTGAGAAAATGTCTAGAACTAAAATTTCTTCTCAGAAACATCTAAAATTCTAATAGAGAATATCATGGACCCTAAATCCTATATTGACTCCACATAAAACATTTTTAGCTCCCAAAGCTTGGAATTTTTATATTTTTTCCAGATCAATGAACTACAAAAAAATCTCAACTCTCCTAACTTTGAATAACCAATAAACAGACTATACATAGATAAACATTATTTTAAAACAAGAAATATATTTCAAAACTAGCAACGAAAACTAAAAATACCACTCAAAACATCAACAAAGGGACCAATTAGAGGCAAATTAATTTAAACATCTTCAATCACAGAACCATAATACTATTTAGATTTTTTTTTTTTGTAAATTAGTGATGAAGAGTTAATAGTATTGCAAATTACGATATTGAATATTACAAATAAATAATTGAACCCAAAACCTTCCGTAAAAGCTTGGTCAGATGCCACCAAATTATTGAGTCTGGTTCTAAAAAATAAAAGGCTGCCCAAAAAAGTTACCAACATGATAATTATGGTAAAAAATTATCTACTCAAATAAAAATAAAACTAAAAATTACCAAGAAAGCCAGAAATATATTTATTACCTAGTCTAATTAAAAAGGTTGGATGATATTGATGAACTATAATCACCCTTCTGCAAGCATAAGTTCCAAAACTCTTTAGCTATTATCAAATGTACCAAATTATTTGACCTCCATATTTTCTCTATTTCCTATCAAAGCCTTCTAATTATATATACACAACAATCTATAATATTTGACTGTTTCATATGAAAGATATACATATAAATATATATAATTTGGTCGACCAGTTTCTTGTTTGCATAGTTAATATACTGTGCATGTCACACTCAAAGGTTAAACAACTTATAGTTTAAGAAATATATAAAACAAGTCGTGCATTTGTGGCCAAGCATTTTAGGAACTAGATTATCACCTAATTAAATAGTAATCATAAATTAATATCATAATATGCATGGAAGTTTGATTGAGACGTATGTGGTTTTGTAGATTATTAAGTGTTTACGGTTTAATTAAATAAAGTATCCTAATGGTTGTACAAGGTTAGGCGGTAATATTCATTATGCAGTGGGTACAACTAGTTTATATTATCACAGATTATATATCATCATGTATGTACTATTTAATTCCTAATTTAATAATCGCTCGCATCATTGCTTATATACTCTTTTGTCAATTGTTAATCATCATTTCTTTTAATTTGGTTTATCTATCGATAATCGTCATTGTTACCGTCACTAATCAAAAAAATCATCATTAAACAACTTCATGAAGGAGACTTTGGTGTTGGACAATGACTCTTCTACCGTACCACTACAAATTCCTCTAGTCATCAAGGGTTGCCGACTTGGGGGTGGCATGGCGTCCATTAAGGAGATGAGGCGGGGAGTTGCATGATTATGTATGTGGTGATGTGCAGTGGCAGAGCTTCGAACGAACAAGGGATAATGTACCCTTAATTTTGAAAATTTTAGTTTATCATACAATTATAAGTTATTCTACATAAAATAGAAATTGACGACTTATTTTTTGGGTGCTTACAAAAAATGTAAGCATGGTGATTACTTGGATCCTCACAATTGGATTTCATAGTTTAAGTGGATTTTTCATGTTTACAAAATTTAGTTAGTAATAATAATATGTCCAATAATATTGAAATTCCATAGATTATCAATAATATTATTCACTAGTATTATTGAAATATCATAATTTATCAGTAATGATATATACTAGTAATAAGCACCGTGGTTATAATCTTTGTAAACAGTCAAGGTGAACTTCGCACTTGACACCCCCTCCTCTCAATAGTGAAAAAACTCGCTAAATAAATTCTAATATTTTATGCCCTCCTTTCGGTTTTAGTTCAAGTCTGGGCCACTAAAGGAGCATGGTAATCTAGTCTGCGATGAGGCGCGAAAAATGAACGCAAAATTTGGCAGAGTGAAACAAAAATTATATTTGGAAGATGTATTTTTTAACATTGGCCCACTTTAAGGCCATTATTTTAAATACGTAGTAAACGCTAAGCCTTCTCACGAATACTAAAGCTTCCACGCGAGTGCATGCAGCAAGTCCTAGTGTAAAAACTCTATGCTGGATGAATATAAAAACACAACCGAGTCAGCCTGGGGACTTCCTAGCGTAAAACTCTACGCTTTGGATGAATATAAAACATTAGTCTCTTTGGGAGGTCTTCCTCAAACCTCTATTATAATAAAGCACTATATTTGTACCCCAAAAAGTCGAGACTTTTATTTTCTTTCCGCTTTGAGCAGGTTATCTGGATCACACCATTAACTAACGCAGTTAAGTCATCAAGGTCGAGTAAAAGGAGGACCGATCACCACCCCTTCTACTCTCTATTTGGCTGAAGAACTTCATCCCTGAATCATCAAAGCAAACAACTAAGCTTTGCAAACACAAACAAACAATTTTCTTTTAAGCGATACTTCGCCTTCATTCGCCGAACATCAAGCTAGAAGGCTTCTAAGGCAAAGTTGTCAAGTTCTAAATCCATTGTATCTCGGACCACTGCCTTCAAAAGTTCTAAGCACATATAAGGTGGTTAAATCAAGTTTACGAAATCATACTCTCGCATGCCCTAAGCCCGATGCTTACCTTATTTAATTTTCTAGCCACAGTTCTCTTCGTTATTCTTCCGTGTTCAACGAATTTCCCTACAAGGTGTTCTTTTGCATAAAGTGCGGTGATGCATGATGTCTTCACTTTAATTTTACAAGAAGCATAATTGGGTAAGTGGCTGCTAAATTAGAGATAATTTGGGGTGTGTCTTCGTAAGTGTGTGCCATCATGTTCTTCATAAATAATAGACATTTTGATGTCTGCATTGTTATAATTTTATGTCCTACATATTTCACACCATTCATCTACTTCCATTCAACAATATAATTATTATAAGGGTGTATTTGTTTTTACGGAACTAGAATTGAATTCATATAGAATTTCCAATTCCATTTTTCACGTGTGACAACATGTAGAATATGAATTAGAAAATCTTATTGTGTTCCTTATTAGGTTAGGGAAGATGGTTGACTAGTGGTTTTATGTTCTTTATTAAATTTTATTTTAAAATTGATATCAATCGCACAAAAATATTAAATCAAAAAGCTACGTGATTGGCACACACACTTAACAGACACTTGACGGAATTTTTTACGATAAAGGCAAAGAAGACGCTTATATGATCGATCGAAATATTTTGTAACACACGCGATCCACTCACGACATATGTGAGACGTTGCCGCCATTAACCCTTAATTATAACCTATGATAATATTAGACAACAATCTCGATTAGCCCAACCAAAGGGACTTACTTAAGTGACGGGTTCCTCTCGCTGAGGTCTTCGTTCGTGAAATCATAATTTAGAAAAGACGCCCATTTACTTAAACTACGGCACAGGGAAATGTGAGGTGGCTCAACACCTCAAGTACATTTGTTTAAAAAGTTCAAAAGCAATAGGTACGGCGCGTAAGGCACTGTATATGTCCAAGGTGGTTTCGCTGAATCATGAAAACATGCAATACGCCGCTAAGAAGAGTCTACTATTCATTCATAAGGTCTTGGGTTCTACCCTTTGCACCACCATATATATTTTTGTATACATGCATTAGTACCTTAGCTAGTCTAAATTCATTTTTTATAGTTTATTGTGACCTAATTACAATTTAATCACTTTTTGATGGACTAATTTAAGACAACATTTACGAGAAATTCTGAGAATTACCTCACGTCAACACCCCTTTTTAATTTTTAGCACACTATTTTTTTTTGCTATTAATACCACACTCCCCTGGGTTCTAAATATATACAAACAGCTTCAACTATCGGATACTTAACTCGGATGCTACTTGATCAGACAAAAAATAATAAACATATGAACTACAAGAGTGTACCTTTCTTTCTTGAATAAATTGGCAAAATTTTAAAATGATAATGTAAAACGCATTCACACCAAAGAATTATCATCAAATCCTTCCGCACGCTTTTACTAGAACGACAATGTAAAAACTTGGAACAAAATGAAAAATAAATCAATTCTTTTCAAGGGGACGGTCTGACTATTCTTGAGGAGCGAGAGAGGTTTTGATTTTGCAAATCAAATTGTGAGTTATATGTCAGATATGAGAATACACTCTTAATATAATACATCGAGGAGAGTTTTAAGGAGATAAAAACTCTCCTTTCTCTATCCAACGACACGCCACTGTCTATCCCTATCTCGAGACTCGATTTTTCGCCTCAATGCTTCCTTCCATGTTTCAATTTTATAGACGGGAAGTTTATAATATAATACTCTCTCCATTTCAAATTAATTTGGAGGTTTGAGTTTTTAAAATATTTCAAATTAATACGGAGGCTCAATTAATTTTATTTAAAATAATTTAAAAATACCCCTAAAAGAAAACTAAAAACATACTCTGCATCTAAGAATGACCATCTTTTGTGAAAATATATATTTTTGGCCAATTTCACCCGAAAATATATTTTCGTCTGCTTCACTCTCTAGACCATATTTTCTAACCAAGCCGATCCTTAGACCATATTTTTGGGACGCTTCAACCAGACTATATTTTCGTGATCAAGCTCGACCTCGGTGACCATATTTTGGCCCGCTTTCTAGCCCAAGCCATATTTTCGTTCAAGTCAATTCAAACCTATTTTCGAGCATTTCACCGGCCATATATTTTCGTGCCATTTCTAATTCCTGAGGATATTTTCGCCCGTTTCAACCCGAGGATAATTTCTCGCCCGCCGCCCGGAATCCATTTTCGCCTTTATTCGACTTCCATTCATATTTCATGTCTGCTTTCACTCGCATTATATTTCGGCCAAGCTTTTAATTCTATACCATTTTCGACCTGCTTTCAACCCGAGACTATTTTCTACTCGGTTTCACCTCCAGTCATATTTTCGCCTGCTTTCACCCTTTGGTGACCATATTTTTCGAACGCTTCGACCCGAACCATATTTCGCCAAGCCACCCTCGACCATATATTTTCTCGGCCGATACGGGATGACATTTACCTGCCGCCCGAAAATATTTCGCCCGATTCAATTCTCGACCATATTTTCCTCGCCCGCTTTGACCGACTATTTTCGCTAGCCAACACAGGCTTGAGTATTTTTCGCCCATTCACCTAGCACTCATATTTTCGGCCCATTGCTTCGATCATCGATCACTTGCCACATCACTTTTTTTCATCAAATGGTTATAAATCTTTAAGGTCTAATTGCCATTTCAATCATTTTGAAATTTAATAGCAAATCCATGAGGATTTTATTTCATGCTTGATTACTTTCCATATCCGAAATTCTTTAATTTTATCAATTAATTTGAATCTTGAATAATTAACATAATTTTCTCACTCTATTTATTATTATTACAATTTTTATTATTAAGAAGTTTCGCAAACCTTCCCACCAATATGTCCTCCGTGAGTTCCCTAACTCACCTTCCTCCACCAAACCTAGCAGTAGCGATTTCATCAACCTCATCAATGAAGATAATAGCATGAGCATTTTCTTGCGTAAGATGGAACACATCACGAACCATACCCTGAAATAGTATAGTAACGGCGGTAAACTAAAGTGAGACGTTTTAAACGGATAACGTTGGGTTAACAAAGAATTATCTTCCCCAAGAAATCATCACTTCCTTACATTTCTTCCCCGACGGCTCCAACAACTAAATTACATCATCAATTAAGCATTTGATAATCCAACTATTATCATCAAATTTATGTCACACACATTTTATACTTTACACTTTCCTTGAAAATATCATCGTCCTAGATTCATTACTCATTTCATCCTAACATCAATCATGTTCTATAATTCATACAATTTTCTCCATTTATCACCAGCCTTAAATAATCTGTTTCAATCGCACTATCATCCTTGTTTCATCCAATTAATCAACACTATATATTCAGTCTCGGAGTTTCATTACCCTTGGAAAGAATGGATTCATATCCGATTTGGTACATTCCAGACTTTTGAGACAACTTCAACTAGTCGTATCATCTTAATATGCTTCTCACAAAGGTTAAACTTTCTATTTCATCTGGTAATTTCTCCTAAGGTCCCTCCAAATGGTATATCAACTAATTTTCCTTAAGACAGTTCTTTCTCCCTCGGACTTACTGTTCTAATCATTATCGAATTTCCATTTCACTTAAATATTTTATTTACTGGGAGAATCATCTTTTCTCCCTCTCAAGGTCCCGAAATTTCCATCATTTCACTTACTTTTTCAAAGCAACACTCAACAACTTAAGCAACTAAGAAACTTCCTAATAACAACCACACTATATTATAAATTTTCAACCCATTACAACCCTTATTCATCCTTTCTCTTGTTTCGCATATGCTTAATATGACAACTTCCTGATTCATTTAACCTTTTCCTCATATACCGAATCGGATTAGCCTAATTTCAGCTACTAATTCCCACTTTATATCTACTAATAAAGTGCTACCACACTAAATTTCACCAATATCCCTTCTTCCCAATATTCCAGATATACAAACATGTTACACTGCCTCTAGATGATTGATAACCTTACACACAACAGCTTAATCGTCACGACATCTTTGCGGAGAAAATTTTCCATTTCAACTTATCCTCTATCTCCTTAGTACCCATCAAGATGGAATTTCCAATATCAACCTCGTTACTTATTAATTTACCTATTCTTTCTTTTGTCTCATATTCCTACTCCGCAACAGACAACAAGATTCATTAACTTATTCTCATAATATTCACAAGTGGTCCATCCTTATATGTCAACTAGATTATCCTTCCTTATATGGCAACTAAATTAATTCTTACCCTACTCTAATACTCGGGTACAACTATCATAATTATCAACAACATTCTTCCACCAATTATTCTTAAATGCACAAGGTTTAACTTTATGCTTCTAATGATCAACAATCTTACACCCTAATCACAAGACATTCTTTAAATATAATGTCACAAAATTCCACTTTAACTTACACTTAATACTCTTAGATTTACATAAATGCATCAACCTCTAACTCCTAGTCTAACATTGAGACTTCTTCCCAATATCTTTGACATATCTTTCTTCTCTAACAAATTCCAACCTATCCATCCATATCTTAACGCCTTCATTCCCATAGATTTCGGCATCAATTCACATCCTCTAGCAGCCAACCGTTATCCGCAGTAAAGATAGAATCTACTCAACTACCGCGTTCTTAATAAACATCAACAATGAAAACGAGAAAGGCTCTTTGTAATCCAACTTCAATTGTATATTCACCAAACTTATCTTTCAAACCTTATGTTAGCTCGTAACAAACGAATATGATCAATCTCAACCTTCCCTAAAGGTTCTCACATAATGAGTTTCAACGAAAATCTTCGAGGTGGCATCCTCAATCACAACGGTCAACGGAAGAAGGAAAGATCTGCACTACCAAAGAAGACTCAAATATCTAAAAACTCTACCATCTTAAACCCAGGGCACATAACCACACAGACACCACGTAAAATTGAAACCTAGGCTTGACAATTAAAATTGCAACGATCCGCCTCAGTCGGCCGCAGGTTAATCACATCAACCCCGAACATCTGAGTCACCATACAACCCGACCAAAGAACGCAGGAAAATACAACATGACTATGCCCAGATGGTGATCTAAGACAACAACAAATATTATACTTCACAATTTCATCAATACATATAATAATATACAACACATTTCCAGAATACATCTTTTGATACAATATAGGGTACACACTAAAGACTATTCAAGATCATTAAGATATCCTAAATCCACCCAAATTCTAATCATGATTTACCTGTGCTTCATTCCACACCGCCTAACGCCGACTTTCCCCGGACAACAAATAATACCGGGGTCCTCTAAACACAAGTATGGTACTGAAGCTCAATGAATACTCATATAACAAGTCATACTCAA
Source organism: Lithospermum erythrorhizon (assembly GCA_019722365.1). NCBI lineage: Eukaryota > Viridiplantae > Streptophyta > Magnoliopsida > Boraginales > Boraginaceae > Lithospermum > Lithospermum erythrorhizon. The sequence continues at coordinate 348,593 of JADFUC010001025.1, forward strand.
CCACACATATATAAACATGTAATATCGCATCTTCGTTATCATTACTTTCATTATACCTTATCATGTATGAGATCCTCATAATTTAACATCTCCAATTTGTTTACTACGATTCACTTAAAATTAATTCATTTATATTAGCTCCCATTATAATATCAATAACGCAGTATAATATACTATCATCTACAAAAATCAAGTGAACTCCAGAGCATATATATCACATAAGCGTTAACAATCCTATTCCGCCCCCTATTGAGTCTACAATTCACCCTAATAGAGGAAACCCACGTCACTGGCCGGGCTTCACACCGCAGACGAGACCAATAAAAACAACTCTCCCGGCTACTTCTACACCCCAAGCAGCCGGGAGCCCGCACTTCACAACTCGGCAGCTCCCTATTGCAGTCTGCCACCTCACTCCTAATGTAGTAGTCAACAACATCATACAACAATCACTCAACCCCAAAACCACTGCATGCAGGTCCACCAAATCGAATAGAAGTTCACACATAATCACATACATCAAATCATCTCAAAATACCGTATTGTTATAGCAATATCATATGACCGGCCGCATTCCTTTGAATACCGGATTATAGGTCGTTTGATTCTACCAAATACCGAGCAATACGCTCATTGATTCATGTATCACGCGATCCTAAGGACCGTTGATTCTCAAGAATACCGGAGATATCACCTCCCAATCACAACGCAAATCATATCCACTTTCATCATCATTTCTCATCATTTCATAACATATCATAACATCTTTTATCATTATTTCTCAATGCATATATCTCATCATTTCTCATCACAATATCATCATTCTTTTCATATATGATTACCAAACATGCCTTCACAGTACAATCGGCCCATTTTAAGATAAGGTTAATATTACCTTCTTATTAATTTCTCATATCACCATATCTCATAATCTCAACATCATATTAACTTTCATAATCTAATCACCCTTTTATCATCATGTCATCTTCACATAACATCATAATTCTCAACATCTTTATATTCATATCAATATCACAATAATTCATTATTCAATATTTTCATCTCATCCTTTAATGTTATCAACCAATTGATTTATTCCTTTTTAGTCATTATATTCATAAATGTTATTAGAACATCATTTAATGTTTATTATATAACATTAACTCTTACCCATATATAGTCATGGTCGTAATATCTCAAATCTATAACATCCCAATATTTCGTGATCTTTAATCTTCAATATAGCTTTCTTTCTATACTATCAATTAGTTCAATCAACTCAATACCTCATACTTATACACGCGTACTATTATATCATACTAATATAATCAAGATTACATTTTACTAATTTTGTCTTAATAAGTAACTTTCCATATCTTTACTAATCATCATATTATTATACCCATAATCTTTTTTAATAGCCATAACAACCCAAATATACAATACACATATTCATAATGTATAAAGATTATGTAATCAGCGATATAAGTACTCACCTCTAATCAAGCCAAATATCAACAACTTTACTATTTAATCACCTATTCGATATCAACTTTTCTTCTTTCGAAACTTAGCAAATTTTAGGAGTATGATTTTGAGGAGAATTATATCAAAAAAAAAAATTTAGGCAGAAACGTGAGGAAAACTCAAACAAAATAATAGTTAAGAAAGCCGAAGAGAGAAAAATTTTATATATGTCGTTTATGAACTTTCAAGTACGCGGCAGTACTTGTGGCCTACAAGAGAGTGGCAACAAGAGTAGATACAAGACGACAATATTTCGCTTCTTAGCTCCCGGAGTGAAAGTTTAGTCGTACTTAACTACACACTGGCCGAGTTTGAATTTATTTAAGTAGAGTAATACTCAATTATTTACTCAAATCATAAATTCGGTTATTTCATTCAAAAGGCAAGCTAAAAGCTCTCATATTTAATCTTTCATCATCTTTAGTGTAGTTGCTTCCAAATTGCGTGATTATCGAATCTTATTCATTATTGTGATTGGTTGGAAAAAATTCTGTGCGGTGTAGTTACAAGGTTGTTATTCTTGGTTGGAGAGAGAGTGAAATCAGGAGTGGTGTCTCGGGTTCCTAGTCTCGTCGACAGAGTCAAACTTAGCTCGGAGCTGGGTCACTTGTCAGGCTGTGTGTTTGATAATAGCTCCTGAGAGAGAAGTTGCTTGGTAATCAAACAATTCTTCAAGAGCGCTTATCGTTACCAAAATTCCAGGTTGGAAAGTTCGGCGTCGACAGGAACCAAGCTCGTGAAAATCTTCAGATTGCCTCTTCCTTACCTCTTTACTTTCAAGTGTTTTCTTTATTTTGCTAATTATATTTTAGTTGTCTATCACTTGACTACAATCATTCTCGAGTTTGGAGTAGAAGTTGATTTATTGAATAATTTATATTCACATAGTTTATTATTTCCGCTAATTTAAATTAAAACTTGAGAAAGCTGTAAGGTTAATTTAAAACCTTATTCACCCTCCCTCTATCGTTATATTTAGGCTAACACCTATTTCTGCTGGTTCTTCAAAGGCCGAACCTAAATCGGTTCGTTCCATCGATTTTCACGGTTCCTGCTTAGTTTCTGCCAGACAATTTTGGAGCCTGCCTCGAACTCAAACAAGTCCCAAGCACTGCATCTAATCCATGTATTTTCAATGAACTTATTTTAGGATTACTTACCACTCTTTTTACATGTATTTGTATTCCCTATATTATTAGTTTTAGAAAAATGTATATATCTTATTTCATTATATCAATAATGAACAAAGTTAAATCTAAATTCACCTTCTTAAAATGTGCACATGCAAATACTACAAGATCTTGAAAAGGATAATAAATAAAAATTGAGAAATCTACATAAAATTTAGAAATCGGTTCGCCGGCTTATTTCAAAGGTCAACTCTAAATTAGTTCGGTTCTATTTAATGCCCAAACCTAAATCGGTTCTCGTTCGACGGTTCCAAAATTTCAAGTTATTTTCAATTCATTTCGTCTGCTTGGGACTGCTCGGATTTTGTGCATACCTCAGTTCACGTGCATGTATGAACTTGGCCTAAAACTAAAAAATAAAGCATTAATGAATTTTCTTTTCAACCCATTAACTTTAGAACTACTTTATCATGTTCACCATACTTAAAAAGGAAATTGATTGTCATTAAGATAGTACGTCATGTGTTAGTATAGATTGATCCGACTAACATGCGGTTAATATGAATTTTTCACAATCATTAGTTATCGCGTCAATCGAGATTCGATACCGTCGTATTTTGTATTATGTCACTTGCTTTCGATGGTTAGCTTGTTCCAGCTTATATATTTTTTATTTTTAATATCTTTTTTATGTGTAAGCTTTTCATATTTTTACTTTATAATAATATTATTATATATTATTTTGATTGCGTAAGTAGTGATTTTCTTCAATTAATTTTCTATATTTAAGTATTTAAATAATTTTGGAGTGCTTTGAAGTATTTTGATGTTCTAGTTTTTTTTTTTGATTGATTGAAATTTGATATTGAAAATTATTTTGATGTGATAAATTAGAATTCATTTATTTCAGGAAAATTTATATGTCAAATTGGAATGGACAAGTTAGATGGGTAAAGTGACTTCTTTGCTTTTAGTATCTGGTACTAAATAATATACTTAGTACTAGAAATATTCTTATACTATACATTAAGTTTCCTTTATACATTTGAGCAAATGTTGTTCTTGTCAAACTCTAAATTAATTTAATTGATAACAAGAGAATTCAAGACTTAAATATCTAATTTGAAAATTATTATAAGAGACGATCATCATAATACTACTCCTTTTGTTTTTTTATAGTTGTCATTTTAGTAAAAAAAATTATTTTTTATAATTGTCATTTTAGCATAATAAATAGTTTTTTTATATTTTCAATGTACTTTTTGACTACTTTTCTGTTGAAATAAACAACCAACCAATGATATTGTTTAAATTGATTTCTATTTTATATTTTCAATGCCTTTTTTGACTATTTTGTGCTTAGTCGGACTTGACCTCCGACTTGTGTCTCGTGTTTGGCAGTTTTAGTCGAGAAGAATTTGGGACTTGTTCGGAATGATACCCAGTCAATTTGTAAAACCCGGTAGCGACTTCGTTAATAAATAAATTAAAATGTGAAATTTTTAAATTGATTCATTAAATTGGAAACCACTTAATATTTATGCGTTAATGTTAATGTTGGAAGTTAGTTGTGAGATAAATTAAAGCGAGAAGTATCGTCGAATTAAAGGTTGGTTCAGGTTGGGCTTTTGGGCCCAACCCAATTACTAACCCGTCATATAACTGAAACCCCAAACCCATTAATTTAGCACCACCTTGAGACCAAGTGAGGAAATGCTGCCGCTGAAGTTGATTCTTAACCTCCCATTTTCTCCTCCATCTGCCGAGCTTTGGACTTCAAATTTTCGGAGAGCACTCATCGTCTAAATCGTTTCAAAGGTAAAAAAGGTGCGTATTTTTTGATTGTTTTGTGAAATCTCCAAACTTTGACTTTTGTTGACTTTTTTGATATTTTTGAATTTATTGCTCAATTGATTCTTGGGTTGTAGATTAATTTATTCTTGGATTGAAATATGTTGTTTGATGTAAAATTTTGGAGTGTTTAGAGGCCGATTGACTTTTGAATTTTTGGATTGACTTTTTGGATTTTGGATAAATTATTGAATAAGTGTGCACAGAGCCTAAATTGTAATATAGGGATTGATAATGATCGATATTTGGGGTAAGAAGAATCTTTGTTATAGTGAATTGACTTTGAATTGTCGTGAGTGTTTCGCTAAAATGTGGTGGTTAATGTAAATAAGTTAGTGGATCATTATTGTGATTGTTTTGGGATACAAATATGAATTATAAGTGTTGGGAACAAATAGGTTGGAATTAATCGTAGTGGATTTTGGGTAGTAAACGAACTTAGGGATTAGGGGTTGAGAGTTATGGTTAAATTGATTGGGAAAAGGTTGAAATTGGAATTATTAGGTATTTGGAAATGTTGGGGGTTAGCGGAATAAGATATAGGGCGGTGCTCGAATTTAGTCCGGGTAATTGAGGTTTATGCATCGAGGTTGTTATTGAAAGCATGGCGGTAATCTTCGTGGGTTGTAATTTATAACGATGAAAAAAAGGTTAAAAAATTAAGTATTTAGAATTGGATAAAAGGATTGGCGTAGTTACGGAGTTGTGATTTTTATTTTGTAATGTGTGCATTCGGACTCGGGACGTGGGCAGTGAGGATCGATTATTTGGCAGGCGTGAGTGGTCTTGCTTGAGGTGGAGATTTATCGCTTTTTATCTTGTTATGTTTGGGTGTTGTGTATGATAAGTTAATTTGTTAAGCTGATGTATGCAATGTTGTGAACTGTCGGTGTGTATTGTTATGAGATTATTGAATTGTTGAACTTGTGTGGTAATTAGCGTTAGATGCGTGTTGGTGTGTTTATTGGAGAATTGTTATGTAAGGTACATTTATGTTTTAAGCGTAATATTTGAGTATGTTTATCTTTGAGAGTATTCTGTATTAAGTATTGGTATAATTGTATTGTGGAAGTAATAAAGGGGTGTATCTACGTTGAGTGCGGGTTTTGTGCGATTTGGTTCTATTGTGTGTATAGATGTTACTTTGAAGCGTTGTGTGTTTGTTGTATGTGTTTGACATTGTCACGTGTGATTTGTGGATGTTGAGATGATGTAGGGGTGTTAGAGGGTGAGTGTAGGAAAGGATATGATGATGTTGGGTGTTCCGGAGATTGAACTGCCGGGAAGGATATGTTGTTGTTGGGGTTCGGAAGGGTGGGCACACTTAATGGATGAATTATTATATATGATATTTGTGGTTTCACTTTTGTAAATCATTGTTGTGGTTGTGGTATTCGCGTGTTGGGTGAAATTTTCTTGGTTCTTGTTTGATTATGTGATGTGATATATATGGCTGTGAGTACGTAAAGTAAAGTTACAAGTGGCGCATTTATTTACGATGAGTATTACCTTTATGATGTGTCTTGAATAGTTAGCATGTTTATTGCTATGTTTATAATTGTATTTACCCGTCTTATTGCTAAGTACCGTGTATATATTTATCCCGCCTACGTATCTATCGTTCGGATATGGCAAAGTTACCATCGGGTGATCCGTTTCCACTTAATTTGTCGAGCACCCGCCTCCCTTGATTGGCCGTGCAAAATTTAGGATCCTCGGCGGTCACTCTCTTTTCATTTTGGGTGTAAGCGGTTATTTATTTTTTGTTTTGATATTGAAATTGTAAGATGCTTTGAGTACGTTTTGTGACTTGGTTGTTGTGGTGTTTTATGTTTTTGGGTTTGGTAGTAATGCGCGATGGTTAAATTTTGTATCGATGTTTTCGGTTCGAACTATGCTTTTTTATCAATGTCGAGGTTCTCTTTGGTTTTAGGCGGGCTTTTCGTGTCAACCGTCGATTGGTGACTGCGATATACGAGGTTCATGGCGACTCGACCTCGGGCGTGCGACTCGATGCGGATTCGTTACGATTATGGTATCAGTAGTTTGATTTAAGCGAGTTACGTGGTGTGTTTTACGTATAAAGTTTTGTAAAAATTTTGTGTCATTGAGTCTTTTATGAGTCTAAATTGTTTTATTACTGCTTTAGTAGGTATCGAGGATGCCGCTGAGTTGAGTTCTTGAGATCAAATCGCGGACCCGTTAGGGGTAAATTATACAGAGTAGGGCTGGTGTGGGTAGAGGTGATCTGGGAAGGGCCGGGGTAGACCCGAGGAGGTAGAGTCTTTGAGAGCAGGCTCGTGGAGCTAGAGGAAGGGGCGTGGTGAGGGCCGGCGTGGACCCGACGGGTCCCGGGAGGAATGCATTCCGGAGGTGAGTATGAGGATTTTGGAGAGGCGGTTGGGTGGCGCGGGCCCGGTACCCGACCAGTGATGGCGCTCCGGCGGTGGTCGGACGGTGCTAAACGGGTTTCTGAAGAGGATTTTGAGTTTCGTAGTGCCTTGACGCGGAGGTTGCGTCGAATTCTTGGAGGCATTAAGAGAATAAGTTTGAACCCGATAGGTTTAGGGGATTAGTGAAAGTGAAGTTTGCGGTGTACAGGTTATTAAAGGCGAATTTGGGAGTTGGTGGAACCATGACCACCAGATTTGGTGGCTAGGGGTGATACCGATCCTTGGGCTAAGATTTGGGGAACTTTTAGGCCCGAAATTTTAGTTTTGGAGACTCATATGTATCTGCGATATGGAGAGAGTTAGTTCAGTCTGACGGGGAAACGATTGATAGGTATGAGAGGGATTCGACTTGTGCGGCTTGATTAGAACCTGAGATTTGCGAGGCTTTGAAATTTGAGACTCGGATCCGGGAGAGATTGTCCTTTTTCCCTTGCAGTTTTCGCAGTTGAGGAATGCGGCGTTGCAGGTGGAGAGAGGACATAAGCGGGAAGTCCGGAGGTGAAAAGAGAGGGAGGTCGTGTGGGCCTGAGCCATGCAGCCCAGGGGACTTGAGGAGGAACTTTTCGGCACCGCCGAGGCGAGAATCATTTAATTGCACCGTACATTCGGCCAGACTTTCAGGGGCTTTCTCAGCGCCTCGCTTACCTCCTAGAGTGAGTGGGTTTCACGGTGGTATTTCGGGTGTTCCGGCCGATGTACATGTTCAGTGTTATCAGTGTGGGCAGAATGGGCACAGGGCGAAGGATTGTCAGCACCAGAGGGCGGTGTGTTTTCGATGTCGTGGCCCAAGGCATTTTGCTAATCATGTCCTTGTATGTGGAGTCTGGTCGGCGGCCATACATTTCGACACGATTTGGGAGAGGTGGATGCAGGCGTCGAGGTGGGCGGTTTGGAGGACGGCCCAGTCGAGGTCGAGATTTGGTGGTAGATCGCCCAGGTGTAGCGGTACTTGATACGAGTGGAGTTGCTTGCGAGGCGGGAGGGCAAATTAATGCGATCAGCGCGGCGGGAGGCACGGGATATTAGGATGGTGGCAGGTACACATCTTTCTTGATGCTTGATGCTCGCGTATTTGATTAGGAGCCCATAGCGCTCTTTTATATCTACGAATTTTGCTAAAAGGCTATCTTTGAGTTCTACGAACATCGAGTACCATGATTATAATGGCAGCGGTGGGGAGGCGGTTGAGATAATGGAAGTTTATAGTAATTGTCCACTTAAGTGTTGATGTCGTGTATTAGAGGTAGACACATTACCCTTTGAGTTGGTGGATTCGATTTGATTTTGGGAATGGGTAGTTGGGAAAATACCATGTATAATAAATTGTCACCGTCGAGGAAATTGTGTTTACTAGCCAGAACAGGCTGAGTTAGAGTTGTGGGGGATAGGAGATTTCTATCGTCTTGTGTGATCTCGGTGTTAGAAGCTCGTAAATTCTTGAACAAAGGGATGTATCGAATTATTTGGGATACGTAACGGACTTGAAGAAAGAGGAGCCTAAGCTTGAAAATGCGGATTGTGAGAGGAATTCGGGGATGTATTTCGAAGGATTTGCAGGACTACCTCCGACAGAGATTGAATTTTTACCGATTGAAATTAGTGCAGGGGGGCGGCTCCGATATCTATGGCACTTCGTCTGAGTGGCTCAGCGAGTTGAAGGAGTTGAACAGGTGCGGGAGTTCTTTGGAGAAAGGGTTTATCGAGGCCAAATTATTCTCCTTGGGGTTCTCTCCCGGTATTGTTCGTCAAGAAGAAAATGGAGCGTTGAGGCTTTTTATTGATTCACCGGCGGAGTTGAACAAGTGACTATCAAGAACCCGGTACGTTGGGGTCGATGATCTTTTTGACCAATTAAGGGATGCGGTGTTTTCAAAGTGATTTGAGGTGCGGATATCACCGGGTTGAAATTAAGGAGGATGATATATCAAAATCGTTCGTCTGAATATAGACATACATGAGTTCTTGGTGATGTCGTTTGGGTTGTGAATGCCTTTACTTGACTTTCATGGACTGATGAATCGTGTTTTCGAGAGTTCTTGGATAGGATTAAATTGGTGGTATTTATTGATGATATCTAATCTATTCTAAGAGTGAGTTGGAGCATGAAGATGTCGTTGAGAAAGTATTGGAATCTTACGGGTAAATCAGTTGTACGCAAAGTTTTCAAAGTGTGAATTTTGGTTGGGAAGGTGCAATTCTTGGGTCATGTTATCTCGGGCGAAGGTGTTAGTGTGGACCACCCAAGGTGGAAGCGGTGATGAATTGGGAGAGGCACTTGAGTGTGAGGCGGGGTAGAAGTTTCTTGGGTTTATTTGGGTATTCTGGAAGGTTAAATACAGACTTTAGTTGATCATTTCTTCTAGATGACTAAGTTGACGAGGAAAGTGTACCGTTGTTTTAGGCGAGTGTGATGCTGTTTCAATGGTGAAGAGGAGATTATTTCTGGCCTTGATGTTGGCAATGCCGTCGGGGAATGAGGGTATGTGGTGTACGTCGATCTTGTATCGAGGGGTTAGGTTGCGTATTGATGCGAGCAGGGTCATATGCATCTAGAGCAATTGAAGAACCATGAAGAATTATCCTACCCGTGACTTGGAGTTGGTAGAGATTGTTTTAAACTTTGAAAATTTGGAACACTTACTTGTATAGGGGTTAAATGCAGATATTCTGAGACCACTTGGAGTTTGAAGTATACTCGCCGCTTGAGAGGAGTTGAATTTGAGGCGAGCGAAGATGGGCCGAGTTTACGAGTGACTTCTGATATGACGATTGAATATCATCCGGGGAAAGCAAATGTAGTGGCGGATGCCTTGAGCCGAAAAGGGAAGTTGAAGGAGCCAAAGAGGGAGTTGAAACAGATTGGGGTAGACTTTGAGGTTGGAGGTGATGGGTCTTTGTTGGCTTATATGAAGGTGAGACCAGTGTTGCTAGATAAAATAGGGGGAGATCTGAGAAGATGAGAAAGTCACGAGGCCTAGTTGGGAAGCCCGAGCGAGGGAGGCCATCGGAGTTCACGGTGGGTGATGATGGTGATACTGATTGGGGAGGCGAGTGGTTGTGCCCAACCGCCCGACCCTAAAAAGGGAGATCTTGGATGAGGCTACATGATACCTCATATAGTATACATCAGGGGAGTACAAAAATGTATCGAGGGTAAGGGAGAACTATTGGTGGCCGGATGAGAAAGAAATTGCGGAACTTTGTAGCGAAGTGTTTGATTTGTCAGCAGTCGAGATTGACCATAAGCCTTCAGCGGGGAATTCTTTTGACCGTTACGATACACAATTAGACGTGGAGAAATCGCATGGACTTTGTGTTGGGCTTTGAACTTCGGAAAAGAAATGATGGGATTTGGGTAATTGTGGATGGTATCTAAGACCGCTTTCATTTCTACCTATTAAAAACAGCTGATGGGCGGAAAAGTTGGCGAAGATGTATGTAGACCAAGTGGTGGCGAAATTGCGTAGGGTGCGGAGTATTGTTTGATTAGGGGCCTTGAGTTCAACGAGGTTTGGGGAGGATTCCGGGGCGTTAGGGGCGAAGGTCAATTGAAATGCTGCGTTTCGTCCTCAGCGGACGGGTTATCAAAGAGAGACGATTGAGCGTTGGAGGACATCTTTGAGAGCTTGTGTGTTGAGTTTTACTCGGTAGTTGGGACGAGGTTGCGAAAATGGGTTAAACATAATAGCAGTTTGTAGTTCGAGGCTTTGTATGGCCGAGGTTAACAGGACTTCGATATCTTTGGAATGAGGTAGGGAGAGAAAGATTTATGGAGTGCGAGTTGGTGGAAGTTCGATAGAGAGGGTAAAGGTGTCTGGTGACATTTGAGGGCCAATAGCGGGGATAGACAAAGAATGCAGTGATGTTGTAGTGACTTGTCTATTCGAGGTAGGTGGTGGGTATTCTGAACTCTCCATGGAAGGGTGTGATGAGGTTCGGAGAAGAGGAAGTTGAGTCCCGTTACGTTGGGCCGTTTGAAATCTTGACAAAGGTGGGGGCGGTGGAAACACCGTTTAGCCTGCACAGAGAGTGGAGAGGATTCATGATGTGTTCCATGTGTCTTGTGAGGAAATGCGTGCGGATAGTCAGCAGCGTCTTGGAGTTTCAGCCGGATGACTTGGGGGTAGATTTGACCTATGAGGAGGGACCGGTGAGGATCTTGGATCAGAAAGAGAAGGTGCTGAGGAACAAGGAAGTGAAATTGGTAAAAGTTTTGTGGAGGAATCATCGAGTAGAGGAAGCCACGTGGGAGCGCGAGGAGGATATGAGAAACCGTTACCCGCAGCTTTTCGTCTGAGGTTAGTGATCTTGGTTGTTTTGATTCATACCTTTTGTAGCTTTGAGTTGAGAATTTCGAGGACGAAATTTTTGTTAGGTGGGTAGAATGTAAAAACCGGTAACGACTCGTTAATAAATAAATTAAAATGAGATTTTAAATTAATTTACGTAAATTGGAAACCCCTTAATATTTTATATACGTGCGTTAATGTTCGGAAGTTAGTTTTTCGAGATAAATTAAAGAAAGCGAAAGTATCGATCGAATTAAAAGTTCGGATTTTCACCGGTTGGGCTTTTGGGCCCAACTTGATACAACTCCATATAAGCCCAAAACCCCAAAACCCATTAATTCTTTCTTAACTGCCGAGACCGAACCCATTGAAGTTAAGTTCTTCTCATTTTCTCACTCCGTCTCGAGCTTTGGGCTTCAAATTTCGGAAGCTTCCCCTCATCGTCCTCGTCGTTTCAAGGTAAAAGGTAAAATGTTTTGAATTATTTTGTGAAATCTCGAACTTTGACTTTGTTGACTTTGATATTTTGAATTTTATTGCTCAATTGATTCTTGGGTTGTAGATTAGACATTCTTGAATTGAAATATGGTGTTTGATGTGAAATTTTGGGTGTTTGGGGCGGAGTTGACTTTTTGATTTTTGGATTGACTTTGGATTTTTTGGATAGTATTGAATCGAATTATTACTGAGGCACAGAATTGTAATATGAGGTTGATAATGATGGAGTATTTTGGAGTGAAAGTCTTTATTTATAATTGAATTGACTTTCGGGTGATCGTGAGTTGACTTTCGCTAAAATGTGGTGGTTAATGTAAATAAGTTAGTGGATCATTATTGTGATTGTTTTGGGATACAAATATGAATTATAAGTGTTGGGAACAAATAGGTTGGAATTAATCGTAGTGGATTTTGGGTAGTAAACGAACTTAGGGATTAGGGGTTGAGAGTTATAGTTAAATTGATTGGGAAAAAGGTTGAAATTGGAATTATTGAAATTATTTGGAAATGTTGGGGTTGAATAAGATATAGAATTTGATTATAAATTTAGTCAGAGATGGTGAGTTTATCATCGAGTTGTTATTGAAACATAAGCGGTAATCTTTACGTGGATTTATGTGATTTATAAGGAAATGAGTTAAAAAGGCGGTATTTAAATTAGGATAAAAGGATTAGTAGTTACGAGTTGTGATTTTATTTTTTGTAATGTGTCTTGTTGGGACTCGGGACGTGGGGCAGTGAGATCAGATTATTTGCTTGGTAGTGAGTGTAGCCAAGGTGGAGATTATCATTTCATTTTGTTATCTTATTTATGTTTGGGTGTTGTGAACTGTCGGTGTGTATTGTTATGAGATTGTGAATTGTTGAACTTGTGTGGTAGTCGCGTTAGATGCATGTTGGTGTGTTTATTGGAGGGTATTTGTGTGTAGTACATTTATGTTTTTTAAGCGTAATATTGAGTATGTTTATCTTTGAGAGAGTATTCACAATATTCATGTTGAGTATAATTGTGTTGTGGAAATATAAAGTGTATCTCGTTGAGTCTGCCGAGGTTTTTGTGCGATTTGGTTGTATTATTGTGTGATATAGATGTTACTTTGAAAGCTGTTATTATTGTTTGTTGTGTGTGTTTGACGTTATGCGGTGTGATTTGTGGATGTTGAGATGATGTGGGGTGTTCGAAGGGGTAGGCACACTTGAGAAAGGATATGATGATGTTGGGTGTTCGAAGGGTGAGCCTGCCGGGAAAAGGATATGTTGTTGTTGGGTGTTCGAAGGGTGAGCCTGCCGGGAAAAGGATGAATTGTTATATATGATGTTATTGTGGTTTCACTTTTGTAAATCATTTATTTGTGGTTGTGGTATTAACGTGTTGGGTGAAATTTTACTGGTTACTTGTTTGATTATGTGATGTGATATATGGCCTGTGAGTTACGTAAGTCGAGTTTTCTACAAGGTGTGCATTTATTTCTGATGAGTATTCTGCTATGATGTCTTGAATAGTTAGCATATTCACATTACTATATTTGTATAATTATTTACCCATCTTATTGCTAAGTACCCGATGTATATATTTATCCCACTTCTTGTATCTTATACGTTGGATATGGGTAAGTTACCGTCAAAGTGATCCGTTCCACTAAAATTATTCAGTACACCCACTCGCCTTAGTTAGTGCCACTTTGGGAAGCGATTGAGTTCGCGAGTGTTCGGTGACTTTATTTAGGTGGAGCGGTGGTGGATCGTCGGTGATCCTATAACATTTTAGGTATAAGCGGTTGTTATTTTTTTGTTTGGAAATGTTGAAATTGTAAGATGTTTTGGTATATTTTGTGACTTGGTTGTTGTGGTGTTTTATGTTTTGGGTTTGGCTAGAAATGCCACGATGGTTAAATTTTAATGTCGATGTTTTCGATTTAGAACTATGCTTTTTATCAAGCTGTCGGAGTTACTCTTTGGTTTTAAGCGGGTGTTTTTCGTGTCAGCCAATCGTTGGTGACTCGATATATAGGTTGATAGCGACTCCGTACCGGAGCATACGACTTCGAGGCGGGTAAATTCTGCAGACAATCTTGACCGAATTTTCTAAGGCGATTCACAGAAGTTTTAAAGGGCAATTTTGGGCCTATAAATCTCCATCAGCTTTGTTTTGGAGTTCTATTATATAAATTTATTGAATAAATTAGGTTTCTTGAATAACTTATTTCTTATTACATTAACTGAATAGTATAAGGGTGGGTTGTATTAGATACGTGTTTTTGTCTTACGAAGAGTTGTTAATTTCTGTGAGATTTGTTGGTAATAGTGTATCTTTGTAGTCCCATTTTAGGAATAGTGTAGACGTTAATTACGATAAATGCAGGTGCAGGTGATACATATTGGGAGCTATGAGGCAGGCGATTGTTTGTAATTTGTTGAATTTATGAGTGAAATACGTTTTTTGTGTAATCTAAGTAGATTAGTCTGTAGCGTTGTTAGGGAATCACGTTAGACATCTGTCTTTATTTTTGTCAATTTTCTTTTATTTTATAATCAAATTGGTGTACCGTTCGGACCTCGAATCGTTCGAACCGAACCTCGAACTTTTGAATTTTTCAAACCGAATCGAACATCAATTTTTTTATTCATTCTAACTCGAACTGAACCAAACATAAAGCCCGGTATAGTTCGATTAGTTTACATAACTAACCGCCTAATTATGTCAATGTAATGTATTTTAAAATATTGTTTTATGTATCTCAACTTTTTATAACATGTCATAAATTGACAGGGGAATCACAGACCCTTTCCCTTTCCACTCTAGAAGCTAACTTACAAAACTTAGACACCAACTAAGGTCATACAACAATAACTACAAGCAACCAAATTTCATTGGCCTACACTCAAATACTTTTATTTCAGATTTGAACCTGACACAAGTATCCCACTACCAATTAACCAGTTGAATTCCAATTTCTAGTATACAATTAATTGAGACCTCCAAGAGTCCTTGAGATGATATATGAACATGAATGGTACCAATGTACAAAAATTATACTTTGGTTAGTGTCTGTCATTTGAAGATTCAAAATCTGAACCATCCTCATTTTCTAGCTCCCTAATTAATAACTCCATCATCTTCTTATACATGGGCATATAATGATCTTTTATCATAGTCGTCGACAGTCTAAGCTTGTTATATAATTCTCTGCGCGTTTCGTATATGGAAACTTGTTCTTCTTCACTGGGGTTGTCATCCATCATATCAGATGACACCATGGATACTATATGCATTATTTTGCCTGGAGGGTACAAGTGTTGATTATCCGACACATCTGATGAGGATATGGGGGTGTGGCTCTCCACTGCATCGGCCAATACAGTCTCCTCTTCTACGATTTCTTCCACTGCAACAGCAGCTTCTTCCTGTTCATTGACATCAGCCTCTTCCTCCTGCCTCTGGAGTTCTTTCTCGAGTTCATACCACAACTCGCCTTCAGCTATTTCTCTCAACGTTGGAGGGCTCATAATTTTATCAGCTCGAATAAGATCCTCCTCTTCATCAGTGTCCTCATGCCCTGATCCACCACTTGATGAAGAAGAATACTGCACTGTTATATTTGTCTCAGTGTCTTTGCTGGATGCTCCAGAAGATCTCTCAGTTAAAAGTGAAACCTCAGATGTCCTCCCGGACAAAAGTGAAACTTCAGCATGTTCATCTGGTATCAGACTGGATGGAGCAACTGCACGACGACGTGGACCCATACATGCCCAGGACGATAGAGAATACTGAGTACTGACAACTGCTTGAGCTACATCCTGTGCACGCTTCATCACCACCTGCATGAATGAGAAGTCGAATCCAATTTATGTTTGATAGCTACAGGCTATGATTCAAATCTGTGATGGTGCACAAGATAACACATTTAAGATATTTATGATTCTTCATTTTTCTTCTTAAAATGGCTCATACAGCAACAGTTAGATATCCTTTGTTTGTAATGAAAGCGCTGTGCCAACTTCACATTAAAAATTTAAGTTGAAATACGACACCTGAGTGCTACTAGAGACTGGCCTTAAAATTGAACCCGCTACTGCCATTTTGGCCTTAGCATTAGATATAGATGGTAGACGAGAACTTAGAGCAGTGGCTGAGCGATAAACCATATTTAGAACCCTGTTCCTCTCAACTTGATCACGCAGATCACTAACCCAAGAAGATGCTGTCACCTGAAAATGATAGACAATCCAGGAGGATTTGGTATGTTAAATTGCACAAAATCAGATGGTACATGCAACATTACATAAATATTAAAACAAACTTCATCACACCTCGGAACGAAGATCATCCACAGAAGCAGCTGAAAATGTGGGCACTAAATCAGAACCATTTATTATTGTGGTAATGAAGTGCTTCCCCGATTCAGCCAATTCCCAGGTCATGCAAGCACCTGCATGATTGAAAGGTGAAGACCATCAGGACAAAAAAAAATGTAGCTAATCAATTGACTGGAGAAATAATTATGAAAATAAGAGCTCGAATCTTATATATCCAGTTCTTAAAAACAAAACCGAATACAGATAAGCAACATGCCTGGTGCAAATGTGACACAAGTAGTTGAGGAAAATTCTTTCTGCTCACGGAGTATGTATGTCAGTAGTGCGGCTGTACCACCTCCAAGTGAATGACCAACAATCTGGAATCCATGAAAAGTGAGCTTTCTGATATAAGTGCATAACTAGTCTAGTAACACAACTAACAACCTATGCACTGTAATCCTCTGGATTGAGGAAAAGATTACTGCAGCAGAAGAATGTAAGTAACGAACATATCCAGAACGGAAAAATATGAATCCAGTAAATCATTAATTTTCCTGACTAATTAGAAAATTCATCTCATTGCTCCGCTTTCCAAACCCCACTTAGTGGGAGAAGGCTTGGTTTGGTTAGGTTCATCTGATTGCTCTGCTTCTAAGAAACTTCACTTAAACTCCAATTAAGTCATGGAACCCTTAACTTGAATATGCACTCATGCGATATGTTAACATAATGGGGATCTTGGTTGGGGGGGGGGGGGGGGGGGGGGGGGGGGGGTAATGTAGTGGTTAGGAACTCACTTGTAAGGGTAAGGGTTGACTGTTGAAACCTGGACTGCAGGGTTAAAAAATAAAGGAATAACATAATAGGTATCTCGATAATTTACCCAACCCATAGAGAAGACAAAAAATGCACAAACAAACATGACCAATCATTACAAAATAAACCAGCATATAAGATCTGTCATTTAAATAATCATTTCATCTTCGGAGCTTAAGTCTATGTAAAATGTACTACATAAAGGCATGTAAATTTTCTTAAAATAAAGGCATGCAATCTTTATGCAATTGTCTCGGAAATATTTAGGGAAACTTTCCTCATGGATATGGAAGTCAAGATCCTCCAGATAATGAAAGTAAATGGGCACTGAAGAAATCAAAACTCAAATAGAGGCCAGATTCAAGAACAAATAGAAAATTACTCTCTTCTCCATTCTCGCTGCATAGTTTATTCATTGTAAATAATTTATACTTCCTCACCAAACTCAGAACAACTATCACATGGAAATATAAACAGTATATCTAAATTACAACTAATTTCATTTAAAACTAGGAAATTTTCTCTTGATTGATCTAACATACAAACAAAACAGGATGTGGAAGGTAACAAATTTGTCAAGAAGTACCTTGACTTCATAATCAGGATTCTCAGCAAGACCCTTGAACAAAAAAGGCTTGCTCAGATTTGCAATCCATCTTGCAGCAGCGACCATTCCGCAATGAGCATATCCCAAAACTAGATTACTTATCCCTCCATCATCCAGAACTGAATGGTGAAAAGGGACCACGGTACCAGTGGCAGCAGTGAGCGTATCTTTAATACTATGTGTACCACGAATCAGGAGTAGAAAACACTTCGAATCTTTATCACATATAATTGTAAAAGCAGGCTTCAGCAGCTGCAATACAGAAAAATAAATAGCACAGACTGTAAATAAACGAAGCTATTGTGAGTTGTGACTAATTTGAAAATCATTTGAACAACACTTGCATACCCCTGCTTTGGGCTTTTGAAGGAGAACATCTTCTAGAGAGAAGCCAGCGGACTCCAAAAAAACTGGAAATGGCTTCTTTGAGAAAAACATACAGAGAGTCAACAATTTCAAATAATGATATAAGCGTGATATGATTTCAGGGCCCTTCAATCGTGTACTATTTTCTCCAACATATAAACTAGCAACGGGTAGGTTACCCTGCAAAAATATAGCGGAGATAAACTGTAAATTCTAGACGTAAGAGTTACAACATTTCAGTCAAAGTATCAAACATGATAGCAGATACAAAACAATGCTTCGAAAAATCTGCTTGCTATTAAAAATTATCTTCACTAACTTGTTTAAGCATTATATAGACAAACTCCATCTTCTCAATTTTCCTAGCAGACCGACCTACAGGACCACCAAATCAACGTGGAGCAATTCAGCAGGCTTTCCAACTTATTCACTTAACACCAGGTCTATAGTTTAACTAATAATATGCCCTTCTCTAATAACTACAGTAATTCTAGAGCAGCTAACTATGAACTATCAACAACAAACTTGATTTTCAACCAATGCTAGAAACTATAACCACTTAAGGTCATATTCAACAAATTCCCGTCTAAATGTAATAAAGGTGTTTGTTTGAGCGATAGAAACTGAAATGGAATTGGAGAAAACCTCGATACAAGTTTTGAAAATTCGTATGAAGTTTTCATACAATTCCAATTTCACACAGTAAACACACCATAAGATCAGTAACAAGCAAACCAAACTAATGCTGAATCAACTACAAATTTGCAATTTCCAATTCAATTCCAACTCCATGCATCAAACAAACACACCAAAAGATCCATTACAAATCAAACCAAACTAATGCTAAATGAACTACAGATTTGTAATTTCCAATTCAATTCCACAAACACACCACCATATCAATCACAAATTAAACCAAACTAATGCTAAATCAACTACGATTTCGTAATTTCCAATTCAATTCCAATTTCATGCATGAAACAAACACCAAAAAATCAATCACAAATTAAACCAAACTAATACTAAATCAACTACAAATTTGTAATTTCCAATTCAACTTCAATTCCATGCATCAAACAAACACCATAAGCTCCATCACAAATTGAACCAAACTAATGCTAAATGAACTACATTTCAATTCATTTCCAAATTCATATATCAAACAAGCACACCACAATATCAATCACAAATTGAACCAAACTAATACTAAATCAGCTACAAATTTATAGTTTCCAATTCAATTCCAGTTTAATGCATCAAAGAAACACACCACAAGAACAACCATAAATGGAACCAAACAAATGCTAAATCAACAACAAATTTTCAATTTCCAATTCCAAACCAAAAAACCAACCTGCCTTTTAATGAGGTATTTGATCCCAAAAGCCAAGTCCCCAATAGGCCATTTCCCCAATGTTTCAGAGTAAGTAAATTTAACAGTTTCAGCCAACGTCGAAATCGTCTCCATCCAAGTAGCAGGAGCTTGAGCCACCGGTCTCCATCGCGATATCCGCCTCGATTTCTTCAACATTTCAACCCCCTCCTCATTCTCACCCCCTCCCTCCACCGCAGCCGAATACCGCCGTGTCAACACATAATACAGGAGCACCACCGCCCCTGCCGTAGCGGCCATCGTTGTCGCCGCCATCAAAAAAATGCACAATCTTCACCTGGGCATCTATATATTCTTACATACAATATAAATCTTCCAAAATATTAACCCAAAAAATTCAAACTTCAAAATTCAACAAAAAATTAACCTAAAAAAGTGAACTTTACAGTCAAAAAATACAAATAAAAAATTAACCTGAAAATTCCACTTTTGAAATTGAATTCAAGAAAATATTAACCTACAAAGGTGAACCTTACAATCAAAATAAAGAAATTTAACCTCTGAAATTGAATTCAAGAAAATATTAACTTAAAAAAGTGAACTTTACAATCATAATCAAGAAAAGTTAACCTAAAAATTTCACCTTTAAAATTGAAATCAAGAAAATATTAACCTAACAATTTGGCCCATAAAACCCAAATCAAGAAAAAATTAACCTAAAAATCTGAACTTTAAAATCAAAATCAAAAGAAAAATCAAGAAAAAGTAAGATCTGGGGAAGCATAAAATTGTAGATCGAATAAATTATATATATGTGTAATAATAATTGTATAATTGTGTAGGGAATTAAAAACTAAAATGTATATATCACAAATATATGATTCTGATGCATATATAAATGGTAATATATATACAATTATACAATTATTATAATTATTGTAGATTTGAGTGTTGTGTGTGTTTGCAAGCACATAAATTTTTATATGAATTGTATATATATTTCGATGTGGGAGAGTTTGTATCTCGTCACTAGATTATACTTAACATAATTTAATACAATTTCTAAATTATTAAATTATACTGATATTATATTATTATCTATTTTACATACGAATATCAGTTGTGATTGCTTTATTATACACCATATATTGGATATATATATATAAAAAATGTACATCATACTTATAAATTTATGATATAATAATTTATTACCTAATAGTATTTTAGAAAATATTAGATTTAAAATGAGGTACAAAATAGATAGAAGTTTTTTCGTTTACATTTGTATAATTTAGTTTTTTAACTTAAAATCTCGTAGAGTTTTTTAATTTAGTTACATAGATTTTTTCAATTTATTTATATTAGCTTTTGTGACCGTGACTAAGTTAACATATGTATGTTTTCTACAAAATTTATAACAAAGTAATTAGTAATACAACATTATCTTGAAATTAAAATAGTGCACCATATGAATTATACTTATTTTATAAAATTATAATTATGCTTGAAATGATTTTTATAATTGACATACATATCAGTTTGATAAAATTTTGAGATAGTGATTTCCTATATTTTATAGTATTGTATATGTCAAATTTTGTACAATAACACTTATAAATTTTAGCAAAAAAATAATTATAAATATCTCTTGTACAAGTTGATGAAGTTATGATGGAAAACAATTAGCACATTAAAATGTTAAAAATATTATATTTTGCCGTTATTTCCATTCAACAACTTGTTTACAATAAAT
Organism: Lithospermum erythrorhizon; assembly: GCA_019722365.1. NCBI lineage: Eukaryota > Viridiplantae > Streptophyta > Magnoliopsida > Boraginales > Boraginaceae > Lithospermum > Lithospermum erythrorhizon. Next base: position 369,515 of record JADFUC010001025.1, read on the forward strand.
ATTTATCAATAGGCCCTTATAAATATTTCGACCAAACCAATGCAACGGATTCAAAGCTTGCTGCCATTCCTTATGGTCGTTTATTTTGGGTGAATGTAGTTTAATATTAACATTTACCTTTTTTGAATATCACAATTTTATTTTATATAGGTTAATCTGTGTTAATATAAGTTAATAGTTTCATCTCTATTACCCATCAATTCATTCACCTTCAAATCTTGGTGTAGTAGGAGGTAAATAACATTTTAATAGTTCTCAAACAATATTTTAATAGTTTCACCTATATTCATCTAGACAAGATTAATGGTATCCAAATAACATTTTAATAATTTCACCTACATTCTCCTACACTAGGTTTTTTTATAGATAATAAACACATTAAACTACATAGTTGTTTGCTTGTAAGCTTACATTGCTATTATGACCGACATTCATATTTAAAGTTTTACAAGGATTCTGAAAGTGAAAACATTATAAATTATCAAAACACCCGATATGAGTTGAGTGCCAGAGAATATTATTGAAACATTTTGAAAGCTTCAATTCAAGATCCTACCAATCTTGTGTATTCTTGATCATCAGAAGCCTAGTGAATAAATCTTCCACAAATTTTGTAGAGATAGAATTATTAGAATTCTCATTGAAAACTTGATTTGTTTGTTCAGGAACTAAACTTCTCATAATTGGAAGATCGGAACCCAAAATAACATTGGAAGTCCATTGACTTTTGATAGAGATGATCCATTTATCTAAATTGATTGGAGAATGAGAAAAGATTCCTATGCACAATTGATAATCAACGATTCCTTGATTATTGTTGTGGTTGACTTGATAGTTCCTCTTGTTGAGAAGAGTACAATTATTGAATAAGTAATTTTGTTGGAGGTCGTCAAACTCAAATTGTCTTGACAATTTGAATTTTCTATGACTCTGTTTATATTGAAATTCAAAAAGCCAATCTTTGAAGAAACCATTAGCTCTCGATATGATTTTCATACTGTCAAAGGAGGTGTGGTTGAAAATCATATCATTTCTATGGAGCCAAATACTCAACAAAATACTACCAATTTTAATAATATTCTTTCTATTATCTGTAGAATTTTTTCATGGTTTTGAAAGCAAAAACAAACAAAATAGCGTAATGCAATCAAAGCAGTTAAGTAAAACATAAGAACAACTTGATCATATCTTGTTAATACGACGATAATTATAAAAAAGGAAGTTATTTCACCATCGGTTGAACAAAAAGTGCACCATATCAATGAAAGTGATGCTCTTCCTTTCTAGATTTATCTTTTGTCAGTAATCTATCAAGGAGAAGTTTTGAAATAAAAAATTTAATTTTTTGAAAGGTTCAAATACGCAAAGGTTGATCAAGTCGTATACCGGCATTGCTTGCATTTTGTTTCTAGGAGTTGGGGAGTATTGTTTCGCTTTTGATTATGTTTCATCTTATCTCCATGTAACGGCTATGAATAGCCAAAGTTTAGAGAGATTGGGCTTAGTAGTAGATAACTATCAGAAGGCTATATATATACAACCATCATTCCCTAAATTTAATACGAGACTCTCATTATCGAATTTAGCAAAGTTGTTCTTGTTGTTTACAATTCCAAATTTTGATCGCAATTCAATGCGTTTCGAGTGTGATCTAGCTTCTATACCTAACATCCTGCACGAGCAAAGTGCCTGGTGAGACACAAAAACATCATCCAATAAAACTCAAAATGGCGTAAGAGAAAACGATACACGATACCAAAATTTGACGGTCACTACGACTACTGATGCAGCTCATGGAAAATCTGCTATGCATAAAAGGTCAAAGGGGAACAATTGAAAGAGGGTTTGTAGAACCATCGACACAAAGCATCTCTTACTAACAACCAGAGCCTTGGCTGATTTAATCGAGGATCAAAGATCATAAAGGAAACACTACTCATTTCGTGCAATGACAGACTGTTTCAGCAACTTTTTGGATCGAAGCACTTCAAAGATTGTATGACTTTGAAAAAGAAGTACGGAGGAAATGACAAAAGCCAAGAGATCACCGGTAAATGCCTCGGTAAGAGATTTCGAGGTAATGGAATGAATAAGAACGAACTATCGAGGATTACTTGGCAAAGAGTAAATGGGGCCAAACAAGTGTTATTAAACGAGAAATCATGACTCGACTCCAAGATTATAGAGAAGATTTTAAGGACATCGACGATAAGTTTACTTATATCAGAGTGTCAATCGAGGAATCAACCGACATCAAGCCTTTATCTGTCATTTAATTGCAAAGCACACCCAACTCGCATGCAGCAGGCTTCTAGCGTATTCAACAAGCGATTTAGGTGATCAAGTTTTGTATGGAAGAGGAAAGTTATAATAAAGTGTGGACGTGGCTTCTCCAGAGGGAAGAGGGAAGAGGCAAACAACTTTACAACAAAGCCACAAGAGAGCGCTATATGTCACAACTTAGGACACTTTCAATATGAATGTCCTAATCAAACAAGCGAAGCTCATTACGTACCGCTGGACGGCTAAGAGAGTATGTTTTAATGGCTCAACGTAAGGGATAAATCAAACAAAGAAAGCAATGTATGGTTCATCGATTCGACGCTTCTAATCACATGCGCAAATAACGAGAAACTTTGTTAGTCTGTATAAAACATATTCACATACAGAATATCGGGAAACAACATCAAAATATTGGTCATAGAAAGGCAATGTGAAAATCACACTTAACGGGACTATTTCCATGGAGTAAGCAATGTATTTGGTTCCCCGAACTCAAAACAACTCCGCGAGCGTAAAAAGTACCCCAAGAGAAAGTGCTTAATGCTTTGTTCGGGTGAGAAATTTCAGACTATATCTCACCCAACAAAGCGGGAGGATTGCTCAAGAAAGGACGAGTACCAATAGAATGTTCACTGTGGATCTCGTGAGGTGCAAATGGCAGTGAAGAAATCGAGGAGCAGATGCTCACAAACTACCACATGTGAGAACTCACAAGGTTGCGGCACCAAAGATACGGGCATCTTAGTTTCAAGTGGCCAAGGACACCGCAAGAAAAGAAAATGGTAACAAAGTAATGCCGCATTTCAAGGCTATCACATGCGTGATTGTTTTAAAGGGGAGACAACTAGGAATGTCATTCCAAAGCAATCACAACGGAGAGCAACTACAAAATGAGCTAATCCATTCTCGATCAAGCATGGACCTATCTCACCAATATCAAACAAAGGAAAAAAGTATTTTTAAGTTTTATTGATGACTATAGAAAGTTACGGTCATATCTGTTAGCAAATAAATCGATACTCCGAATACCAAACAATTCAAAAGCATGGTAGAAAAGGAGACAAACGCGAGCATCAAATGTTCAAGCAAGCCGACAGAGAGAGAATACACCTCCATGTAATTTATGGTCGAAAATCGCGTTAAGGAAGCGGATCAAGAGACAAATTTTTACAATGCATATACTCCACAACAAAACGGAGTTGCCGCCGAGAGGAAAAAATAGACCGCCAAGTGAACATGGTCGTCATTATTAGTAGCAGCAAGATGCCTAAGTTTTGGGACTGAAGGGCCAACTGACTCCTTCTATGTTCTAAAATGTATGTCCAACATCGTCAAGAAAAATGTTACTCCACGTGAGGCTCGAGTGGAATTAAGCCTTCAAAGTGGAACACTTCATGGGACGCTTAGCACATGTTCACGCGCTAAGGTTAAGCATAGTTCGATAAAAGGAGTCAATGTGCATTTTCTCGGGATACAAGACACTAAAGCGGATATAGATTTTTCACGTAGAAACAAAAAGAGTTGTGATTAGATGTCATATTTGAGGAAGATAAGCAATGGACCGGGGAAAGAATACGAAAGAATGTGACCGCGCACGTTGAACGGAATGACGCATTACCGCGATGAAATCATGTCGGAAGCAACCAAACGCGAACCTCAAGTGAAATTCGGTGAAAGAGCCAAACGTAGAACATGTGGGAAAATGAGGTCGAACATGAATCTTCAACCGATCACACAATGTAAATAAACGGCGAGTAGCCCAACCAAAGAAGAAGTGGAAGACTACGTAGAGTACCTACTGGATTTGGTAGACTATGTCACAGAGAAGATCTAAGTAATGAAGATGTAAGGAATACGGTTCAAGAAATAAGCATCGTGACCTATTCGAGCGTTGTTTGAATATACATCCAGTACAAGGAAGCCAGTAAAGTACGGTGTTTGAGGATCAGAATGGAAAGCGGTATAAACCTTCAATCATAAAAACAACACCGGACAATGCACTACCGCAGGACACGCACAGTGTAAAATGGATATTCAAAACAAAGAGAGATGAGAATGGAGAGATCACCAAACACAAGGCTAGGCTGATGGCAAAAGGATATTCACAAAAGGAAGGAATTGATTATTCTCGGAGGTCTTCAGACTGTGAGTAAGGACGGATATGTACGAGACTAATCATTGGTCTGGCCGCACATAAGTGGATGGAAGCATTTATCGCTAGATGTAAAGTCCGGGCTTCTTTCTTCATGGAAACTTGATCAAGATGTTTATGTAGATCAACCGTAAGGTTTCAAGCAGTGAAAGAAAGAGCATATGGGTATACAAACTCCACAAGGCTTTATTGGCTAAACAAGCCCAAGAGCTGGGTTCAAGAGAATCAGTCTCATTTCATGCTCCAGAGTTTTAAGCGTGATAAATGAAAGCAAACCTCATTCACTAAGCAGCGGCCCGGGATTAAGAATTCTTATTGTGAGCATCTATGTGTATTTACTTGATTTTTCACAGAAATGATCATGAGATGACGGCATTCAAGAACTCTATGCTTAGGAGTTTGATATGACGTATTTGGGACTTATAAATTATTTTCAGGCATCGAGGTGATTCGTATAGAAAGGAATCTTCATACGCCAAAAGAAATACGTAGAAGAGGTGCCAAAAAAGATTTTGGAACGCAGTGAGTGTAATCCAAAGAGTTTTACCCAAAGGCTTCCGTGGAACTAAAAGTTGATGTAGATGAAATAAAGAAAGTCGGGCGAATGAAACTCAGATAAACAAATCGTCAGTTTTTAATGCATTTGGCCATCCACTGTGCCGCACCTCATGTTTGCAACTAGTTTGATCAGTAGATATATGGCCAAGCCAACTGAGCTACATATGTCAATTGCAAAGAAGATTCTCAGATATCTAAAGGGCACTACACAACTTGGAATCTACTACATGAAGATGCAGAAGGAGGAGAAGCTGGGTAGCCTACACCGATAAATACTCACGCAGAGACGTTAACGATGTGAAAGTACAAGCGGTTACGTGTTCAATTCGCCTCGAGCAAGGGTAATGGGCCTCAAAGAACTAATCGGTTTCTCTTTCAAACTACGTAGTTTAATTCATCAGCAAAGAAATGCATGCACTGGCTGCCTATACGGACGGTAAGGATACTCATGAACTCGACACGGGGTTTATAGTGAGTGCATACACATCAAATGTGATAACAGCTTCTACCATTGCCGCCCAAGAACCCCGACATGTACGGAAGAAGCAAACACATCGATATATCCGCTACCATTTTTTAAGAAATTCACTAAGGAAGGAAAAATTGCATCGATACCGCGGAGTATCGATCAGTAGCCGATATCACGACTGGCCACTCAAAATTGGAAAGATTTCAAAAGCCGAGGGATGCTCTAGTGCATAGTTGGATGCTCGAGAAGTAAGTTGATTATAAGATTGTCAACTTGGCGGAGCAGAATGAGCCATGCATTGGACAAGTCGCATACTAAAGATTGTTGCATTTCTTGTTTTGTGGAGTTAGAGTATTGTTTCGTTTTGATTATATACTTCATCTTATCTCCATGTAAATCCGGCGAATAGCCAAAGTTTAGAGATTAGTTGCGAGTAGATAACTATCAGAAGGCTATATATACAACCATCATTCTCAATGAATAACAGACTCTCACACGACTTAGCAAAGTTGTTCTGGCGGTTTACACTCCAAATTCTCACACCGCAATCTCGTTGTTTTTTGGAAAGCGCCGACTTAGCTTATATCAACATTTTTCAGATAGTGATAATTTTTAGAGTTTATACCAACTCTTTGGAGGAATAACACTATAGTTTTTGGGCTTCTTTTATGTCATAAGAGTTACTAAAAGAAATTTTGTTGTAAATGTCTTTAAAAGAGAATAGATTCTTAAATCATGTTTAGGCATCGTTCTATTGCGCGAATTCTAAGAATATTTTGGAGAATATATCTAGGAAAAATGCATGAAAGAGTGCCAACATTCCAACTCGTATCGTTATGAGTAAATTGAGAAACAAAAGTCGGATAGAAAAGGTAAAGGTTAAAGAAAAATGTATAATTTTAAAAAGAATCTGGGAGCCGAATCGTATACCAAATCCGCTTATCACTCCAAATATTAATCGAGGTACCAGAATTGACTTTCCAAGATAGTTCATTTTTAAAAGTTAAGAGTCCGCATGAATGTTGAAACTTCAATGAGAATCGATTCCCTTTTATTGCGCCTGCCGCGACAATCGTGGTATCAATTCATTTACCGGGTCAAGTTAAACGCGACATCGAACTTAATATCACCTTAGTAACGGTATATTACTAGTGCTGGCCTCGCGATAATTTAAGGGCTAGCGAAATGGACACAGATCTTACTATTAATCGTTATAATAATAGTAATTGGTCAATTATTATTATTATACAACTTACTATTATCCGAGCCTGTAAGGTCACACACATAACGATATATTCAATATTTCATGAATGAAATTAACGAGATCAGATATCGGGAGAAATGTATTTCAATATTTATATATTTGTCAAATATATATAAAACCCTAAAACCCTAAACTCTAAACCATCAATCGTTAAACTTGCAAGTTTAATCAATTACAATCGGTATCGGTTTAATAACTAACTTGATAAGCTATTTGATGTGACTGCTAGTATTTTTTAATTGAATTGTTAAGTTAATTAAAATAGAACAATCTCACTAGTAACTCATTATTTAATTAGAAGTTCATAACGGTCTAATTAAGTTAACGAAGTTAAACCGATTTCTTAACGAAGCCGCTTAACGGTTTTCGAATTTCTATTTCTATTTAAAGAGGGATTAGGTTTTTATGACATAAGAATCACAAAAACCTCCACCCCTCAAAGAAATAGCCGCCCCCTCCTCTCTGTAGAATTGGAAGATAAGCCTCATTGTTGTGGGCCTCTAGCAAGTTCAAGCTCTCGGTTCGATTCCCTTAAGCAGACCCAAAGCCGACATCCGTCGGGTGTCAACAAGCATCGAGAGGATCTTCGAACGTGGCTTTCACGCGAGGCACCACGGGGATCAAGTTCAATCCGCTCGTTGATATGTAAGAATCCTTGTATTCATACATTTGTTATTTCCATGTTTAGACACTTACATTATTTCAGAATCCCGATGCATTTAATTTGTTTATCACGATTAAATTCATACTAGATTCTAATAGTGGCCTCGTGAGCCTACTTCAAGTTTAATGTATTTTATCTAGTTTGATTGTGTCGACATAGTTTTAGTTAATTTCGATTATTTCACGATTTATATATTCAATCGATTTAATATATAATATGAACAAATCAATCCATTTTAATAATATATATGTTTCACATGGCTGGAATCATCACTTCATGTATTGATTTTGATAATTTGAAGTTTATTTAATTTTCATGAAAATGAAAGGGATTCAAACATTAATTTACATTTTTAATTTGAGGTAATCATTTTCAATTTTACAAATGTAGGTTTAAAAATTTCAGAAAATTAATAAATTAAAACTGTGTGTTCTTGACCCTTTGTGGTTTATGCCAGAATTGTTTCGGAATTTTTTGAATTTTTATATCTAAAAAATTCGCTGAATTTCTGAATTGTTTTGGGTTTAATCGAAAATGTTGTTTTTGATAAACTACCACTTGAAAGTGTTCAATAATGATATTGTTGATGTTCAAGAAAAATCCAGAATTTTGAAGTTTTAGAGCCTCCAAATCAAGTTTACAAAAGTTGCAATTAACTGAAAAATCAACCGAAATGAATTACCAAAATCGGACGCCGAACTCAGCAACGGCCTCCCGCTGGCCCAAATTGCCGAATTGATGTTCGCCACCGACGTAGCCCATTGGCTTCATTTTATGGCACCGGACGCGTGTCATCTCGTGGAAGGGCCGGAGGCCGGCGGCTTGCCGCGAAGTTCGCCGTCTGCTTAGAAAATCCTAAATGATTTTATGTAATTATTTTCTCTCTGCTTTAAAGTTTATTGGTAATTATTAATTTCGGTTTTAAATGTTAAACTTATAAATTTTGTCATTAAGATGATTGAATATATATCTCAATGGCATTAAATTTGATTTATATTTCCCTTTCAAAATTATTTTCATATTAATTGGATAATTTTTGAAAATATTTTCATGATAACTTTTAAATTTTAAATTTTGAGTTAATTACTTGTAAGTAATTATTCCATAATTTAAGAGGTGGTTAATTATTGTACAATTATCATTAATCACGGGTGAATATATTTGAATTTAAAATTTACATTAATCGATAATTAATCAGAAATATAATCGGGTAATTAATTAATCAATTATGAACACAATTTTCATTTCATTTAATATATGTGACATTAAGCATTTATTTGTTTTAATGTTTGCCCATATATACTGTACTGAAACGGAATTTTGTTTTAATCGATATTTAATTCGTGTTTTTCCTGGCCCGCGACAGATTATTGAGGCACTATTCGAGTCATATTATTTTATTTTATTTTATTTTCTTTGTTTCTCCAAGCTCAGACAAGGTCTAAGCCGATTAGTGTATTCAATCAGACAGTATTAAACGTTAGCCAAGCTAAAACGTATTGCGCCTGTGGTCATATCATACGCTAAGGCAAGATTACTTGTTTTATTTTTTCATGTTGTACATATGCTTGATTATGCTACTTACTTGCATGGTAAAATAAAAGTTAAAGTAATAATCTCACCAATTTAAAATTTAAGCAACGATCAAGCCAATTTTAAAGTCACAACCTGGGTCAGATTATCCGACACACCGCGACGGGCAAGGTTACGCTTTGCACTTAGATATGACAAACGGATCATGTCAAGTGATTTCCACTAACGCTGGCTTTCGGGACATGACTATCTGGCAATTTTGGTTTAATGGGTATGCTTAACCGGTTTGTTTCGAGATACGAAAAGTCGCAAAGATTCAATAAGATGCTTAACGACACAAGAAGCATGTGAGTTTTACATAATCGTTGATAACCTACTATTATAAATGGATTCAAAATGTCAAGTAGTTGTTGCCGTTGATCTAAGTGTAATAGGTCTCGATACTAATATATTTTAGATTCAAGTATTAGTATTTACTTTACAATTTATTTGTAAATGCTTAGCAATGATGAAGCCATCGACTTCGTTGTTCTTTATTTACTTATTCTCAGAATTTTAATGGCTACCGCTACTACTACTCATAAAAACTGCTTCACTCAAAGATTAAAAATAAGAAATGGATTAACTCAAACTTCACGAGCCGGGTCTCTTAAATTTGAGAATTATTCTCAAGCAAGAGAGAACTCGACACGATTTTAAACACTAAGTGTTCCTCAAACTCCAATGATAAGTGCCTCCCATCGAAAAGTGGATCCTACAAAAAGCACAAAGTTCGACAACAAGGATGTCCAATGTCTTACGCGCCGGGCTAATACGGAACATCTGCCCAAATTCAATACGAAAAGCGTTAAAGATACGACATATACCGCAACTCTGGGAGGAATTATTCCAAAGCGAAACTGTCGGTAGATATTTACACGGTCCGTGTTTCGCGACGCTGTGTTCGGGAACGGACAGATCATGAGCCCTCATATCATTAAAACGACGGGCTTCGGTCGATCGACTCAACGCTTCGGGGCACCGCGTCTCTCAAGAACCTGGCCGCTGATCTCATCCCCGTCTTCTTCCACAAATTCTCTCGCTTTGTCATGAACTTCAAATATGCACGAAGTTCGAAGTTATCTCTAAACGAATCGCATAAGATGATCACGAACGCCGATTTAACTGTAAGACTAAAACTTCTATTCTTCCGGTTTTGGTGGTCCAAAACAAGAATAAATTCAAGAAGAAGAAGAAGTTTACCTACAGCCAAGGGTTCGAGGAATCCAAAGTTGGCCGACAGTGAACACTAAAAGCGGACGACAAATGTCATTATCGGCGGAACCTGTGTCACCGGAAGTCGAATTGCGAGTTCACAAACGATAGAAGAATGGTCTCAATGCACCACCTCACCGAAGGTACGACGTTATCAGTTTGTACAACTTCTAATTCTACTGTGGGCGCAGGATACCGGCCGGGGTTCTCATATTTGTCATAATACGCAGAACTCAAGTCAAGTAAGACTAGAGTGGTACGGATCTACGCTGGGAACGCTGCTTCGCGGCCCTCAGCAGTAGGATCCATCGCTAAAAATTCTGCCCACGGCCTTGTTTTGAACTTATCTCCCGGGTTTACTATGTACCTACAATTCGCAGAATATTATTTCCGCTTCTCGCTTTGAATAACGGCTGGTTTTCATTTTCACTGTATCCCGATGAATTTAGATCACCGTGAATGGGTAGTATTTGGTACCCGCCCTTCAAAATGGTCTATTCGCTTTTGCATACGATGATTGAGTCATATAACATAAACTTAAACGGAATAAGCCTAATGACTTAAACCGCATATTAAATTGCGGCATCAAGCAGATCGGGTCATATTAACGAACCGAATCAAGAAACTCCTACCCGCGGATACTCAAGGTTTTGATTATTTAATCATACGATAAGCGCGACCTTGGGTTTTGGGGCAAAAATGACTAAATCACCTTCAATCGATTCAATGAAAGGCAAGTGATTTATCGATCATAATCTCTCACGCATGCGCCAACGAACACATCCGCAGTTATGGCGAGGCAACTACTTCATTACATTTATCGACGACACAGATAATGGGTTGCGGTATTTGATGGTATACACAAACACGGACCTCCTTTCGGTAAATTCAAGGAGTTCCAAAATGAAGTACAAAACCAATCGAACAAGATAATAAAGATTCTCCGTCCGATAGAGTGAGAATATTTGAGTCACGAAGTTCAATACTTCATCTTGGGGAAATAAGGTATTGCTTTCACAACTCACTCGGGCAGAACGCCACAACATAACGGCGTGTCTGAAAGAGAAATCGAACCTCTTCGATATGGTTCACCATGATGAGCCTATCTCGATCTACTGCTTAATTTCTGGGATATAATTTCTAAGCGCCGACACCTTCCTTAAACGTATAAGTCCAACAAAGTCAAGAGAGAAAAACCCCCTACGACTGTGGTTCGGGAAGATTCCCTGCTGTTTTCTCAGATTGGGGTTTCAAGCTTATGTTAAGATTAACAAAGGATAAACTTGCGCCCAACTGAGCAATGCTATTTCATAGGATATCCAAAGGAAACAATGTAAGCATTATTTCTACTCCAAAAGACGAGAATAAAATCTTCTATCGCTAAGACAGAGTGTCTTTGAAAGGGAATATCCGTCTGTATGACTAAGTATGGTGTTCATCTTGATGAAGCCTGCTGATGAAGTCAATGTCGATGCATCCAATGCAAACATCTCGACGCACCACAAGAATCGCACCTTCTTTCATGTAAGATATCCAAATTTCGATCCACGTTGCTACGGGAAGAACCAACCCTGTGAGATCCAATGTGGATCGTCATGAACCGTAGAAGGGCTGCATTGAAGCCTTCATCATTGAAAGCGACAGCCCACTTCTTATGTTAGCTAAATGAATAGCAACGACATGTACGGCAACAGCCACGCAACTGAGACGGATTCTATGTACCGTAACAAGGTTTAGTCCTTGTTGGATTTAACAAATGGGGTTTGCCCTATTGAATGTAAATGGGTATTTAAGTTAAAACATGATAAAGACTTTAAAAACACGATATTTTCAAACAGACCAGAAATGGTGTTGTTTCAAAACAAGCTCACTCAAGGCGACCATGATTTAAACCTACTCGCCAAAGGGCTGGGCGCTAGTCCATCCTGGATAATCTTAGCTATCACGCATTTCATGACTATGAAATATGGCAAATGGATGTAAAGACGCTTCTTGAATGGAAATTTGTAGGAAAGATGCAGATATGGCGCAACCTCCGTGTTTTCTTTATACGTCCTAAAGTGACCTAAGGTACTTAAGCCGCAAAGGTCCATTTATGGTCTTAAGCAGTATCCTGCAATTGAATCTACGCTTTGATGAATCAATTAAAGATTTTGGTTTAATCAAGAACGGCAAGAAGTCTCAGATACAATAAGCGTAAATGAGTTACGATCATCTATAGTCCCTCAGATGTCGATTTACATACTTATCATCGAAACAACATGTAGTTACCGAACTCGGCCAAGGATCGGGTTGTGTAAATATTTCAACGAAGGACTTAGGGCGGCTAATAACATATACTTGAATAAAAGATCCATCGAGATCGGGCTTGGTATGCCATGTTACGCACTAGACACGACGTGTCTTACGACCGAAAGTATAACCAAGAGATACTAAGCTAATCCAAAGTGGTAACCACTCGGATTACTGCTGCATCTCAAGTATCCGAAGAACTAAAGATGCTTTCTTTGGTATACGGTGGAGATGCATGAGTTAGTAGTCACGGGTGCCACCGATGCCGCTTTTCAACCGATTGCAGACGACTATCGCTCCAGCCCGGTACGGTTTTATCTCAATCCAAGGAGCAAGATTCGAGGAGTTCCGCGTAGGCACGCGCCGATTCTACCATGCACCTGAGACATCGCAGCCGTCTGCCGCTTAAAGAAGCATGTTGATTAAGAAATTGCGGATCAGCCATGTAGTACTCCAAAGATTGGCGACTGGGGCTGAAGTTACTTTGCGGATAATATTTGGGCGATACTGCTTAAAGAACCCCGAGCACATCACAAATCCAAGCACGCATCGTAAAGTATCACCTAATTAGAGATATGCTTAATGTAGGATATCAAAGTATGTAAAGTAGCAACAGAAAGCCAATATTCGCCGAATTCTTTACTTTTCAAACCACTAAATCAGTAAAAGATGACGAGCATGCAATGTAACATAGTCTTGTGATGTATTGCCGCAGCCAAGCAAGTAGGTTAAGCTGAGTCGGTGAGTGTATCTATTAGGGCATGTGAACAAATATCTGAATATCATGTTTATATTCGAGTATATTTGTTTATCAAGGCCTATGTATGTTTATATTTACACATATATGTATTTTATCCCCTCGACTTAGCTGAAAAATTAAAAATCCCAGGTTACTCTATGTTTTCTAGAGAGGCAACATGAATTGTTGATTATACCTCAAGCCTAGAAACATAGGATGCCTAAAGTGCCTCGTCGACAGCCGAGAAGCAGGCGACAAAGATTATACGACTAAATACGGTGTTTTGATTAATGATCAAGATCGATCACGTTAAATCACAGACTGTGATCAATCAAAGGGTCATTTGGCCCGGTGACTGTGTAGTTGGCACGACCGAACGAATTCATAGAAGATACGATATCCGTGTCCTATGATATTTGTTTAGAAGTTTAGGTTCGACAATTCTAGACTCACGATATATAACTATCTCAAGTATATGTTTCAGATTTTGACTATGACCTAACGGCCTCACTTTGCTGACTCCCAACGCATATGTCATTGTCGCCACAAAATGTAGTATAGCGATAGATGCTGACATATCGGGAGGATTTATCCGCCCCGATACAAGGAAGCATCTCAGTTTCTCATACGCCGCATTTATCGGGGTTTACGACGCCATAAATGCTTATTCAGCTTCATACTCGAGTAAAGAAAGTTGCGTGGGTGTTTCATGACACACTTCTTATGGTTAGCCTACTTACTGTAGATCGCTGGAGCAAAGGAATCAGAAAGTAATCGCCCAAGGGCAAAGGGAGGTTGAAATCAACGAGAATCATTCCCTTTATCAAGCGCCTGTCAAGCGACAATCATAGATCAATTCATTTACCGGGTTGGTTAAATGTGATTACCGAACTTAGCGCTCACCTTAAGAATGGTATATTACTAGTGCGGTTCTCAAGATAATTTAAGGGTTACGAAATATCAAGGATCTTACTCATTAATCGCTTATAATAACAAGAATTCGGTCAATTATTATTATTATACAATCCTACTATTATCCGAGCCTGTATGTCACACACATACAATGATATTCGAATAATATTTCATGAATGAAATTAACGAGATTTGTATATTGAGAAATGTATTTCTAATATTTATATATTTGTCAAATATATATGTTGATGAACATCGCTTGGTTAAATCCTTGCAAGTTTAATCAATTAAGCACTGAGATCGACGAATAACTCGATAAGCTATTCGAGCAGTTAATTGCTAAGATTTTAATTGAATTGTTAAGTTAATTGAAATAGAACACCACTAGTAACTCCATTATTTAATTAGAAGTTCATAACGTCTAATTGCTAACGGTTAAACCGATTTCTTAACGAAGTCAGTTTAACGAAATTTTAATTTCGTGACTAAGATTTAAAAGCAGGGACAGTTTTTCAGCGACATAAGAATCACAAACCTCCACCCTCAAAAAGAAATAGCCGCTCTTCCTTTGGGGAGAATCGAAGATTTCATCTTCCACCTCATACTTCATCACAAAAATCTTAGCAAGTTCAAGTTTCTGCTCGATTCCCCGCGCAGGCAATCTGTAGGGACATCTCGTCGGAAAAGGACAAGCATCGAGAGGATCTTCGGTGGGCTTTCACGCGAGAGGTACCACGCGTGAAATCGTACTAATCCGCTCGCTGATATGTAAGAATCTTTTATTCATACATTTATTAATTCATGTTTAGATTAATTTACATTATTTTGAGAATCCGGGATGTATGAATTGGTGTTTATCACGATTAAATTCATACTAGATTCTAACAACGGCTATTCAAAACTCAAGATGAATTATTTTTATTTGTAGTCTGGTGGGAAGTGATTAGGTAATATTTAGGCTTAAATTTGTTAGTACGTAAATGAGGCTTCAAATGCCGACAATCATTTTTGCCAAAGAGCTAAATCGAACATGGCGTGCTTAAACCAACTTCCTCACATGATTTAAGATGAAAAAAATTTCAATTAATCCAATGTATACTTTCTCGGTGAGGCCCTCCCTGGAGAAAATTAGCAAAGATTATAACTTGCATTGGGATGCAAAATTTAAAAGATGAACATTGTTGTGGAATAAAATGATACTTGCTAATATCTTTTGGGAATTATATTATAGATATAATATATTTAAATATTGTTTTTAAAAGGATTGCCGATGGATTATATTTCATATAGATGTGAAATTTTATTCTAAGATCCTATGTGGATATGTGACTTTAGGACTTTTCACCTTCCCACAAATTTATAGCAATTAGCATTTGTGGAAATAGGGCTTGAAATGAAAATTAAGGGCGAATTCTGAGCTTTTGTAGCATCTAAAGATGATGCTGATTTATGTTGTGTATGGTTAAAAGATGCGTTGTTTGTAGCATGACTAGATCAGAGATGCAAGAGTACTCCATTAGTATCTGGTAGAAGAGTTTGATAAGAAATGATATGTTCTATGCTAATCTTCAGGTTAGCCTCATTAGTTAAATCATATGTATGATATCTATATCAAGAGACTTAGAGGTAAGAATTATGAGGATCATGTACATAAAAATGTTTAAATGACTAGATATTATTTGTAAGTCATCTTGTTAGCCTATATGACGCCCTGTAGGGAAGAACAGGACCAAGAGGTCGCTGACCGCCAATTTATACAAACTTTAATTCAAAGTTTCACCAGTGATTATAATTTAGCAATTTGTAAAACAACGCGAATAGACTAAAGTAGTATTAACACCTCAAATGAACGCTAGATAAAAGATGAAACAATAAAACTATCTAGTAATCATGTAATAAAACATCCAAAACTCATTTTGATCAATATTAACATTAAGCCTGTCCATGATAATACGATTAAGTCCATTCATACATTTTCGGGATCAATCCTAGCAATCTAAGCATACCACAATTCACATAGATATAATTAGGGCGAAGTTTAAGATATTCTTGATAGCAAGTTTAATTATGATTCGATTAAAAGTAATATAACAATTAAGTTCATTAATCAAATCAAACTATCCTAATCATGAATATCAATTAAGATCAACATAGATATTCTATTTAGCCTCGATTAAACTCGACATATCAATTTAACACAATAATTAATTATATGTCACATATTCAATAAGCTTATAAACTAGCATATAATCGAATCCTAGCAATTCTAGCATATATATAATATGTGCACAAGAAAGAGTGCGGATGTAAGATGTGCAAACTCGACACCTGTTTCACGGCGTCAGCGAATCTACATCCTCAATTCTATGCTCTCACCTTAGGCTTTCAATGGGAATCCACTCAGATGGCGCTTTCTTCAACAAGGCGAAGCCCAAACCAACTTACAACTCTTAGCCATAACTTCTCGTTATCACACCACTAAGAACCCATGAATCACCCTAAGGATTTCAACTCCCAACTCCTGTGAACCCAAGCCTCAAACCTGTGATTTCATCTCTACCCTAACTCATCGTTATAATAACTACCAAGAACCCAAGGACACCCTAGGCCTCAACTCCAATCAAGCCTGAATGCAACTCCTCTACCTCGAGCACTCTATGTCCTATCAAGCTGAGCACTAGCCTCAACACTACGGGGCACCATCGATTCCTAGCTCGAGAAGCCTCACAACACTGGACCTCGTTTCAAAGATAAAAGTTAACAAATCCTAACTTAATGGAACATCTCATAGAATGTAGATCGTTGTTTTATCCCACCCAAATGCCCTCAACGAGCTACAAATAGGATTACAATTTTGGCACAATTTATAACTCCTTACATCGAAAGTAGATAATACATCGGGCTTGCTCAACTCCTTGTCGAGCAGTATAAAGCACTTTGAAGCTCTTTAACTCCCCATTTCGAGCATTTCATCAAACAATCTTGAATGCTCTTTTAGTTTCCCATTTCTCATTTCAAAGCTTAAAGACAAACCAAACTCACTTTGATAAATCACACCAAAGTTCTCAATGCTAAGCTGAGATTCGTGTTTTAAAGATGAGAAATGCAGTATAAAAACATTTAGAATTGTTTGGGAAAAGTCAAAGAGTTTGGAAGATTGGTATTTAAAGTAAGTAGAAAAAATGGAGTTAAAACGGACAAAAAACTACAGTTTTTGATTAATCTATCGAATTTCATCGGCAGCCTAGGTCTCGAATGGGTCTAAACAGAAAACAGCAAAACGTCAGGACATCGAGACCTCATCGAGACCCCTGGTCTCGATTGGGTCTCACGAAGAAGTATAAACTTAAAATCGCATTTCCCGCTTCATATAGTCTTCGATTTAGACGATTCAAAAGCGCTCGAAAGCTCTTTTTCAAACCTTTAATAAAATGAATTCAAAACCCCGCTTATACACATTAAGATTTTCAAAATATTTTCTTTTGACAAACATTCTTAAAAATATTGAAACGGTTAAGATCTTTTAGTAAAAAATGATTTGAAAAATATCTCCCAAATAAGAACTTCAATCAAGATCATGAAAGAAGAAAGATTAAAGCCATAACTTTTACCTAATCTTCGGCTTGCATCCAAGACTCGTCTCTTCCGATCTTGATTCTTCGTGAACTTTTCTTCTTGGTCCTTTCATGACCGGTAGATTGGACGATCTTCTTCTTCATCGCCATTCTTCACTTTAAAGTTTTCAGATGGTCGATTCTTCTTCTATCTCACCATATTAATATTTTGGCATTGCAAATCACCTTTGGAAGCTCATGATTTCTTCATTGTCTTCAATGCCTTGATATTGTGCTTGTTTGATATCAATGTCAACTTTAAGGGTCCGTCACACCTTTCATTCATTGTCTTCAATGCGCTGACATTGCTTCAAGCTGATATCAATGTCAACTTCAAGGTCCGACAAGCACCTTCTAACATACCTATGAATTAAATCACTTAAGCACATATGTTAGATAGTAAATCGAATGTTTAAGTCATCATTAAAACAGTGGCACGGACTCGTGAGTCCAACAACTCCTCATTTACGACAAAATATCGATGCCAAACACATGTCCATAACTAATATAAAGTTGCTAAGGCCAAGACACGGCTCATGTACACACATGCTGGGAGTATAAAATAAAATATTTAAGCATACTAGTACGATATCCTACGCATCAACAACATTCTCCCCCTTTTTGAATCATCAAAAAAGTACATATACTAAGTTAACGGATACCATATATAACACATGTCTCATTAGAAAAATTAAGCACAGACATGGTTAAAGAGGAAACGTTAAAAACATATAAACATGTAAGTACATTAACATGGTTTCATACACAAGCAAAAGATATACAATGAAGCATATTGTGAAGTCAGATACGACATCACACATAATCCCCTTCTACGGTTCAAACCAAAAAAGCGCAAAAATTTGAATGTTGATGCTCTAACATATGTCATCTAAAATAAATTTAAGAACATTGACATATGATGTAATATTACTTCAATTCTCATTATCAAAAAGTTTAAAAACTCAAAAAAGAGAATAAGTATTGCGATCGCCCCTCAAACAAAGTTATCGAAACAAACAATCATGAAGTTTATTAATTGCCCCGAACAAAAGTTCTTGGGGTGGAAATGAAGAAACAAGTACAATATCACCTTGAACAAGAACAAATTCCTCAATCTACTAGATTTCATCGGGCAACCATTTAGAACAAAAGCATTTATACGTACGATGCGTATTATACCCTTTTTAAGAACGAACATTATTTAAAATCATGGCACGATACACAGTGCTGGGTTTTAACAAAACTTAAAGAAAAGTGAAAATAAGTAAATGGTTTTGTTAAACAAGTTGACTAATAATCAATGTCTCAAGGATAAACGATTGGACACATTGAGCCAACTTTAATGAATTACTTCCCTATCGACATAAAAAGTAGCACTCTTTCAATGTATGTCGTATATACCATTAAAAGGACATGTCTAGGAGCAATCACAATAACTTCCAAACACTCAAGTTTAAAGAAAAGTTTAAAGCATATCTTCGAGTTTAAAGTTAATATTTTCAAATCACTCAATTCATATAAACCAACGTTGGTTAATTTGATTGAAAAGTACCAAACCGAAAAGGTGCATGCAAGTGGAAAATGAATCATGAAAAACAAATTAATTAATTCGCAAGCTAACGAAACATAAAAAACAAGAAACCATTATTGGCTAGAACACGTGTCATCCGAAATGTATTTAAACAACATATACAATCTTGATGACAGCAATTTAAAATACAATAGGTATATGCACATTTAAACCTTTTTGCATATTCTCCTAAAACAAAACGTATTTTCTAAAAATTCCTAACATTACAACCATCTCGAAGATCAGCACGCTTACGGTTGAAATAGCTTTTACAATGGAAAAAGCAAGCTGAGAAATAGTTTTAAACACAAAGGACCCTCCACGTTTCTTTATCGCTCAATCAAACAATAATAAGAGTATTTAAAAACAATACTGACAAAGATAAGTTTAATATCACGTAAGATTAAAAAATTAGCATCAATCAGAAGCCTCATATTAATTAGCACAATATAAAGCTAGGTACACAATACAAAATTTCTTCATAACCAAGAATGAATATTCCACATTCGGTTTTTCGAGTAACTCACAAGAGTTTTTAACAAAGATCTAAAAATCACGCTTAACCCAAACACATTTAGCGATCAACAAATAGGGCGCAGTCCAAATATGATGGTGAGACATTCAAAGTCTTTTAGGTACAAATTTTCTCATTAAGGTATAAAATATTTTTAAGTAACCTAAAATACATGGCTCCCTCAACTGTGCATATAAATAATTCAAAACATTCAATCTCATTGCCGACTGTAATACGCATAACTTTGAATTTCAAGAACGTAATCAAGCAATTTATAGGAATACCAAAATATACTCAAGTTCAAAGAAAAGTATGAAAGCATATTTAACTCTGGAAAGGAAAACAAGAACATGCGAAACATCTCTCAAGCAGCATTATCTCAGAGACACACATTGAGAATTTGGAACTCCCAAACCCAAAATATATGTTCACAAGAAGATCGAGAAATCAATAAGACATTTTCCATATCGCATTTATACGCCAGATACGCCACACGTAAAAAAATTGAAGCGCCAACAGATAACACAAGCGTAGATACCTAAGGAAAATATAAAACACACAAGATCCCAAACATATATTTTGAAATCCCTTTTCAAAGCATTAACATTTGCAGTAGGCATTAACATTTTGAATATCTACGTTATCAAGACATACATACATATATATATATATATTGTGCAAAATTATTTAATGAAGTTTTAGTAGCAAATTTAGAATTTTCTATCGTTTATTACTTAAATATCGAAAAGTGGACATTTATGTATGTTTGCACTTTGCAAATTTCCTCACGCAAACCTGATTTCGTGTGGTAACAGATTTGTTCTATTAAAGTGTTACAAGTATTACTTTAGATAGAGACGTTACTATAGAGCACTCTACCATGTAATTTAAATTTATTACTTTTGAGATGCTAAAGCTGCTAAGAGAACGGTTGACAAACCTACTAGCAGATACGCGAACGGGAGAAACAAATGTGTACCGCCTCCCATTATCCTGCGGATGCATGCTAAACCATCAAGTCAGAAATAATGTCTACAATGGGAAGAGAAGACATATTCGAATCAAACATGGTGTAGTTAGACATTTCTTGAAAATGGAGTTATCTTTTTGGACTACGTGAAATTCGAGAGAAACCTTACTGATCCTTTTATTTCAAAGTGCGACAAAGAAGTCATTACTGGGATAATGTCAGAGGGAGACAGGCTTAAGCCCCAAGCTCAAGTAGCTCATGGATACCCAGCTCAGGGTCAAATTAAACTATATATCCCTTTGATGCACTACATTTCTATCCTGCGCTAGGTGTTGCTTCGAGCAATCCATAGTTTTTTTGAGATGACTTCGATGGATTCTCAGTTTTGTCGTCCATACTCGCTGCTTACTGGTATTAATACTCGATTAAATTGATCTGCTGATCCATAACTAATTTCGTAGCGCTATTAAGATGCACTTGATGATTTTGATCACAAAATTCATAAATAGTTTTTGTAGCACGGGAGACGACTCTCGATGGAATTTTAATCATGATATTTTATAAGCCATTTATCGGGTAAAGGCTATCGGTATCGCACTCGTGAAGCTTAATCATGATATCTATTAGTTTCTTTAGTGGTGCTTGAGACACACTTAATGGATTCGATTTCAGGTTCTGGAGGTTGAACTTTATGTCCTTAATAACTCAGATACGCTTATCAAATCTAATTATATAAGTTATCTACGAAATATGGATTTATGCCGTCACCATCTATGCAGACTTGGTTGGGCTTCTCTCCTGTGAGCGCCACGTAGACCAAGGTGTACGTATGGCCTTAAAGGCATTTTGAGATTTTATAGCGGAACTTGCATGATTTTGAAGGTATAATATATGGTGTGGGGGTCCATATCTAAGTCCATTAAGTTCAAGACAAAGTTTACTTATTGAGACTAAACATTTCACCACTCACGTGTCAATCAAATCGAAAGATATCAAACTTAAATATTCAATCCTTCTCGTAATAACCCGCTACGAAAAAAAAAATTTAAATTTTCGGCCCATGCGGACCCGGGATAGTATAACAATCTCATGATAATATTATTTCAAATTTTTTAAATGTAATTACATTTATAATTTAGTAGTTTTTGCCATGGAATATTTTGTCTTTGGAACTGGGTTCGTGGAGATGGCACGAGAAATGGGAGAATTAACCGAACCTAACGGGACCCGAGTTTTAAATATCTAGTCGTTCTTATCTTCCACATCATCATTTTTGAGCCATCCTTTTTCCTCATAAAATGGTATTAAGCCTCTTCCCTTAAAAAATTTCATTTTCCATTTCTTCGATTGACGCCAAACTCAAGAGATCAAGCTTAGGATATCGTTTCTCCTACTATTCTCTTCGAAAGGCGTATGAAAGTCTGCCAAGTCTTTTGAGATATTTCTTGGGTTTCATACGGTTTAATTTTTAGTTGACTTTTCCATAATTCAATTTTTTGGCGATGAATCTTAGTTGGTTATGGGTTCCGGTGGATTTATATAAGTGATTAATGACATTTGAGGTCGCTTGAGATGTTATGGCCGGGTTGACTTTTAGGTTTTCGCTGACTTTTTGGGTTGATATTTTCTAAGACTTTAAATTGCATGAGGTTATGTTGGGACCTTATTATAGTTATTGTGATATTAAATCGGGTGATTTAAAATTGATTAAAAGGGAGTTATGTCGAAAAGTGTTAATTCCAAAACAGTTATAATTGATATTTCGGAGCATAGATTGTTAATTATGTAATTGCCGATTAACTGTAACGACTTATAAGCTTCCATTTGTAATGGTAAAGCGATAAGATGGAATTTGGGCCGGGGAATCGATTGGTCAGGTCCGACGGATTATAATTCGATAGTTTATCCGCCATGTTTGACCGTTGTAGATAGTTCCCCAAGAGTCAAGTTATGCATCTTATAGAACGCCTCTGTGATAGTAAAGAGGGCCTCATTATACTTTACGGGTGTCATGAAGGCTGATCGGGAAAATGGCAGCTACCTTTGATTGTTTTTCATAAGATTCATGGGTATGAAAGTAGTACTCTCTCACTATGTTACTTTAATGAATTTCTTACTTAAATTGTGTGAACATGTTATCGTGATATGATTAGCGTGAGAAACGATATACACGTTATTAAGGATACGACATGAGAACGACATATGTCATCATATGATTACGTGAGAAACGATATACATGTAATTGTTATACGATTATGTGATTATATTCCGTGGGCGCCAAGATCGCTTTAAGGCAAAGAATACCAACTCCCAACTTATATTTCTAATTTCGTGGCCTTGCTCAAGACTTTATGATTTTTCAGGCCTCATTTCGGGCACTTCTTATGATTTCGTACTTATTTACATTGTGTTTGACTTACGTATCATAGATGTTTTAGCCGCAAGCTGGATATTGCTCTGGGAGTGAGTAGTCAAGTTATCGAGAGGTGATGGTTAGAAAGCTATGTATGACTCGAGGTGACTCGAGTATCACGACTCACCTACGCTGACGACATTGTGGTTGTGCGATTCTCCTTCCTCGGGCAGGATACGCTACCATACGTGCCTTTATAAGGTATGCTGGTGTGCTTATAATTTAGTATAAGAGCGTGCCTTATACTTAGTGTAATGAGCGATGCAGTTCTTATACTTTGTGTATAAGTACGCGTGCCTTATACTTTGTGTATAAAATATGTATGGCCTTA
Source organism: Lithospermum erythrorhizon (assembly GCA_019722365.1). Lineage (NCBI taxonomy): Eukaryota > Viridiplantae > Streptophyta > Magnoliopsida > Boraginales > Boraginaceae > Lithospermum > Lithospermum erythrorhizon. Next base: position 393,047 of record JADFUC010001025.1, read on the forward strand.
TACCGCGAGATAAAGTCGCTGGGTGACTATTGATTAGTCCATTCCTCAAGTAGACTCGACGAAAGATACGCCGCATTGGTGGATGGTATACTGGTGGGGGATACGGTAGATAGAGGTTTGATGACTAGAGTTTTAGTCGCTGTTTCGAGTCTATTGATTTCTTTTCTCGAATCAGGTGCTTGCTGAGACCTTCATTATATCTTCACGTATTATGTTTGAGTTTTCCCCAAGGAATTATGTCAGAATAATTTTTAGGTAGTCCCGATATATGTATTTTATTCATATTTGACTATTATATTATTTAATATCGAGTCGTTTCCGTATGGGTAAGCTCACCCCTCAAGCTTTCTACTAAGTCTCGCGCTTACACCCCTTTTCTATCGGGCGGCATTTCATTTGTGCCAGTCGACAGCGGCACAATTTCCAAGAGGTCGCTGAGTTTTGTTCCGAGTGGCTAGAGACGTGGTGGCGCAGGATCTCATACCGATTTACTAGTTGTCAATCGCTTTTATTAAGTTGTATTTTCCAAACTCTTTAGCCTTGGCTTACTGTGCTGTCATTTTGTATTCGTGGACAAGACGCATTCTGTCAGAAATTACATTACTTTATTTTGGGATATGTTGTGTATATATATATGGGTTTGTCGCTTCGAGACAAATTGATTTGATTATAAATTTTAAAAATTGTTTTGATTTGGGAAACTTAATCAGGATCACATTTTTGGATGAAACGACTGTGTTTTAAACCCCAGTCGGCCCATCGGCTCAGCGACTCGGTATTCCTCGGATTTTAATGACTCACCTCGTATGCCTAATCTGGGCGGATCGTTACACCTTCCTTTACCTAAGAAATTTTCCCGTCTTTAGTCTTTCTATTTCTTTCTTGCTATTTGGGAGATTATTGAAATAATGGCTCAATTAAATGATTTTGGTTTAAAGTTTAAACCTCTTTGATTTCAAAACGTTTATTTGATTAATGGGAATTAACGACTACAACATTTATGTATTTTTAATTAATGGAGTCGTTTTGCATTGATTCTTTCTTTTACGTTTTGCATGAGTAGTTTAATATAAAAATAACTTGCATGCTAGTATTCCTTGGTTTTTTTACTACTTTTTACTTGATCATATAGAAATTAAATGCAATTTTATCTTTATCTTTTCACTTTTATCCCTTAATAAAGTAATTTTTATTTTCATAATTACTAATTTTTTTTAATAAAATACCTTTAGGTATATTAGCTATATTAATCAAGACTTAATAAAGACTTTTTACTCCACGATTCCAAGAATGGGATATGAATACAACACAAGAGAGCTTCAAACAACTATCTCTATTTTATATCCAAAAATTTGTCCAGTTTATGTTTCTATATTCCTGGGTATTGTTCGTGCAAGTTCCATAGCCAAGTGCCACGAATGGACGTATCTGTTGGCAGCTATATTAACTTTTAACTACCAAGATATTCGATCGCCACCATGTCAATGTAATTTAAGTTTTTCAAATTAGCTACCATACCACGACACAACCTCAATTAATGTTCTTTGCCTTCGCCTTTTGTTTGTTTACCATTATCTATACTACCTACATTTCTTACAACTTGAAGCTGTTAGGATTGATGGATTTGATACTTACTTTTACATGTCAACTGCCGAACAACCCTGAATTAAATGTTCGGTACTTAGATATTTTTGTCCAATACAACCATTGCAATATTAAGAAGCACCAAATACTATTGATGAACTTGTTGGATTTCCACCAACACCGCCTTCTACAGTTTCATTATACTAATTCTAAGTAACTATAATTTGTTCAATGTATTGATAGATTATTTTTTATTTTCACAAAAATAGAATATATTTATAATCAGTGGTCGATCAACCACATTAATACAGGTAATTTGAAATATATAAATTTTTTTTTGAAGTAATTGATTTTTTTTTACTTGAACAATAAAATATTGATAATTCTAAAAAAAACAATTTGATGTGACATTCGATGCATGACTCCATCTCACGTATCATCGATGTACACATGTCTTTCCATCACTTTTTCTCTCAATCACGCATTCGCAGCCACACATCTCTATAATCAAGCCTGCGCAGCCGCTAACCTTTAAGTTTCAATGAGTTGGCCTCATAAAAGATTCATCTGACAGATGAAAGAAGACAATCAAATTTTATCAATCTTACTTATATCATCCACTTATATCAAACCAATTAACATATTGTTGTGTGACTTTTTAGACCTAGATAATAAAAGTCATATGATGATTAATTATGATCAAAATGTCGTTATTATAAATATTATGAGTTTAATTTAACAAACCATCATAACCCTCAAATTATTATTGTACAATCCTTTTATTAATTATCAATATAACTAATCTAATTACTTTTTCAAACTATGTCATTTACATGTAATCTCGTTTACTGTACAATTATTTTTACTATTTTCGCTCATCCATAATTTATTCTAAATACTTAGAATTCCAAGATTACAATTATTTAGATACATATGAACTCATAAAACATAACTAAAGATGTAAGAGTTTTCTATTATGTAATGTATATTATTTTATGAATTTAAAGAGACAAAGAAATAGTTATAAAATAGTATAATAATAAAATAACAATTTATGTCAAAATTCAAGATATTCAAAATAGTTATCTCTTTCTAGATTTAGGGTTTTTCTCTCATGTTCTTTACGCATTTTTTGTGTGATTTTCTTTACACATTTTCGTGTAATATTTTTTTCTTCTTTATTTAATAAGATTGGTATTTTTTCTTTGATCTATTCATCCAATTGAAACAAACTTTATTGATATAATTTTTCACACCATGCAACCGATACTTTACAAAATAGTGGTTAAGCAATTTCTTCACGTTGAAGATGGACTTGGAGATAGACACTTAATTAGATCCATTGGATCAATAGGCTTAGATGATAATCGGTTATATTGTATTTTCTTTTTGTAGAGATTTTGATTTGTAATCTTTCATATTTGTAATTTGATTAATTATTTTTAGGAAAATATTTCAATTTTATTTGATGTGTATATCACCCATAATTCAATTGTATCTATATTAATTTCTCAGTTTATGAATGAACATCAATAATCGATTTAAATAACAAAAACAATAACCTCTATAGGTTAAATTTCCGAAACTAATTAATAAAAATAATTACAATTGCGTTGGATTCTCCTACGTATCTAAACCGTTGTAAACTATTTGGATATGAATCTCAGAAACACTACGGATATACAAAAATAATAATTACAAGTGTGTCTGGATTCTTAGGGCATAATATAATGACACCGGAATAGATGAGCTCACAATACCCAAGTAGAGTATCTCCAAGAGTATCCACCTGAAGCAAAATTCTTCCGGCTCGCCATGCGTTTTTCTTAAAAAGCAATTAAAGTGAAACCGAAACAAAGAGGAAAAGAAAACTTTTCTCTTCAATGAGAGTCGGCGAAATTGAGAGAAGTCGGCCGAAGTGAAGAGAGGGTAGAGGAGAGATTCTTTACTTCTCAAGTTAAAGAATGAATGAGTAATTATAATAAGAGGGCTTGACTTCTATTTATAGACTTTCTATCATGAATGAGCCTAAGCCCAAAAGCCAACCACTTCCCTTATGCTTGCTTGCCCAAAGTCTTCAAAATAAGACTTTGGCTCGAATATTTCCTTAATGTTTCACATTAGACCCAAGAAATTATAATACATTTATGGGCAAAAGGCAAGGATGATCACTTATGTTTGGGTTATGGTCCCAGTCGATCACTTATGTTTCAAGGTACCGTCGATCATATGTTTCATCGATCTCAGTTGGTACTTTTAGTCTGAATTTTGTTGAAGTCTCTTGTTAATTGGGTCACATAGGAATCACGTGACACTAGAGGGTATTTTAGTCATTTCATACATAGGTTTAGGAAAAAATGGCAAGGCGGGGAGGATCACTTATGTTTTGGGTTATGGTCTCGATGATCACTTATGTTTCAAAAGGTCGGTCGATCGCTATATTTCAAAATCGATCTAAGTTGGTACTTTCGCCTAATTTCCATTGAAGTCCTCGCTAATTGGAGTCACATGGATATCGCCCAACTGACTTTTTGAGAAATTTTAGTCATTTCATAGTTAAGTTTTCGGGAAAAAAAATTTAAAATTAAATTAGAATATCTTTATCAAAAGCGTTTTTGTTAAAATAATTGATCGATCGATTTTTGAAATGCCCCTCGGAAAATGTTAGGTGATACCGCGTAAACCCAGTGCGGAGACAACATGAAATTAGTCGAAAGGCCCAGGCCGGTATAAGTGTCGATCGAGACCTTTGAAACATAGGTGATCGGCGAGAGACTCCCTTAGCAAGCAAGTGATCCTCACTGCCCCAACTGCTGGTGGAATTTGGGTATAAAATGGCTAAAATCTTTTTCCCGCTTGATGCTATGACCCAGAACGGAGGCCAACCAGAAAGGAGAGAAAGGCTGGCTAGTACAGAAGGCACAAGTGGCCCAGGTACTGAAACATAAGAAATGTTCTCCAGAAATCTGCGGCTGTAAGTAATCAGCTGCTGCTCATTTGTCTCGGTTCGGTTTGATGTTTGTGTGTGGCCGCTTTTGGGCGGATCGTGAAAGTAATATATTAAATAATATTAAGTTATTATTATATTAATATATAGATTATGAGCGGATCCTAGTAATCCATCATAACCCCTAATGTCGATGCAGGTAAATCCTAAATATTAATTGTCCAACAATTAATATATATTGAACTTATAGTTTTGAATGAATAAATCGGTTGTACAATCAAATTGTTTAACGGAAAATTTTTATGATATCTAATATCTCATAATTCCAACAATTTGTACTTTTATTATGAATTTATTATATAATCTTTTTATTTTCCTGTTAAAACATATTTTGCATAAGTTGAAATTTGTATAATCAAACATAGTTTCATAAATTGATTATTTATTTTCATTGTACTTCAAAACTTTTCTTATTTTAATATTTGCATGTTAAATATGTTAGAATTTCGACAACGTATTGTGAAGATGCAAGAAAATTTAGACTTCATTGACTTTATGGCTTATGCCAAAAGTAATGTCGATTTTCTTAAATATTTTGTTAGCTTTTTGTTGTTGCAAAAATAAATAAAAAATTATAATTAATAATTTTATTTGATATGAATTCATCAAATATAAGAGAGCTTTTGAGTGCATTTAGTCCAGCTCAAGACTTTCTTGCTATTAGCTCAGCTGATGGTAGAGTTAAGGTAATTTATTTTTATTTTTATTAATTTTTTTTGCTCAATATTTAATATTTATTTTCAGTTTTTAAAATGGAGTTTAAAGACAAACTGTAATTATAAATTTAAAAATTAAGTTTTTAAATTTTGAACCTAATTAATACAGTATGTATATGGTGTATACAATTTAGCTAAAACATTTGTAAAGCTAGTATTTTTAGTTGTAATTTACTATTAACATGATGATTTTGATTCGAATCGAAGTTACATGTGTCGATTAATGCTACAAAATTTGTTAGTTTGCATGAAAATATTTTCGGAACAGGAGGGAGTATTATGTTTATGTTGACGATATAATGGTATTGGCAAGAAAAATAAATTTTTTTTTTCGCACTATATGTTAATGGTATTAGCTGAAGTTATTACTGTGACTTGGCATTTTTTATCGGAACTGTGTACTATATGACTTTTTTAAGTCTGGCAAACACGAGTTTATAGCGTTATTTGTCTACTGTAATATAGTAATATACGTCAAATTTTACTCGCAGCATATAGATTTAGTATAGAAACAGCATATACATGAGTGTTTGTATGTGTTTTAACATCTTAAATATAGGTGTTTTCGTTGTTATTATGATACTGCACGTTTATGTTAAAGGTATGAAATGTGATATCGATTATGCAAACATTATACAGTTAACAGGTGTAAGATCAGCTATACTTTTTTATTTTTTGGTTTGCCGAATGTTTTGTTGTTGCGGTATGAGGGTTAACCTTTTTACCGTTTGCGTATATCACAGATATGGGATACTGTAAAAGGCCAGTTGCAGACTGAGTTTGCAGAACTAGCACTTGCAGAAACAGATAACTTCTTCGGGAAACCAGAAAGTGGGCACCTGTCTATGGATTACAAGTGCATGAAGTGGTTATCTCTGGACAAAAAGGTTTATTTGCTTCGTAGATCCCAAACCTGAAATTGAGTAATATTTAACCTTTAGTTAAACATTGAAGGTATCTTTTGTACGGTTCTACAGAAAAAAAGGAAGCTTGGAACTTCATTACTGATTTTAGGAACTGGAAGTGGTGATGTTTTAGCGCTAGATGTTGCTGCAGGTCATTTAAAATGGAGAGTTAATGACTGCCATCCAGGGTTAGTTCTTATGATCCCTGCGCTTCTTACACTCCTTGCATGTGGAAGAAAGGTCAATTCACTCTTGTCGCTCGTGTTATTTGAAACTAAATTATGAATACTCGTATTGATTAATCTACAGGGGCGTCACCGCTGTTTCCATCCCAAGTAGAGGCTCGTGCATCTACACTGCAGGTGCTGATGGCATGGTTTCTGAGCTAGATTCCTATTCAGGCAGTCTTTTACGGAAGTTCAGAGCTTGTACAAAAGCGATATCATCTATGTCTGTCTCAGCAGGCATGACCCTCCTTACTTTTTTCATAATTCTTCATGAATCATAACGGTTGCCCACTAATACAAAAGAAAATAAGAGAGGAAATAAATTGTTAATGGGCTTCTTTTTAGCAAACTTATATTGCTTTTGGCAGACAAGATGCTATTACTTCTCATTAACAGGTGCATGCTAGCAATAGGGTCCAATTAGTTAGAGTCTTTTTCTTGTCACAGGCTGTTCCGTTGCATGTATGAATTATGTGGATAAAATTGAGTTGATATAAGATATTTAAGTTCTATGATTTAAATACCAAACTAAAAGTGCATTTGCGCTTGTTCAATTTTGAAATCAGAGTATTTATATAGGCGCATCCCTCAAACTAATATCATAATTGTGAGGTAATTTGGACTGGAAGTATATGGAGTTAGGGAAAATAGTCCCAGCTTGCTGATCTGTGTATTAAACTACAAGAGAAAACATTCATTCTTTTCTACAATATGCTTACACTTCGCATTTATACATTTTGTTTACTAAGAACATGTGATGTGTTGGTCAGTCGGACAGACAGACCTTCCAACGTGTATGTATACTATGCACAGATAGGAAGTTAAACTCATTACTTTTATATCATGGTACATTGATTCAGATGGGAAATTGATAGCAACTGCTGCTGGTCAATTAAAGATTTTCAACAATTCAGATCAAAGAAAGCTACAAAAGTTCTCAGGCCATCCTGTGAGTTTCTACATGCTGTTTGTCATTTCTTAGTTTATAAAATTCTCCATTTGTTTTCCCTTACAGGCCATCCTATTAGTTTCTTCAAGAGATATATGTTCGATGCTGAAGCTGAACTGTTGAGTTTACTTTATTAACAGGGGAGCACCAGATGTATTGTTTTCTCTGATGATGGAAAATATGTTCTTTCTTCTGCTGTTGGTGAGAGGTATATAGCCGTTTGGATGATTGATGGAAGTAAAACAAAAACAGCATGTTGTTCACTTGCAATGGATCATCCTGCTATCTATTTGGATTGCAAACTCACTAATCCTAAAGATACAGAAAGCTCAGGCCTATGTGTTTTAGCAATTTCAGAAGTGGGGATATGTTATTTTTTTCAAGGGCAGAACATTGAGGAATTGCGCAATTCCAAGCCAACAAAAATATGTGTATCTTTTGATGACATCCCTAAGAAATACAAGGAGTCACTGCCTATTATATTTGCAGCAAAGTTGCAGACTGTTGCTGGGCCAGCCTCCGGTCATGTTTTTCTGGCCTATGGCTTGCCAGTAAAACCATCCTTTGAGAAAATTGTAGTGCATTCTGGGACAGACATAAGATTAAATAGTTCACTGAATGGGATGCTTCTACCAATCAGTCAATCTCTCAAGTCCAAGAAAAAAAAAAATTCTCAGAATTTGGGTACAAAAAGTCTTCCCTTTTCGCTTCATTCATCTGAATAAATTTTCCTCTTTTGCTTTTTACTTGAGTTGACTAGATGCTTGACAGGGAATCTAATTTTTCCCTTAACTAGACCTGCAAAATAAACTCTTGCATTACATATGAATAAGTGACCATGGAAATTTTGGTACAAGTAACTATTATTTAGCAATTTTCAAGGTGTATTAGTACATTAATCAGTTCCTTGGCAACTGCCAGATTAATCCTGTTGAATAGTTGACGATTTCACTTGTAATATGGCATCTCACCTTCTCGTGATCTGATGCTTAATATAAAAACTATTAGATCTGTACATTTATCATAATGGATGGTATATGTTTATGTGTTAGGATACCTTACATTGGAACAAGCTGAAAGGAGTAAAGTTACAATATATAGATGATATTAGTGATACTTGTGCCTCATTGGGAGAAATGTATAACATGAATCAGACTCAAATGAGAACTCTAATTCTCGATATTCATGATTAGCAGTTACCGCTCTAGATCGCACAAATGCGGAGGATGCGTTGCTTCCGGTACCCAAGGTTCTTGATTTTCCGTATAAAAAGACTGGAGTGCAGCTTGTGGTGAACAGAGGTATGTATTCAGTTATGATTGCGGTCTTCTACTCTCTTCAACCTTTTTATTCCATTCAAGGGTCTCAAAATGATTCTGTTAAATGAGATGTGTAGTTCACTTTGCAATTCTCCTGCATACTAATGACTATTACCTTTCCAGCTAATTCTGACTCCTGTAATTTGGTTTTCTTTTTGTTCCGATCATTTTCCCTGTTTGCACTTCACTCTTGGGTCAATTTGGAAACAGCATCTCTTTTAAGACAGAGTTAATGCTGCATACTAATGACTATCCAACACAACCCCCCTTTGCTCCCTCCCACTTTGAGTAGGAACACTCTTCTGAGCACCCGGCATTGGGGTATGTTAATGTTGTTGTTTTCCCTGTTTGCTTATACTGAGAACATATGACTACTTATAATGGTAAATAGGGTATATTTTTGCAATTGTGATACACATGTACAACAATTGCATATTAGCAGGGGTTTTCTTATACAGCTGTTGCTATTATGTATTCTGTCCTCTGGCTTTATTTCACATAAAATTTTCTTCTACTGAATAGATGATCTAGATAATCTTAATGCTGATTTCGGGACATTCTGCATGGAGGATCGGTTGAGGTCCTTGGGTTTGATTACTCCTAGTGAAGATCTCGCTTCCAGCCCAGCCTTGGATTCGTCAATGTTAAATGATATTAATCTTGACACTTGTGTTCCACAGAAAAAGGTATTTAAAGAAAAAATCACAACTCCAAATCATTGATACAGGATAATTTCATTTTGTTTCTGAATTGTATTTCTTGGTCTTAGATGAAGGCATCAATATTGTCCATGACACCTGGTGAGGCATACAGCTTATTGAAAGTGTTGTTGTCCTCATGGCAATCAAGGTATGCTTTTTCAATATCTTGTTTCGAGAGGAGGGAGAGAAAAAGGATTTATCCAAAAGCAGAGGGACTGACGCTTTATTTTTATGTTTCTATGAAGATCTCCACCATTAGTGATCGTTGGTATCATTTCCATGTTGTGCTATGGTATCATTTCCATGTTGTGCTAATCTTTTATCATTCTTTTCTTTTATTAGATCATACAATGGAAAATATGTTCTTTCTTGGGTTTACTGCATCTTGGTGAATCACCATGATTACATTGTATCTCAGGAGCCAATTGCACATCTTCTTGATTCTCTGTACAAGGTAATTCAACATATGCATACCTGAAACTACATTGCTCTACATTTATATTCGCTCCCTCTTCATGTAAGCGCTATATGGAGCTTTCAGTTTATTTTACACATGTCATTCTGAATAACCCTCCTTTTAATAATTGCCACAAACATGATATATTATTGGTTGATATGGTTGATTCTTCCTCTTCAGCTTTCCAAATCTAAAGGAGATTCCATCCGTTCCCTACTGCAACTTTCTGGCTGTTTGCAACTTGTGATGGCACAGGTTTGATTCAATTGGCATGCAATTAAAGTTGTTTAGACGCTTATGTGGATCTTTGAGCGGATTAATCACATATTCTTTGAATCAGATTCACAAGGCAACCACCAACAAAGGTGAAAGACTTGAACATGATGAAATGCTAGATGAAAGTGAAGAGGAAGAAGATGTTGATGATGTCATGTATGGTGTTGAAGAAGATTCAGAAACAAGCGAAGATGAATAAATATCCTTCTGTACAAGAAAGCGTTGACATTTCAGGTCAAATATTCTATTTAAACCTTTAGAAGATGATTTGCAAGTCTATATACTTGAGAAAAGAAAAAGTATGTGAACGGGATTGTCTGGCGCCATGGTTAAAGAACATTGAAGTAGTAACACCCGGATCTGGATTAAAGATCTCTTTATTGGTGTGGGACTAATTCTATTTTATAGGACATTTATCGTGTATGCTGTTAATTAAGTAGCTAATACAATCCTGTAGGCATGTTGTTGATCTTATTGGGGAGTTTCAGCAAATGATCTATCAAATCTGATTTTTTGGCGTAATGATCAAGAGGTAATACATATCATGCTGACCAGTTAGCGACTTCATATCAGGAGGAGCCGTTGAATTTTTCATCAACTTTACAGCATGCGAGGTCTCTCCATTACTGGAGTTCCTACAATTTTGTCTCGTAGTTATTTCAATGTTAATGTTGCTTTGATATCATGCATGTGGCTTGTATTTCAGTCAGATGTTGATACTTGGGATCTACGAGTTGAAGATGAATCTTTCGTGCTCAAAATTTATATTTCTAGAGAGTTGAATTTTCTTCACTTTGTTATCATGTTTATTATTACCTGGCATTTTCTTTCTTTGGTCTTGTATTTTTATTTTTATTGTTTGGCTTGCGATTGTTATTAGTGCTGCAACTGAATCTGTGCTCTTACATAATATAGTTAAATATAAAGCAGATGAATACTTTTCCAGTATGATTGATATTCAATTATTTCATTAAATAATTGAACCTTGGTTGTGCAATTCCAAGGAGTTCCATAAAGGGTTGGTCTAGTGGAGTCATAACATGACAGAAGAGTGCTGACAACCCAAAGGTTGGACGTTCGATTCTCACTAGTCTCCTTTGGGGGAGGAGATCTGTAAGAACCTGCTTAAGTGCTCAAAAGAGTCCGGAGACATGCCCTATTCTTGGATTTGGGGCACTATCCCCTTTGTCCTAAACTTTTCCGGATCAAATAAAAAAAAATCAAATTCGATTACAAAGAAGTAACAACACTTTCAGTGCACCGTTTATGTTACCTATATTCCCTTTATGCATACAATAAAAATGTTTTGCTTGGAAAGTTGAAAGATTAAGCTTGTTATCGCTGATATGACCCAAACATTGAATTATATATTGTTGTTTTAAACTTAATGTTTACTGACGAAAGGTAAATTGTTCAGTTCTGAAGATTTTTCTAGAGATGAAAGGTTAGGTTTGTGAATACAAGTGACATGAGGCAGCTAAGCAATTAATCATATATTGGATGTGGAAATCTGAAATAGCACATAGGAACTGGTCAAGAGAATGAGATAGGCCATATGTAATATAGTTAAAAGTAGAGTTACATATAATTTAGATTGAGACCTATGGTGGTAATAAGTCTTTCTTATATTTTCTTTTGAGATGAATTTATTTATCAACATCATACCATCATTTCTGTGAGTTCTCAAATAAATTTGGAAAAGTTAAGTCTGGAGAGTGTGTCAAATTGGTAACTTGTGGCATTCTTTCTCAAGGATTGATTGATGAGCAGAAAATGTTTATCTTCACACTAGAATAGAGAATAAGTTCTCTCTGCTCTGGAAGGACAAAAATCTTTCTCAATGTGTTATACTAGCGAGAGATGATTTCCCTGCCTTCTTTACGACACGGAAACAGTTGTTTGGAGTACCATCTGCTGACTTCTCTAGACAATTGTACATGAATTTGGGTTTTCATCACTGAATACTGAGGCTATGTTTCCATCTGTGCCATTGTTTGGATGGTAATAATTTGTGTCTTCACTATGTGGCACTGCTCTGCCGTAGGGATAATATAGTGCTGATGGTCTGACATATTCTGATTGGGATACATAAGGTGATGGTCTGTAAGTATTGTAATTAACACTTGTATACATTACTGGAGGTGCCTCGGGCCTGTAAGTATCAACATTCAGTGTCTCACTCTGCATCGAGGGTGGGTTATTCCTGTTGGTGTTTCCACTGCTAGTTGCATACTGCTGAGGGGGTGGCTCGGGCCTGCTATTGTTGTCATGGTTTGATACATACCGTGGAAGGGATGACTCAGGCCTGTCATTGTTGTAGTTAGCAGCATATTGTGGCGGCAGGGTTGGCTTGGTCCTGTATGCATTGTAGTTATGATTTGCGTTGCCATTCCGACTTGTACCCTGCACCGCGGGTGGCTCATTCCTGTTGGTATTGCGACTCACATACTGCTGAGGGGATGTGCTAGTGTTTTCATTGCTTGACACATATTGTGGAAGGGATGACTCAGGCCTGTAATTGTAGTAGTTAGCAGTATATTGTGGAGGCAGGGTTGGCTCGGTCCTGTAAGCATTATAGTTATGATTTGCATTGTCATTCTGAGTATCACTCTGCACTGTGGGTGGCTCATTCATGTTGGTGTTGCGAGTCACATACTGCTGAGGGGGTGGACCGGGTCTGATAGTGTTATCATTGCTTGACGCATATTGTGGAAGGGATGTCTCAGGCCTGTAATTGTTGTAGTTAGTCACATATTGCGGCAGGGGTGGCTTGGCCCGGTAAGCATTGTAGTTTTGAGTCGCATTCTGAGGTGGGGGTGGTTCCTGCCTGTAAGCATTGTAGTTGTAAGTCGCATACTGTTTTGAGGATGGCTCGGGCCTGTATGTATTGTAGTTGATTGATGCATACTCTGGCAGGAGTGGCGCAGCCCTGTAAGTGTTATAGTTGTGAGTCGCATACTGTGTGGAGATTATCTCAGGCCTCGACACCGGACCTGTTAGGTTTGTGCTTGTGCTACCAGCAAAGCCATGATCATAACTGCGACTTTGGCTATAGTTATGCCTATACCTGTGATCTGGTGGGTAGTGGTATATCACATGAACCTCTTCCACATCTCTTGGTCTTGGGAATTCAGCTGGTGGGCTTGCTGCAGCATCGGCCTCAGGAGATATTCTTTCCTCTGCAGATGGATCGGTGTCCAGTGGAGAATCTTCTGCCGGTGATTGTAAGGGTTGTGCTAAGTTGTTAGGAGGTTCTAGTGGTGAAGCTCGTTCGGCTGCCGAGGCTTTATTTGCTGTTGTTCCGCCCTCATCAGGCACTTGTTCTGCTGGCTGAAGAGGTGAGTCTTCTGGCTCCATGTGAGAACAAATAATCGCACTTTTTCTCGTCTTCTTGATAGCTTTAACTATCTTCTCTGGCTCTGCCCATCCAACTATCATTATCTTTTGCTGGGGAAGGTCAATGTAGAGATCATTGATGCCTAGTGTTCATGTAGAACAATGAATGTTAAGAATACAAATATACAATATAGTTCAATCTCATGAAGGAACATGAGAGATAAACCCCTCCCTGCATACTTACAGTTGTTTACTCACCGGGAACGCTAAGCAGAACTTTCTTGATTTTCTGTACACATCCATTACAGTCCATCCGGACTTGAACCTCAGTAATCCTTGGTCTCTGCATCAAAAATAGAAAAACAAATTGTGATAATAAGTTTATGTTTATACAGATCGAAAAACGGGCAAAAACTCGTTCGCCAGATGACTTGTCTAGGAAAATACCTCCATTTCTTGAGCCATTGGTATAGAATCTGGAGATGGAACAAAGAGATGAGTTTTCTACAGGGTGGTGAGGGAATGTGGAATCATTATATGTCATGCATTCTTTGTATATGGAGGGGAATATATAAAAGGCAGAGGTGTGGGACATGCAAAGAATATAATTTTTGAGAGGAGAAAGAAAGGATGGGGTGTTTTTGCTAATGTTTTGCCTGCTTAAATTAGCTTTATGAACTCATTATTATCTTGAAAAATTTGTTTGGCTAAAGGGAATTTTCTTTACTCCATTGCTTCCTAAATAATGTTATCTCCTATTTTTGGGTAACATTGAAAGAGAACATATTCTCTTTGCCGTTTAATAGTTTGGATTTTGGAATCTTAGTGAATTGGTGATGATCATTGTTTAGTATGAACACGTTTGATATTGATTTCTTTTTGTGCATGAGATTCGTTAGATTACGTGTGATTTGCTATAGTTTAAAATGTTGATATCTTTATTGAAGGATCGAAAATTATAGGTGCAAATAGGCTTTCTTTTTTTTTCATTTGAAACCATGTACTATCGTTGGTATTTTGAATTTCCCTTATTGCAATCATTTCAAATTGCCCTTCAAATACAAGGATTTCATTTACATTATCGTAAATTGAGAATTGCATACATATTAGATTATTTGAAATAAATTTACATGTTGGCGTCTTTTAATAATACTTAAAAGGTTAAAATGCATGAATGATGAATTGTTCATGTTTCAAAGTGTCCATTTGATAATTTATATTTAAAATATAACCCTTTTGGTATTTGTGTTAATTGTATTGTCAAGTCGCGGCACGTGACACTTATCCATAAATAATTATGTCATTTCATAATAAAAAATTAAATAAAAAAGCAAAAGACATTAGATTTCACATATATTTACATTGGGTCACCATTTGTTCACTTATGACTTCAAAGTGTCTCATTTCATTAATTATGCTAAAAATATAACTTGTTTAATTTTTTCATTAAGTTTGTAGTTAAAATAAGTGATAAAACAATGATATAATGCAACTATAGGTGAGCATTTATGTCATTTGTTATTAGTTATATTTATTTATTTATTATGAAAGGACATTAATATCACGTTCCGATCACGTGACCTACTTAATAACAAAATTAACGATAGTTTGGACAGAGGTTCTAGACTAGCTTTGTTGAAGAAGATGAATTTTGTAATTTCTTGAGAATTTGTTCTTCCTACTGCCTTAGCTAGTTTTATTCATGATTTCATTGATTTTTTGTTTGTGTTGATTTTTTTTTCTTATTTGTTTTTCATGAATTTCGATCAATACGGATATTTATAGATTTTAAACCGTGTCTTTCTCTTCATATAATTGATTGATCGATGAGTCATGAATAAAATTTTAGAAGACTCAATTATGTAAGTTTCTTTATAAAACATTGACGAGGAGATAATTGAAAAATAATTATGCAAATAGCAACGTTAGATTATTTATGCCTTGCGTCATTAAATAACTTCCGATAAATTTTACGCTCGATATAAACGAGAAGGTATTTTCTGGGATATTTCATTTCTTTTTTCATGTCGCGGCAATACATTACATGTATATATTAACTCTCTCTTTCTTTTGAATTTTTACATATTATATTATTGAAGAATAAGATTAAAAAATATTAAAATATGACAAAATGGAACTTTATTTATAAATTTTCAAAAAACAAAAATATTGATAAAAACTAATTCCAAAAATTTGAGTAGAAATTAAACTTTTTCATTCAGCCCACCCATTGCTTGACACGCATCCCAACAGGAGGATTGTCTTCTCGTGGGTCCTCCCGCTTGTCAGCTTTATTTCAATTGTTTGGGGAGTAATTGATATGATAACGATTTACGGTTCGTTAATTATACAGTTTATTAATATTAGGTATGTCCCGTATGTGAAAATTTTAATATAAAAATGGTATCACATTCTTAAAATGTCTGAATTCCCAGATAGTACCAGTGAAAAAAGATTGAAAAAGTATACCAAAATTATTTTATTCACTTAATTAAAATGTGTGCAAAATTAAGTTAAGCAGTTGAGTACTGATTCACTAAATTTAAAAATAATACTTATATAATTGACATTAGTGATTTTTTATTGAAAATAGATATATTAGAAAATGCCCAAAAAGAAAAAGAAAATATATCAAAAATGGTATAATTTATATTTTAATTATTAATGAGCAAAAAGCTTAATGAGCAGAAGTAAGTTACGTTCAATATACCCCACCGCCTTGACATGGTAATAAACTCAATTAACCTTTGCTGTAAATTATTTTGAGAATAATTCCTTTCAATTAATCCCTGCTGCTGATAGTCTAAGGTGCCTTGTTTGAGATTGTTGTTTTTTCCATCACAGGAGCCTATTAGGTTTTGATATGAGACAACCTTAATTTCCATGTGTTAAATATGGATTGGAGTGGAACCCGAATTGCCACATGTTTATTCATGATTGGATTAGATAATTTCATACTACTTGAAATTGGAATTCTTTGATTTAAGTGATTAAATCTCATCTAATTAGTACCCACAATATTTATTTAATTAATTAATAATTTTGATAACATTAGATTTATTTTTAATAAATAACATTCTTTTTTTGTAGTACTTCATTAGATAATTAAAAAGATAGTCATGATATTTCAACCAACAAATACAAACTAAATTGGTTCCTTAATTAGAACATAATTGTTATAGAACTCATTAAAAGAAAAAAAAACATAATTAGAAGTCATTAATCATTATACCAAACCTATGTTGATATGCAATTGGGCTAAACAAATATGATTATTAATTTCACTTAAACCCACTTCCAAATTCCAATATTAATTATTCAACAAAACCTAACTTTGACTCTTAAGCACCACCACAATTTAACCCTAAATATTTTATATTTTCCCCCAAATTCACTCAATTTCATCTAAATTCCCTATTTTTGTTATTGGGTTTTTATTTTTATTTTTATGCAATATTTAATTTCTGGATTTTAATATATTAAAAATGGGTTCTTGAAATTTTAATATATTAAAAATTGGTTCTATATTAATTTTTTATTTTAGGAATTTGAAAATATTAAGATTTTAGTAATGGCTGGAGAAGGAGGGTATAGGAGGAGGGGGGGAGGAGATGAGAGGTTTTACTGTCCACCAGCAATGAGAGCAATGTACAACCAGCAGAAGCAGAGGTACAATCAGCAGCAGAATGGTGATAATAATGTTGTTGATAGAAGCATTAGCTATAGTAAAAAGGGAAAGCCAAAAGGGGGGTCTAAGGAATCATCGAATAATCGAATTGAGTTTGATGATGGAGCCTCATTGACCACTACCTCCCCCTCAATTGCCCCTTCTCCGCTTTCGAATAATTTGGATCGCTTTTTGGAGTACAGTACACCAGCTGTTATTGCTCAGAAATTTCCCAAGGTTTTTATTCCTTCCAAAATGGATTATTGTTTTGTTTTCAGTGGTTTATGTATGGAGGAGGTTAGTCCCACATCGATAAATTAAGACCTTTCGGGTGAATTATTGGTTTTTGGATGGAACCCATGATTCTTAACTTTATGTTGCCTTATGTGTTATGTTGATTGATATGTGGGTTTTGAGAATTTGAGGGTCAAATAATGATTTTTTGTTGTTCTGTGTAGTGTGACATGTATTTGAAGCGTTTCACTCTGTTCTTTTATTGTTGAGCTTACATTATTGAGTAGTAAGTAATATGATGAGAGTGAATTGTTTTTTTCAAGAATTTGTATGCAATTGAGGATTGTTATATATCAAGTTTTGAGAATTTGGGGATCAATTAACACTTTTTTATTGTTGTGTAGTGTAACATGTATTCGAAGTGTTCTTTTATGATTGAGCTTACATAA
Source organism: Lithospermum erythrorhizon (assembly GCA_019722365.1). Lineage (NCBI taxonomy): Eukaryota > Viridiplantae > Streptophyta > Magnoliopsida > Boraginales > Boraginaceae > Lithospermum > Lithospermum erythrorhizon. The sequence goes on from JADFUC010001025.1 coordinate 410,874, forward strand.
CTGAGTAGTAAGTAGTATGATGAAAGTGAACTGTTTTTTTCTAGAATTTTTATGCAATTGACGTCGTTAGCTTTTCTATGATTTCCCTGTCTAAAAGTATATAGTTTCTCAGCATTTGTTCATTCCTAAGAAGTAGAATTGTGGGGGTTTTAGATTCGGGTTAAAGGTAAATGTGACGGGATTCGTATAAAAATTGGATCTTGTTCGGTTTTTGAGAATTTAAGGATCAGTTAGCAGTTTTTTATTGTTCTGGTGTAACATGTATTCGAAGCGTTTCACGGTGTTCTTGTATTGTTGAGCTTATATCGTCAAGCTGTAAGTAATATGCTGAGTGTGAACTGTTTTTTCTGAGAATTTGTGTGCAATTGAGGATTGTTATATATCGAGTTTTGAAAATTTGAGGATCAATTAACAGTTACTTATTGTTGGGTTTAGTGTAATATGTAAATGAGGCATTCCACTGTGTCCTATTGTTGAGCTTACATTTACTGAGTAGTAAGTAATATGATGAGAGAACTGTTTTTTTCGAGAACTTGTATGCAATTGAGGATTGTTATATACGAATTTTGAGAATTTGGGGATCAGTTAACACTTTTGTATTGTTGTGTGTAGTGTAGCATGTATTCAAAACGTCCCACTGTGTTATTTTACTGTTGAGCTTACATTACTTAGTAGTAACTATTCCCTAACTAATATGAAGAGAGTGAACTGTTTCTTATGGAATTTGTATTCGATTGAGGTTTTTTTTTTAGTTTTTCTATGAATGTTCTGGTCTTAGAGGTATATTGTTTCTTAGCATTTGTTCATTTCTGAGAGGTTGAATGTGGGGGTTTTAAATTGGGATTAAAGGGAAATCTGATGGGATTTGTATAAAAATTGGATCATGTTAGAGTGTTTTGGTATGAGTGGAGGAGATAGAATTTGTATAATTCTTGTAAACTTGTGTTCCTCTGAAATACTGGAAAAGTTTTTTTGTTGCTCAGACTAAATTTATGTAATTCCAAGTATCATTTACGAGAATTAGAAGCAGCTAGATTAAATGGCTTCATATTTGTTTATCTTGATAGCATAATATATGGTGAGCCTTTTTTCTCCCCTCTGTGAGAAGGTGTACATACGATCTTGAAATTTCAAGATATAGTGCTTTGGTTCATGATAAATATTTGTGAGTATATCGGAGTTGGGAGAAAGAATTCAGTTAGTGAATCCTCCAGTTTTGCAGAGTTCACCACTAGTTTTTCAGTCTTGCGGATTTTTGTGGACACCCTTCTCACAAAGATATATGATTATAAGATCTCCATTGTTCATTTGTTCTGCAGTTTTTCTCTCTTTCTTTCTTCTATGCTGCTGGCCAAGCATATATTTTGTTGGCCAATAACTTTACTTGAATAAAATAAGAGACATGCTGAATACATTAGATGAGTGTTGCCAATAGCTCTATTTTTGTGTTTCCTGCAACCTTACATATTACCTGTCTCGCAGACTAGCATGAAGGGATGGAAAAATAGCAGTGATGAATTTCATCCACACTTTGTCCTTGGTGATCTATGGGAATGTTTCGGGGAGTGGAGTGCTTATGGTGCAGGTGTTCCTTTGCTTCTGAATGGAAGTGATTCTGTTGTGCAGTATTATGTGCCATCTCTGTCTGGCATCCAACTGTATATAGACCCATCAAAGCCTTTCATTGGGAAGAAGTAAGACCCGACAGATTTTGTCTTTTTTGGCCTAGTAGTTTTTTCCATTGCAAACATGATATGCCTGTTCCTTTTGCTTGGTTTCCATTTATTGTTAATGAAATTACATATTTTACAAGTTAGTTTGCCTTTATGATTTTTCAGTACAACAATAACATGCCCCAATGCATCTAAATAGGCTCCCTCCTAAGCAGGGTAATGGGGATCGGGTTGTACTTGGCCTTACTCTTGTGATAACGAAGAGTCTGTTTCTGAGTTGACCCAAGATGATTTGCAAAGACTATCTACTTCATAATAGATAAGAGGTGTAGGTAGCGTAATGCTCCATTTTGATTTATTATATTATATCCAAGAGCCAGAGATATAAAATCTTTGACACCATAGGATATGGAAATATCTTTATAATTTTTCTCTGTGGTTAGTTTTCGATTAAATGTGCGTACTGGGTCTGTGCGAACTGAATATATGATGACAACTGTTGCACGTGGCGGAGAGAAAGAGAGATCTGGCAGGGGATGGAGAGTGTGGGCTATCAGTTAGTAGTGTTTTGTAGAATTAGATTGTGGATGAATATTCATAAAGTCCTGTAATGGAAGCATTGGAAGGGTTGTATAACTTTGTTCCTTCTACAGGAAACATGATGAAAGTGATGGTGATTCTTCCAGGGAGACGAGTAGTGACAGTAGTTGTGAAGCTGTACCTGACATGGGTGCAGCTATTCAAAGATTTAACAGCCATTCATTGAGAAACAACCATTTTATGGGACCATCAGCAGATGACAGTGATGTTAGCAATCAGCCTGGTGTGCTTGTATATCAACACTTGGAGCCGGAACCACCTCCTCGTCGCAAACCCTTATCGGAAAAGGCAAGTCCCTTTTCATACTTTCCTAATGAGTTTCTGATGTCATTTTGTTATTTTTTAACATATTGCTTTATTCTTCAATAGATATCTGAAATCGTATCTGATCATCCTCAAGTAAAATTATTGAGGAGTTGTGATCTCACACCTGCTAGTTGGTTGTCTGTGGCATGGTAAGCAATTCCTAGATGATACTCAGGATATTAACTGGAAAATCTCCTTCAGGAACTGGCTTGATTCTTGTCTTCTTTGTAAAGGTACCCAATATACAGGATACCTATTGGGCCGACCCTTCATAATGTTGAGGCCTGTTTTTTAACCTATCATTCTTTGTCAACCCCTATAAGGAGTAAGTGTTTCCTTCTGCCGTCTGATTCATGCACCTGTAGTTGTCTTGTTTACTTTGCACATGACTTGTCTCGATAATGTCAAAGCTTTAATTACTTCCATTGTCAAACAGGTTCAAGCTGTCATTTGCCTCACCACCAGGCTTCAACGACCTGTAGGGGGGTTGACGATGGCATCTCTGAGAAACTGTTGGTTCCAGCATTTGGGCTTTCGTCATATAAGCTCAATATTCCTGTTTGGGGTCTAGATGGTGAAGGTCAAAAGCTCAACTCTCTATTACAGGCTGCTGAGAATTGGCTTCGGCTTCTACAAGTAAATCATCCTGATTACAACTTCTTTATGTCTCGTAGGGTGAACTTCAGATGACAGTCTGAAGCTTTAACTTGAAAACAATTTGGTTCCGGCTTTATCTAGTGGATAGAACTGCAGTGCATTACCACGTTGATCGGTTATATTTCATTAAACTGCTATAACCAGATCGTTTCTTATTGAAATATTGCTGTAATGCATACATATCTCAATAGGGGTATCTTTGACATCCTTGGTTTGATTAACATTGCAACTGGTCCGGAAAATATTGTTATCTCATTAACTTAGATGTTATTTTGATTATGAAGAAGAAATAGTATTATTATATGCAGATCTACTCAGCATAATTCTGTTTACTGATAGTACATGACATTTCTGGAACCTCGATCGTCAATAAAAATAAATGTTGGTTGTAAATCATCATCCTACAGCATTTGAGAGCAGTACAACCTTAGAAACAAACTCTAAACCATGCATACAAGTCTTTCTGATTATAGTTACCAAACCTAGTCGCATTCTCATTTGTGTTCCTACTTCATCCGTGACAACAACACTTCATTTGTAGTATAAAAATGGATTCAAAACAATAAAGTAATTACATATCATTATCAAGAATTGGAGGTAAAAATCGTTACTCTTATTGTGGCTTAAACCCATTTCTTGATTAGGATTTCAACTACTATCATTAGTGAAAAAAAAGCTAATAATACCATATTTGTTGCAATGTTGAATTATGCTAAGTGGTAAGGAACCTAGCACAATTTATTTTGTACTGTGTAACAACTAGTAATCATCGTCATGCTGTTTTAAAGAAAACAAAACAAAAGAAATGAAAAAAGAGGAAAAATGTTTAGTTGAATTTGAGTTTATCAACAATGATTGATAGAATTTTAAATCCAATATATTATGATTTCAATTTCTCAAACCTGACCATCGACAAAGTTTTTTTTTTTCCAAACTTTTAATCTTAGTTTTCACATAACTCGCGTAATTCTACTTACGACTTATTTTGATTTAGTTTCCGCTTCCTTTGACTAATCCTAGCCACGATTCGTGTCTGTCAATATCTTACGAACCTCCCGCATGATGTTGATCAAACCGTATTTTTAAAGCATCAAGAATCGATCCTAAATTGTCCAAATAGTAGCCTTTGGTTGTTATATTACTCCTACGTTTTTTTTATCGTTCTGAAATTTAAATTTTTATTTGAAATATTTATCATTTTAACATAAAAAATTATAATTCTACATTTTCAATATATTTTTTGACTTATTTTTTTTTTTATAAAATTTGTCAACGAACCAATGATATAATTTCGAATAATTGTCGTTTTATATTTTCAATATACTTTTTAACTAATTTTTTTAATATATATGCAAATGTCTAGAATGAAAAATAAAAAAACTGAGAAGGAATATCGATGTATAAAGGTTGAAACCATAGCCTAAGAGCATGTACTACCATGCCCTTGGTACACATTGAGATGTCATATTGTTAGTCTTGATAGTTGCCAATAAACCAGCCATCTGAGGTGCTCCAGATTTTTTTTTTTAAATCCCGCCCGCGCCCCTTCTGATGAGAATCGAGACAGGACCTCAAGTCATTTTGGGAAGGCCTCCCTAACCGCTAGGCCATTCGATGTTCTCGGATTCTTTCCAAAATTGCTCGGAAGAGTCGAACTTCTTTAGCGAAAAGATGCCGGAGATGCCGCATGAACTACCCCGGCTACATGCAATTGAGCTACGTTCGAAGTATCTTTTTTATAGTAATACATGTGGTTGCATAAGTAGTGATCTTGTTTCATATAAGGGTGTAAACGAGCCGAACAGGACCGAATACTGAAAGGTTTGAATTCGGCTCGCAGGTGTTCGAACCATATATTCGGCTCGGCTCGATTTGGCCGAATATCAATATTCGGCTCGTATTCGAAGTCACTTTTTCGGATAAAATTTGGCTTGAATTTGGCAAGCTTTTGACTTGGATTCGGCTTCAGTCAATACAATTTAAAAAAATAATACTACATTGCAATTAAAAATGCATAATAAGATAATGATGAAATAGTCATTACGGTTCAACGTCAATGTTAAAAAATTTTAAATTGGCTCGAGAATATAACTATTTTGACAATCAAAATGCGACCGTTTTGATTTAGCATTATATGATTGCCGTACGAATACGTCTTGGGATCAAATAAATCTCGACACGCCGTAGTTGCGAACAACATGGAGCTCTGGTACGAATAACATGGGATCAATTTTCAATAATAGCATACACTAATTTCATCATCGCCGAAAAACGACAGTCCCAGCGATTCTGAGCAGACAATAGCGAAGCGGGTCTGAACAAAAGCAGTCCCTGAGTCCAAATGTGTCAACAAGTACCAAGCAGGTAGAATTGAAATGGAGCAGAAGGCAAAGAATGACACGGGGTAGTTAGGTTTTCGATTTTTGCTTGTTTAACTTTTCTTGGTGGCTTGCATTTGATCTTTGAACTGTTATTGTTAGGGTTGCTTGAATAGGAATAGCAACTTTGGACCTCGTGTCAGTTAGTAGGAGGGGCAGAGGGGGCAACAACTACAACAACAAAAATACCAAAAAAGAACAAATTAAAAACAGATTAAAATACACAAAAAACAAATTAAAAATAGATGGATTATAAGTTATAACTAGTGGCATTGACATTGGACTTAGGATCTTCCATTTGAAACTCTTTGTCATATTCCAATTCAATTGGCTATAAAAAATGGTGGAGCAAAGTTGAACAAAAATGTAAAAAATTGTTGAACAAAATTGTTGAACAAATAAAAATGTCATACCTTTTTGGAAGATCTAATGTCATAAGCTTCCTTGATCCAATCTCCACCACAAAGAAGAACTTCAATTGTGTCTGTTCTCATTGAGGCTCTTTTTTTATCAATCACTCTACCACCAACACTAAAGGTGGATTTGATCTGTGCTTGATTGTGATTGGAATGGATAAAATGTTCATTTCCGTCTTGGGCCGATATTTTATACCTCCCTCCGTTCCACTCACCAAGCAAGAACATCAAGTTGTCCCATTAGGAAAACATTTTTTCCTCAGCGGTAAGTTCATTAATAACGTTTTGTCCTTCCCGTACGTTTTGCGGAGTTTCAATTTGTATTCATCATGCGCTAACGTTAATTGTGGAACAAGGTGGTTGTTTAGTATCCAGGAATATGGTTCATGGCCTTTGCACATCATCGCCATATATTACAAGATACTAATCATAAAGATCCATGAAACTCCTAAACAGTTTCCATTCAGCCTCATAATCTATGGGATACATTGATTCTAATTAAACTTGATCGTAACTTAATATACATACACAGGATCGAGTGGGCAAAAGCAACAAATCACATTCTTCCCGATACTTGTCATCTTTAAGTGACATTCTTAGAGCCATACTGCATATATTTGATAATGTATTATCCAAGCGGAATATTTATCAATTCCTTAATCTACTTAACTCGATCAAAAGCTGATTACAGTTGGATTAATTGCTCCGCTAATCAAATTTGTCCACGTCAAAGAAACACCTGAGGAATTCACAAACCTCATGTACTTGTGCCCATTCAAAATCACTAGAGTGGAACCTCAAAAAGCTTCATCATCCTCTCTGACTTAGTAAACACTTTGCTATGCTTATATGTAGTAGACAACATCCACGTAAGTTGAATTCCGTATAGTGTTATTATCTAACACTAACTTATTAGATGACATAATTGATCCTATGTTCATTAAATGATTCAATACGTTTTCGAGAACCAAGCAAAGAACTTAACACATACCACAACAACATCGGCCAATTTCAATCTCTTTTAACCCGTCTCCCCAACCCGGCAAATTCATTATATGGGCGATACCTGCATATGAAGCAGGTTACCATTCAAAAAGCAGTTTGAAATAGAGTTATAATCTTTCTTTAAAATATCAATACAAAGCGTCATTAGCAACTTTGCATTATCACGTAGCAGTATTTCTTTTATCAATTTCATAGAATTTGGCAATATATGTACTTAACTTTCATTTGAATCTGAACCGTTATGTGGTGGTGGGGCGTTAACAGATAGCTTTTCTCTGATTCTAATTCCTATTAACATAATGACAAGTAACCATATATCATCTTGAACCCAGACCTTAACAATGGGTTGTTAACTTGACCACACTTGACCTTCTTTCAAAGCCTCTTAATTTTAACCACTTTCGTTTTTCAAAAAGCTTGACAAAACGCATTCTTTCTGACAAATACCTCTTGATTTTCTATAATGAGGTGTAATAGCAAACTCATTAAGCACCTGTGCTCAACTATTGTGAAAGGATATTCATGTGCGAAAGAATCATATGAAGCGACGAGAGTTTACTTTTGCAAAATCAAATGTAAAATTTAAACAGACTACTCGCCCGGTGGCTGAGATTGTAAAATTAGAACCATCCGATTCGCGCTTGTAACCTCTTTGGTAAGATTTTGTGTCATTTGGGCATGCCCGGTTCGAATGCTGTCAATGTGATGTTGTGCCACTTAGCTTGATTAGGCAAGGAATACACGCGGTGATTACATTTATTTTTCTTTCCACGAGCTGACAAATAGGTTTAAATGATCCCGAGCCGTATTTGCTGCGGCGAGCTTAACATTGCGAGGATCGGGAACTACCATTTACCAGCAAGGCATCTTTGCATTGAATCGAAACTCCTGTTACCCTCGGCCGAATCCACACCAGGAGCAGCGTCCCAGTCGAGATCATCATTCGATAGATTACGATTCGAATACCATTCTACATCGTGTGAGAGGGGTTATCTGAATTGAGCGAGGTGTGTCGAAAGATTGACAAATGAAAAGACTATATTAGACAGCGGTCTGAAATTAAGCGGTTTAAATAAAATAATGTCGCAAAATTATTTAGTGAATGCAAAGTGAAACCTAATTGCGTAGTGTTTTAATTAAAACCTAATTACAAAATTATTTAATTGAATTACAAAATTGAAACCCTATTAATTTTTCCCAGTGAAAACCTAGTGAAGCTAGTCATTAAATTTCCCTGAAACTAAAATCCTTATTAATGGTGGTTCGATTATTAAAGCTATAAAGATAAAAAATCGAAGTAATTATTGGTTTATTAAAGTCAAGCGAAGTCAAGCGAAAATCAAAACCCTGAAACATAATAAATCGAGGGTTATTCACATACCAAACCATAAACAATTACTCGAGTAGGAAAAATTATTAAATTACTGAGAGTCGTCAGAAAGTCAGCGTAGATCTGGCTGAATCGGAAACAAAAATAGACAAATAGTACCCACAAATGATATGTAAAACTCTTAATCTAATTTATTACAACTAAGCATCAGCTTGTCTGGCCGTCGTAATAATCAACCTAAAAAGTCATCCCAGGCTGAAACAAAAATGGATATGTGCCATTCTTGCTTGAACTAGTAACTTGACAAAGCTACATATGGCATTTTCGAGAAGGATTCTGGCCAGTAGTAAAACTTTGAAGAAGAGAGAATTTTGAGAAAGCGTAAGGAAATTGACAGCGGAGAAATAGTGAGTAAATGAGAATTAGATAGAGGTTAATGGATTAGGGGAAGCAATGAATGAGTCTACCAGCTACCAGATGGGATAATGGATCAAGGGGAAGAGGCAGAAATATAATGGACCTTTGGTCGGTTATATTCGAGCCAACCGGCCAGAATAATTTCGAGCAGGTTCGGCGAGTATTAGTTTTAACGTTTAGTCTACTGCGATTTAAAATTAGAATTCGGTAGGGTATTTCGTCTTAGAATCGAGCAGGAAGACCCATTTTACAGGCCCCTAATTTCATATCATGGCACAAGAAACGAGTCTCTGAGAGCTAAAAAGAAAAAGGGTTTTGTGCATATAATGATAATAAATTGTCTACATCAAGAACATACGTCCTATAATAGGACTCTACAAATACATACAACAAGACAATAAAGTCCCTCTCCCTCTCCTTAAAGCTAAATACTTGAATAGTAGCAACTGGTACAAAGATTCCTCTCATAACTTGTCACCATCAAGAAAAGTGGAGGTGAGTAAGCCTTGTACAAACTTGCATTTCCTAGACTCCTCTTCTTGGTCCTTGTCAGACACTGGGGGTTGCTCAACTTTTCTGCAGTAACAAACAAGAATCTATGAGTGGGAAATGCACCACAAGATTTGAGATGATGTATGACTTTGATGAGCAAGGCAGCATACTATTATTTCCAAGGCATCATACATTACTTTTTTATAAATATTTCCCAAGGCATATACACACTTGTGCCTTGAAATAGGTTTGGCCATGCTTTGTTGTCTCACATCCACCGTTTTTGAGTTTTTTTAGAGTGCTTAAGCCCCCCTAATCTATTAAACAGGAGATGGGGTCATGAATTCATACAAAATACCACTCATTCAAGTGATGTATTTTTCCATTCAGCCGAGTAAAATTTTTATATGCTCTAGGACATCTATTGGAATCACTTATAAAGAATTAGAAAGGAGTGCACAAATGCATTGATTTGGTTGTGACTTGTGACATGGCTCTGATATTGCTTAATTAACTATTAATTCCATCTCGTGCACATCCAGGAACAGATTTGAGTCCAGGACTCCAGGTTATGAAAATAGTATGCTATCAGTTTATCTTTTGATAATCGTTCATCTAATTATACTACTCTGTATAAATCATCAAACTCGGCCACGGCTTCAAAACACATTCTTAGTATGCTAGCAGTTAAACAAGGGCCAACAGGGAAAAACCAATACCTTTTTGGTGATGTTTCGACAGAGCTTTCAACTGCTGGGTATTCCTCTGCAAAAGTACTAGGATGCATACTAGGAGATACATCAACACCAGCTGCATTGAACATAAATGATGACAACAATGGATCTGGTTCAGGAGATGATGTAAGAGAAGACCCCCCAAGGAGTTGTTGCAGGTTCCCTTCCTGCAACTCTCTTCTCAAAATTGCAAGAGGTGAATTAGACCTGCCTCTACGGTATCTCCTTTTACGTTGCACCTTTAGCATGGTTAAGGAAAAACATGAAGTCAAAAAAGAAAAGAAAAAGGAAAACATGAAGTCTTTAGAGAACCAAAATGAAGTAATATCCATGAAAATATAGAAATACAAGACAAAAAAAAGGATATCTTTAGCAGGTTCGAATGCTGTGCTGTGATGTGTCCAACCAAATCCACACCCACTCTCTTTGCACAAACAGGGCATTCCTGCATACACACGTTCAGATATTTATCAAGTATTTAAGAATACTGATCCATCAAACAAAAGTATGAATAAGCTTAATACACGATCTCAATAACAATTGACAGAAAATAGCGTTTCTAGCCAGATCTGGTTAGTTCTAACAATCATCAGGATTCATTATATAAACCAAGAAGTCAATCTTATGAGCATTACAAAACTAATTCCTCAAACAATCAGAACATGTTGATTAATCCTGGAAGTTTCAAAAAAGAAAAAAAAGCTGGTTTATGTAGCCTTATATGATGGCATCTCATCCTTAGAGGCTAACACTAACTTATTTTAGTAGAGTTCCAACTCAAAACAGACTTAAACTTTTTAGGAGAAATGTAATGCTTAAAAAATCAACCAACTAAACTCTAATTACTCAACACTATCAATTGTAACCCAAAACGTATCCACAGTGACAAAAAAGGTAAAGAAGAGAGATTCTACTGCAGTTACCCCATTCTTGGCTTCAACAGAATGCTTTTCGTCTATATGGCAGCACAGCCCCACAATGTCAAAGTCCTCTGCACAAAAAGGGCATAGATACTCTGGTCTAGTTTCTTCTTCTCCATCATATTCTTCTCCAATATTATACATGTCTGGAGCACCGAAGAGAGAACATTTGATGAGTCAATCCCCTATCAGGTAATAATTTATCACTCAATGAATAATCAGAATAAAGCTCCACCAGAACTCGACTCTAAAGCTAAACCTCTTAGAACAAACCTGCTAATGGCCTCACTAATTCAACTTACATGATAACGCATAGTTTCCATGGAACCGCTAAATCCAAAAAACCTAAAGGAACCAATCTTTTCACTAATCCATTAAATTATTTTGCAAACAAAATCAATATTAACTACCATCTCAAAATCTCTTAGGATAAGTTTTTATTGAACTTATCACAACTCATAGTGATGAGTGATGACCTTATTGATCGAATTAATATCAAGAATATCACTTTCCTCATAAAAATATCAGAACGGTTAGAAAAACCATATCATATCGAACAAACAATAGATAAAACAAACATTAACCCTATAAAGGTCCAATATTTACAATTTCCACAGAACATTAATCCTAACAAAATTCTCAAACTGCATTATATCGACATTTCACAACACAACAAAGATTCATCACTAACATATACTCCATATTAGTCTTGAGTGTAAAACACAATCTTTTCACTCGGAATACTTCACAAATTCAACATTTCTAGATGAAGAAACTAAAACCCAACTATAAGATATTATAAAGCTCCTCTCTTTACACTCTTCTCATACACACAACCAACAAGAAATCAGCTTTCTTGATGTTAACCTTCAAAATATATAACCATAACTCCTACACTACAATAGTTTCGCATATAATCCATGGAGCATTACTCCTAAAAGTACTCAAACTTCATTATCATCAACATTTCTCAACACATCAAGGAATCCATCACTAACACATACTCCCTACGTTTTTTTACAGTAAATGACTTTTAATTAGCTTTTTGTTTTGAAATAGTTATCGTTTTAATAATAAATTGTGACACTACGGTTTGATATCTTTTGGAGTACTTTTCTTTAATTATCAAACAATGAAATATCTGATTTTGATTAATTATGTTCCATATTTTCGATATTTCGCCTGAAACAAAATCTTTTCACCAAAATACTTCAACAATTCAACATTTCTAGACCAGAAACAAAACCCACCTATTAAACTCCTCCCCGGCCTCTTTACACTATCCTCATATACATAACCAACAAGAAATCATATTATACTCAACAATTTTGTCAATAAGTAAATACCAACAAAAAATAAATAAAAAACTAACCTGATCGTGATTGATATCTTCTTGATGAACTAGAAAGTCTTGACCAAGACTTTGACTCCATTTCTTACACAAATTGGAAAATAGGAAAATAAAAACTACCCAGATATTTTCTTGACCTTGTAATAATTTTGCCTTACTCAGATTCTTTGATATATAATCTTTGGTCCACGTTTACATATAAATAATTTAATTATATATTGTGAGTATATATGTAGAGATCTATATGTATAGATTTTAGGTCCTAAAGAAGAGAGATAGATGAGGAAGGTTCTGAGAAATTTGGTTAGAAGAGACCAACAAACTTTGACGTGTGATGGTATTTATACACAGTGTGCATTTTTAAATGATATCGAAGTTTCGGATATTATCTTCTACCTACATTTCGTGTCTTTTATTGGTTGTGTGTTTATTTTTTGTGCGGAATTAGAGAAACCTTATACAAATATTGAGAATTTTATACTTTGCTCCAATTTCATTTCAATTTCAAATCCGTATAAAAACAAACACACCCAAAACTATTTACTTAAATTATTCTACTTTATGTATTGTAGATAGGCTTGTAAAAGAATCTGACGATTCGCTTAGGTTCGAAAAGTTTGATTCGAGGTTCGGTTCAATGTAGTTTGAATCGAGTTCGCACTTCATTTTCAGGTTTGGCCGAATTTCATGGTTTCGACAGAATTCGAATGTTCGATTCGGTTCGAATTACATACATTTATAATTTTTTTCAATTTTCTTCTTATTTATCATGAAAATTCGAATTTTGGTTCGAGCTTCAAATTTCTCTGTTCGTTCGAACTCGAACCGAACCGAGCTTTCGAATCATTATATTCGAACCGAACTGAACCCTGATGACGTTCGATATAGTTCATTTCATTTATAACCCTAATTGTAGATAATAATAGTTATAACGAAATCATAAATGTATTATGTATAATTATATAAAACAGTATCCACAATGAAAGACACTGAAATGAGGTACAATATTCTTGCCGATGAAGTATGTTTAATTGTAAAGGGTTTAATCCACACCTTGTTGAGTATGTGGTGGTACCATAGGATCATTAATGAGTCAGTTTGAGAGGGTAATTAGTTATTATTTAGAGAATCAAATAATTCTTTCTACTCCATAATTGAACGAATAGTGAGTTCTAGATCAATTTAAACATCTAAATGAGTATAGAGGTACCAACTAGTTGAGTTTTTACATGTAAATATTTTTATCGAGTCGAGTAATTCCACTATTATATCGAGTGTTAGAACAATTTTTTCTATTGAACCCGACTCTGATTATCAATTGGGATGGTGCACACTGCACAAGTTGTCTATTTGTATGGATACTGAATCACTCGATCGGTTGGCATCTCTTAAATGTTATTGTGGCTCTCCCATGCAAAGTTGTCCAATGCTATAAACAATTGTGCTATTCATAATCTTCATTACTGCTTAGTTACAAACGAAAGACTATAACCTTTGATAAATTGTTCAATCCCTTTTTTAGGCTCCTTTTCAAGTCCTCTTTTAGACAAAATAAGATATTTTCTTTTGTAAATTCTTGGATTCGATCTTTCTCTCTGAGGATCTTTATCTCCACAGATACCCCTTGTATTCCCATATTTGATTCGTCTCTTCCTATCACTTTATTTTCTTTTTTGTTTTTCCCCCTCTATCTAATCATTTAGCAGACACAAATTCCTCCCAACTTGATCAAAATCCTCTTACTTTGTCCCTAACTGTAATTGCAGCGTCCTCTCAATCACACACTCATCAATTTCCAAAGTTCCAACCACCCTTTCTTAACGCATCAGCCGCCCATCCCCCTGCTCAATTTCTTTGTTTTCTTCCAAAAAATTTCCCCTATCATCTCCCTACTTTTGCAATCATGGCTCCTAAGTATCATCATTTCCTTCCTAAATATCAACAAAACAACATTTTCCCATCCCTCAAACCCGCCCTAACCTCAGAGTATCACCTCTCTACTTCACCCCCAAAGACTATTATCCACCTCCCCATTCCCCCCTCCTACACCCCTTGAAAGACGAGGTCTTATCATCCATATGGATTTAGATGATGTTGTTTTGAGATTCACCCTTAACATCAATGGGGCTCTCCTCATTCTATAACATTGGACTCTAAATCTCGTTTTTCAAAACTTCGACATTAGCCACATCAACTTATGGGTCCAAATTCATGGCATTCCTGGGTAGTATTTTACTGAAGCCAATGTTAGACGTATGGCTAGAGTTGCATGAGAAATAATGGTCGTGGACTGGTTCTCTCCATCAACACAAACAATGTAATTTGTTCGAGTTAGGATTAGAGTCCCCCTCTTTAAAATAGGATTTTACTATACTCTTGGTTGACTAGAATGAAAAAAGGGGAGGCGAGTACCAGCTGTCAAAAATAGGAAGAATTGGTATAAGTGATTTCGCCCAAAATCGTGACTGTTATAAGCATAAAAAAATCCATACTTTTTAGGCATTTTAAGAGTTTGTAGTGAAAGCTTTTAGCCTCGCTTAAAAAGAGCGTTAGAATATTAGATTTTAAGGTAAAAATTTATCCTCTTTTTCTTTCATATAGTCGACGAAATAAAGGTTGAAGTATTACAGAGTGCTTATCAAACTAACATCACACAAAAATAAAAACATGTAAAGTGGGTAGGTTCCACAAAAAAGAGATTCGGAACCCTGTCGATTCCTTATTATAGTCGAACTAGGTGAAATTCCAACAATTGAAATTTAAGCCCCAATGTTCTAAATGCGGTTATATTTTAAGCAGAAGTTATAATCGTATTATAGTTCGTTTTTTAGTTGTTGTGTGTGACCTCTTAGGCTCTCGATTGAAGTAATATATTAATTATGTTTAACGAACATGCTTATTAATATATAGATTATGAAGAGGACTCTGATAACCATCGCTTAACCAAGTCAATCGAGTTAATCCTAATATATTAGTTGTCAGACAATTAATATATCGAGCTTTTATTACTATTTAAATATAATAATCCGGTTGTACAATCTAATTGTTCGAGAAGCCGAGACGTATATTATGAATGTAACATCTCTAAATATTCCAGCAATTTCAAACTACTTATTTTGACGATTATTTGTAAGCGATTACTAGCCTTAGATTACATCGCGATCCACCGTATGCGATTTCAAGCGGTCGAGCTATGGTAAGATTGGTGTCACCATACTCTTGCACCTGCGTACTTTTCTTGGTGGTATGAAGTGATGTGATCACCGGTGATATAATGCGAGGCGCTTGATCATCATGTCAGTTCAAAGAGGCACGAAAAATCTAAGCGGATTATATCAGGTTGTGCAGTGCGTCTGGTGTACAGATTCCTGACTACGCTTGTAGTATACGAGTATGATCTTTAAATTCTCGCATTACGGAAGATGTTTGAAGCGGTCAATCTGTACTCTGTAAAAAGTGAAACCGAATTAAACCAGTATAAGAATCGCCATTTAACATAGGATTACATGAAATTCCTTAGGACAAATATATAATCTTCTAAGTTACCGTGGTGATTCGATGTCGATTGTCGCGGCTAAAACAATTTCACACCGTTATCTTTATGTGATTGGCGGAGTAGGTTCTCCACTTAATCTAAGAAATGTGATCGAAATCGACACGTACTAATCAATGATTGTTATTCGATAGTGAACACCGGTCAAGGCCTGATATCATCATTTTGCAGGAGCGATGAAGCCGGGTTCTTGTTTGAGTCACCGACTCCAAAACCTCTGAAAACTTTATATTCTGAAATGGAATAAATTTCATTACTCATAGTAATGATACATACATAGTAATGATACATACATACATTCATATTATATATGTAAGATGATAGTTTGAAAAACAAATGATATATATTTTATTGAATCTTGAAGCTAAAAATTGTCATTTGTGCTACAAATAGATTTATGGCTATATAAAAAGAAAAGATAGGCCCACTAAGACTAAGACTACTCGAAGCATGTCCTTAAGACCCGGTACTATACATATGTTATCATGCTTTACTACGAGGTAGTGATTTAGTTAAGGGATGCACTACATTATATGCAGCCGGAACATACGTATCTAACATGCATACATCGGTTTATCTCTGAATAAGATGATACTTCGACTACGTGCTTGAATACGTGATGTGATCTTGGTTCATGGCATTTGCTCGATGTTATCATAGTATATTTCTTGGACGCTTGATCTTGAATGCTAACTCGAGGACCAAGCTCACGAGGAATTTCTTGATAGCGAGCTTTCCGTCCTTAACCCGGAAGCTACAATGTAAACTTTTGTTGTCGAGTTAGGCTACAGGTGCCTTGCTTGCTACTGCGCCCAGGCCAACTGCGCCTTGGATTCGAGGCGAGGAATACATAACGATTGAGATCGACTATCGTCTACATCGGTTTGGAAGCGTCCCGGTGTCACTCTATCGATAACTCATTATTCCCGCCCATATACTAGGAGCATATCTTTAGTCCTTCGTAAGTACCCAAGTATGGCATTAACTTCTGATCGATGATTTTACGCTGCGCTGTCGGTAACGATTTGTTCTGGCTTCGAGGCATCACGATACGATGCGGATATTAATGCGTAACATGGCATTACATGATGGATCCTATGGTGACGCATAAGGAACATCATTAAATCCTTTTCTCTTCAACCTGGGTTTGTGTGGACAATCAGACGGTGAGAGTAATGCCATGTCTCGTGGGGAGGTTTTAACTTTCTTGGAATTATCCGTCTTAAATCTTTGACACCTTATTAATATAAGTGTTTTGGCTTAATCCGTAAGCCTTTTAGATGGAATTTACATGGATCTTAATTCCAAGAATGTATTAACTTCTCTAAGTCTTTCATAGAGAAACAGTTACATAGCCATGACTTGGCCAATTGACATGGGTATAATGGATTTCACATGATCATTATGTCGTCTACATATAGAACTATAAAATGCAATGTTGCTCTCTTAACCTTAACTTGTATACACAAAGAATCTTCCTCGTTGTAATGAAACCAAACTCTTTGATTGACATATTAAGCGAATATTCTAACTTCTAAATCTTTGCTTAAGTGTAAATGGATCTTTGTGGAAACTGTAACTTAGGTCCCTCGGGACATGTAAAACACAGAGGTTGTGTCGTGTACACATCCTCTTATAGATTCTAGATCAAGGAATGCGTCGTTATCATCTGCCGGATCTCGTAATCATAATAAGCATTGATAGCTAAGATAATCCGAATGAATTTAAAATTTACAATTGGAAAAAAAGATTCATCATGTCGATTCCTTGAATTTGTTTGAAACCTTTGGCTCTTAGTCACAGCCTTATAAACATGGACATTTTCATCTTTATCCGGTTGCTTTTAAAGATCCATTTGCACTTTCGATTGATTGGCATGGTAGATCATCGATATCAAATATTATTTTGGAACATTGAATCTATCTCGGTTCATGGCTATAAGCCATTCGTCAACTTCCTTTTTCTTTCATGAAACTAATACCATGCGAAGAAGGATGGCCACTTTCAATTAAGAAAACCCCCGTACGTATCGAGGTTCTTGGCCGAGTCACATCCGATCTCACGAGGATAGTGTGAGTCTCAGTGGTTCGATCACGGTTTCCACGTGGATTAAGTTGAACTTTCTCTAAATAAGAGGCTCGCCTCTTGGTGAATTGGTCCACTACCAGCGTTGACTTCCTCGCTCTCTTGCTTGAACAATTTGAGTTACCCGACTTCTTTTATATCTGCTTGGCACAAGTATTCATTTTCAAGGGAAAACGCCATCTCGTGCAATGAAAATCTTGTTCACCGTACTTGGTAGAAATAATACCCTATGGTTTCTTCGAATAACCAATGAAATAACATTTCATGTTGGGTCAAGTTTGTCCTTAGTCGATTTCTTGACATAGCGCCCCTTCCCCAAATCTTCGTGAGCTATCATGGGGCGGTTCCCCAAACCGCATCTCGTGGGGTGCTTGCTTACGGCCCGATTTAGTTGGACATTTGTGTAGTATGTGCATGGCAATTTCTAATGCGTATCCCAAAAGCGGCGGCGGTTGGATGTGCTGTCGTAGATCGAACCGTATCAATAGTGTTCATTTGCTCGCTCCACGATACACTATTATGTTTAGGTGTTCCGGTGAGAGTTGTGATATAATACCACACTCTTTAAGACGTGCTTGAAATACATAGGTTGATATTCTCACTCAGCGTGGAAATCAATAGTGATTGCATTTATTATCTTGCGACAATTGTGTATCGATTCATTTTACCCGGTTGGGTTAAATGTAATTATCGAGAACTTAGTGTTCAACAGTAATTGTATATTACTAGTGTGGGTTCATGATAATTTAAGGGGTTATGACGTTGCTAGATCTTTACTCATTATCGTTATAATAATAGTAATTGGTGGTATTTTTATTATACAACACTATCACGACCTAGAAGGTCCTGCTTGTCTGATGACGTTGAGTTATATTTCATGTATGAAATTAAAGAAAACTGTATAATTGAGAAATGTATTTCTCAATTACAAGGGTTCTATATTTTATGTAGAATATCGATTGAACAAATAGAATCAATTAAATAGTTATTTAATTGGTTCGAGTAATTTTAGTATTTATCGATAACTTGAAAGATTATTGATATTGACTCATTACTATTTAATTAAGCTAATTAAATAGTTGACTCGTCTTGACTCATTAGTGTCTTAACGAACTAATAGAGGATTAGCAATTAAACTAATACTTGGTTGCTTATCGGGCTTGTTTTGCTTTAGCCTATATAAAATAAGCTTTAGGGGTTTTCATGAAATAAGAAGAATAATATTTTCATAAAAAAAAGCCTAATAGCGGAGTCCCCACTTTAACCCGATTTCTCCCAAGAATTTTCTTGGGGTTTTTGGTTTTTGTTATTGTTTCTTAGCATCATCGGTTCTTGATTGACCTCTCTCTTTGGTGTGGATCGACTAGAATGTCATCTGATTGATATTACAACAAGGAGCTGAAGGGAAGTCAAATTCACGTTGTGAATTTGAAGCGTGTGGATTTTTGGTGGAATTTACTCCGCTGCATTGTAAGTACTCTGTCATTACATATTGTAATTATGTGTATTTTTTTTGAATAATGTAGTAAGCACTTTAAGATCCCTGGATCTATGGATTTGTATTTATCTTTCATATATCCCATAGAGTTTTCATCATCGACATCGTGAGTTGTCCGATATTAAAACACGTGGTTTACGATATTTTCTCGGTTCCTTTTTTCTATAATACGAGCTCGGAGAAGGAAAAAGATAAGGGCCGCCAGCGTCAGAAGCGAAAGAATGCCGTCTCGAGTTTGCTCATCGTAACTCCGCCCCGGTTTGATAGCACGCTACTAAGTGGCTGCCCGACACGGTAAATCAAAGGCGATCTTTCACCTTTCGGCTAGAGAAGAATATAGAAAATAAGAAGCCCTATAGGTTGGCCGCCTGAAATTCCACCATCAAAAACCATACTTTGATTGCGGCTTGATTATATCAATTGTACTTGAATTGTTAGAATAATTATAGTCGATGATAGCATCAACAAATCATTGAAAATTAAATAAAAGGTCAGCGGTATCATCATGTCTAGTAAGAACTTCGTTGATTTTGTGAGAAAATAACGATTCGCTCGTCGAGACGATTACATCTTCATAGATTTCTCGAGAAATTTTCTTCACAGTTTGTTATAGCGTCTATAACGGCTTCCGGTTTAGGTGGACAACCGGGCAAATAAACTTCCACGGGGAATTAGTTTATCGACCCCCGAGCAGTGGTATAAGAATCAATACTAAACATCCCCCACGTAATTATGCATGCTCCCGTAGAAATAACATATGTTGGTTCGGTATTTGTTCATATAATCTCGCTGAAGAAGGGGCCATTTTGTTAGTTACCGTCGGCCGGGGACTACGAGTGTAATAGGAGCGTCCATCGACAAAGGGATGCATACTAGATGATCATTTCATGGCTATTGAGAATGAATTAAATCGGATGGATATCGAAGGGTTACTGTTCTTTATCGCCCATTGTATAATATCCATTGAATTCTATTGAAATGCATTTTTTAGTTTTTAAGTTTTACGTTTTAAATCGTTCACGAGGTGAGGCTTATAAGAAGATTTTATTTTGATGAACTTGCCGGTTAATCCACGAAGTAACAAACAATGAAAATTCAAAAACCTGCTACTTAGCAAATCCAAAAGAATGTGTAGATCTGTTCCGCCCAAAATGGGAATAGTGCGAGATTGTAGACTTATAATCGATGATCGAGTTGATTCATGATTATAAGTTCATTCCATTTGAACTTCAATTGAATCGAAAAAGACATTCTCGGGATAATTCAAATCGAAGCAATTGGATGTCAGCTAGGCCCATATAACGAGAATGTTCTTGTAAATTATGGCCATGCGGGTATATAAGCGGTGATCTAATCCAGGAGTTAATCGTACTTTGGCAACTTCACGTCGCGAGTTTGGTTTTTGGGGGGTGATAGTGGAAAAGTTGAAAGATAAGTCGCCCACTTCTTGCCCATTTCTAATAACCGTACTAATAAAGGTCCTCGTACTTCTTATATTCTAAATCGACATATATAGTATTCCAAAACTAGCCGGTTAAGAGCTGTCAGTCTCCGGGTCCCAAATAACTCAATTTTCTTAATCGTTTTTATTGAGTTGGTTGTAACTGCTGTAAGGCTTTTGAGCATTTCAAAAGCTTCGTTAACATGCTTCAGTGAATGCTGCAACATATCTTGTGGTCGTTAGTGAAAGTGATGAAGTATGAGTAACCTCGCCAGCCCGAGTATTCATTGGTCCCTGGCGCATCGGTATGTATGATGCCCTATAAATCTATTGCCACTACCGGCTGGTCCGGTGGTGGATTTGGTTATTTTGCACATGACATGATTCCGTTGATCGTATGGTTCAAAACCGGATGATGTCAAATTCCATCAACATGTAATTTCTTAATGCGTTTAGCACTTATGTGACGAAGTCGTAATGCCCACAGATATGAGAGTTAAAGTCGTGGAAGCTTATTATGTTGTAGGTCTCGATATTTGTATCAATACATAGAGACCATTCTGACAGATGTCGTACCATAAGCGAAATGATGTTTACGCTCAAAGGAGGTGCGTTGTAAACATTGTTTTAGTTTAAGTACCGTTACGTGTTGGCAAACTTAAGTAAGCGATCTGCAGCCGATAGCGCATGAAATTTTGCTCCATTGTACGCCTGGTCTATCTGCGTCTCGTACTGCCTTTCTTGATACGGAGATCACACACATTTTTACAAATGTGAGTGCCACATCCGGTGTCTAGCACCCGTGTCGAAATGGAAGAATCTAGCGATTCAACATAAATATATGTGACTTGAGTGGTAGTCGTACTAAATACAAATACATATAATTTCATTTCCCGTTCCATGATCGTTAAATATCGTTAGAGCGGATGAAGTGCCATGCATGCGTTTCTCCAAAGTGGGCCAGTGTTTTAGAGTTATTATTCATAGGGGCTAATTGACTATAACAGAAGATATGTAAAATAATATAGCCGTAATTATTCATGTCATAATAAGTAATTCTAAAAATCGTATAAAAGAATTAATGTTGTCTTTCTGATCCCTTATTAGAAATATGCGAGATCTACGGTGAGGAATTGAGCGACAACACGCATACATTTCAGCTTCGCAATCACATAAGTAGGTGCACCGTCACCCAATCATATTGCTCGTTATTAGCTGGCATCCTTTAAGTTAAATGCTTAGACTCACATGGTGACCTCTTTTGTCGGCGGGCTGAGAGTACGATCAATTAGAAATCACCGTTTGTGTAATTTTGCCGATAAGAGTCGGGTTGGATGTTTTCTTAAGTCGTGCACACTTTGAGGCGTTTAAACACCCGTTGGAAGAGCCTTAAGTAGATAGATACACTTGACCCGATGGTGTATGCATGGAGACTTCGAATCCCGACTTTAGAGTTAGTATGTGATACTATTTAATTTATGGTGAGATTAGTTATATGTTATGAAGTCTTGTAATTAAGTTAAACATATATATACACACAAACAGGTTCGCCATATAACATAAATTACAAGCATAAAATAACACTAATAAAGACTAGTCTTGTAATTGTAAAATCTAGACTATTTCTAAACTATGCTAGTCTACTAATGATCTTTATAAATACATCGACTCATACAGGTGGGTCTCCAATTTTCAGGTATTATATTTACATTAAACAATAATAAATTAAATATCTCATTCGTCATAGACAAATTGTCAGTATTTCTCAAAAACCACATCTAAGTCATATCCTTTAATCTCGGCTAACATCGTTATCAAATTATGTATATAAATGCGTTCTAAAAGGTATCAATAATAGTTTTAAAGGCCTGAGAAATAATCTTACTAAATACATGTCGTTGTATATTAAATCATATAAAATATACAATTTAATTACATAAGTGCAAAATATTCACTTAAACTATTTTAAGTATTTTAATAATTAATATTAAATAATAAGTATTTCTAAAATACTAGTTATTTAATTTACACTTTAATAAATTTAATTTAGAATTATATGTTATTAAAAGCACAAATTATCCAAATAATAAGTTTCCTAATTTAATTAAATCAGGTAATTATTAAATATAATCAGGCAGATTAATTAATTAATAGTCTATATTTTAATTCCAATATCATATATTAATTAAAAATAACATCTAATCAAATTAGAAGCTATTAGTAGTTAAATTAAATTAATTTTCAAATTGAAATTAATTTAAAAATAAGTTTAGTATATCAGAAATATTAATTTGAGCAAAATAAGATTTAAAACAATTTAAAACGAGCTACCCAAATTGTCCAAACTATTGGCCCAAATAGCAGCTGGTAATTAAGCCGAATACCCGAGCAGATTTGCTTGCTTAGGCTGGGCCTAGGCATTGGCAAGCGAACCGGACGGTGGGTGACCAGGCTTAGCCCATGGCGGTTCGGGTCGATCCGAGCCCCGAGAGAGAGGCCCACGAGCCCACCCGAGTCCGTTTATAAGCGAGTTGGATAGGGGCAGGAGTTTAGCCAGCGGGCCGGTTCAGAGCCGCGAGCCCGGTAATGCGTTACCCGCGGCATGAGACGTGGTAGGTTTAATCAGGACATGGTCTAAATATGAAATTAGCGTGGTAATATTTACTAAGGCGTGGTAGCGTTTAAAAGTCATGGAATACGTCTAGGAATTAGCGTGGTAGCGTTAATATAGCGTTACAGCGTTTAACGAGAATACAAGCGAGAATGCGATTTTGGCAACCAGCACCTAAGCCGGGAAGTCGGCGATAGAAACAACATGACATAAAATTGCAAACCACTTAAATACTAAATTGTTCCAAATACTAAATTGCAAACCATAAATACTAAATTGTTCGAACACGATACGACATAAAATAAAATAAACCATAATTGTTTCAAAGTACATAACAACATAAAACCAAAACACATTCCTTCATGTGTTCTTGAATCGTCAGCGGTGGCGGCGGTGGTGAGTGGTCGTGGATATCCTGCATGCATCAACACCGTATCGCCACACTGGCAGCGGTAGGTGATCGATCATCAGACCACGCCTATTGATATTGCCTCGTACCCGCAATCTCGGTAAACATTTTGCTAAATGCCGGTGTTTAGCATCTCGACAAAAGCTCGTCCGGATGTTCCATAGGAGGCCACAACTTCGATGCGAAATCGGGGTTGTGGATAGAGTAGTGGCTCCCGTTGCTGGTGTCCCGTCCTAATGGCGGCATTGGGGGTGGACACTTGTTAAACTTCCATCCTCCCTACAGAGCTCAAATTGCTCGAAAACTTCCCATAGAGCCTTGACACACCTCCCGCGTATCTGACCCACAGGCGAGCAACGGCGTTTCGATCATACTTTTCGCTTATATTGTACTGTTGTTGACGCTTCTTACGTAATGGGAACATTTTGGACAACGACATATAGGAGATGATCGTGCCATATTGATGCGGGAGTTTATTCTTTTGGTAGCTCATATGTTATCATCGTATGCGGTAAATTAACAAAACCCGCTAACAAGAGCCCGTGACAAAAGCATGTATAAAAGTAGCTCAGAGCCTTGTTAATTAGGCCAAGGACCACAGGCGGCAGCTTCCAAGCAATGCTGAAGGTTCAAATTACTCGCTATATGAGATTTTCTTAGCCTACGACCATTGTTAAGAATATACGCAATCCTCCCCAGTCAACGGATACTTTTTGCACCGCCCCTCTTTCTCTACGTAATCATAGTATCGCGCCACTGTGCAATGCTCTGGCCCAAATCTTGTTCAAAGTAAAACTACCACGGACACCATTAACATTATAATGAGCAACCCGTACCCCGAATCAATTAACAACCTTAAGCGAATTATGAAATTGATCGACTATGTGGGTACGATACTAACAAAAAGTTGCAATTATATCAAGTTTGGTATTTGATAATAAGTCAAAAAAATATTACAGATTACCTCATAATTTCCCGCTTGATCAACGTACAATCCAGCTCTTACATTTTGGGGTTTATAACGTATAAGCCCCTTCATTATTGCCATTGGACTCGGACTTTCGGACGGTAGTGGTGATGGTGACGGTGGAGGGTTGTTCGGTTTCTCTCGTTCCCAATTGCAACCTGTAGTCTTGAACTTTTTCTTTTCCTCTTTGAACTCTTCTTGGTCCCATTTTTTAAAATTGAAGCAATTGGGTCATAATTGAATGTGGTTATTGATACTAATTTGGACAAATTGAGTAATTGAATATGTTAGATATAATAGTTGGAGGAGATTTGAGGATTGAGAGATTTTTGGTTTTGGAAGTTTGTAATTTAGAAATTGTGTTATGAATTCATAGCTTGGAACCTAATGAGGTGATGCAGCCTAATTAAATGTGCAGCAATTTAACGTGTACCACGTTTATTCTGAGAAATTATTTTTGTGCTTTAAACGTTACAACGTTTAAATTAGGCGGGGTAACGTTTAGTATAAAAATTGACCGAGAATACTGACTTCGTTTTGAGTGGTGCTTAAACGTGTACATGCGTAATTAGCGATGCTACGTTTATTACAGAACGATTTTTTTGATTTAGCGTCCCAGCGTTTCAATAAGGCGGGGAGAGTAGCGTTTAGGGAAAAAATAGTCGAGAATGCAACTTCGGTTTGAGTGTCAATTAAGCGATGTCTGCGCCCTAATTAAACGTGTACACGTTTATTACAGAACAACAATTTTTTGCTGCGTCCCAGCGTTCAAATAGCGTGTACACGTTTGTTACAAAAATATTAAAGATAAACAACTTTAACTTCATAGAATAAATGATAATTTTATTATTATTAAGCCGTACACAGTTTATACTCGTGCGGGCCAGGAGTTTACATGGTCATTACAAATACGTCTAAATTACAACTCATCGAAGTCTAATTCATCACCCGAAGAAACATCTTGATCATCTTGATCGGCATCCGCACCGCCCTCTTCATTAGAATGTCTTCTTCAACATCACTAAGGTCATCGAACATGTCTTCCTTATCATTTTTTCGTCATGGATCAACATCTTGCTTAGTTGGTCGTGACCGTCCGATCCTTGATTCTTACACAAACCCGATTGCCGAGCTTGTTGGCCTTGAGCGTCTTTGAGTATTGAGCCGCCATGCTAAATGCCCGATTCACTATTGTAGACATTGAGCAACCCGATACCTCCCTTGCCATCTTGGATAAAATCGGAATGTCTTTGCCTTCATAGACCACCGTTTTAAAAAGATCGAAAGGGTTGTCTTTATTGTATTGATTCGTCAAAAACCGTTTTCAAATATTGAGTTAATTAAATTTAACCGATTCGGATGATGAGGATGCGGTAGAACCATGTTAGGACTCCAATGCATTCTTAAGGTGATTGTGTTGACTTCTAATTTTTTTACTCTTTGTGCGGAGTATTGCAGGCGTACCAAGCGATGGTGTAGATCGCTAGGAGACTAAGTTGATGTTTAACCTTAAACTTATTATACGTCGTATATAAATAAGTTTCAATTTCATCACAATATTTGTTATATAATTTTCAAGTACTTCATTATGTGGTGGAGTAAGCTTTATAAAACTCCCCGACAATGATCTTAAACTTACCAAGTTGAATATGAGGATCCAAATGGCACCAATCGCGTATGCGTAAGGGTAAGGATGAAAAATACTTTAAAAACATCTTCCATATTCGAACCATCGCTAACAACATATTCATTTCTATGGTATCCATATGCATTCTGAATTAACTACACATTCGAGAGCTAAATGAATATTAGGGTATATTGACTAGAAAAAACTTTGTATAATCTTTAAACGGGGCTAAAAATCTTAACAATTCATAGCAATATTCCAATTTTCATATTATTTAATGAGAGTCTAATATGGTCGTTAAAGACATACATGGAATAAAATTTAGAAACTTCTTCTTTATAAACATATGCACGTACTAGGAGATCATAAGTAGAATTCCATCTAGTATCAACATCCATGATTAATTTTTTAAACTTTTTCGATCCATCTTCAACTATATTTTTATATGCATGTTTTCTTACCGCTCCTTCTGTGATAATCAAATGCACAACCTTTCTAAAAAGTTGAATAAATTCATCATAAACAACCTTAATTCCATCATTTAGCAATAGTGAAGTCGCTTGACATAAACATGAAAGAGTTCATTATAATCCGGTTTACGTTCCATTTAAGTGTGTCAATAGCTACATTGTTTGCCGATGCGTTATCAAAGGAAATAAAGCAATTTTATTCAAAAATTATATTCTTGAGCACATTTAACAATACCTTCGGAGATTTATGCGTTGCTATGTTTAGCAATTGGCTTGAAAATATATAATTCTTCTTTGTAAAAGCCAATCATGTCGATCGATGACGTAACACACGTTATATCAAAATCATCGAGCAGCGCGTTATCGCTCGTCAAACAAACTTTCCCGAGGCAAAGTATTCATAAATGCTACCTACCAGTTCTTTTTGATCTTTAAAATATTTGAAGCGATACTCATAGAGCGGGGGATCTGATGAGCTCGATGATTCCCAATAGCCTTTGAATCACGATGAATAAAAGCGCCATCAATAAAAAATTTAAAAGGCAAATTCTGCCAATTACATATTTCATTGAGTCCATTTTATAAAAAAAACTCATTAAAACTAAAACTTCAAAGGTTTGAGTATTATTGTTGCTTGCACACCCCCATATTTCTTATCCTTAGTTATTTGATGTTTGTTATTTAAATGTCCCAAATGACCGGTTCCACCTTGCTCCGTTTTCCATACTAATTCCATCTTACAATATGCACAAATTGCCTTTTGTTTCACACGATCGCCATCAAAGTGGTTCAAACCCATGAACTTTTTTTCTCGTGTACTGCATTATTAACTAGGTGAAATTAATTACGGGTAGGGACTCCGTAAGTCACGTCATCTTTCTAAATTAACAAGGTTATTTCCAAATTAGCTAATTGGTGGTTTAGGGGCCATTATAAAATGTAAAATAACGAGCATAGCAAATAATATGAGTTAAAGATAGAAGGCGAATCCGGAGCAAGGCAAGCTTTCAAGATCGTGAGATTAAAGCCAGAGCCAATTGAAATATACCACCAATTGCTTTTGATATGATCAAAATACATATGATTATAAAAAATTATTAGTATCAAGAATGCTTATGAATATAAAAGAATTGCTTTGATTGTGTTTAATTCTTTAGGATTTGTGAAATGAAGTTTGTGGTCACTCGCATTTATAGGGCTAATAATGGTGAATGTCAAGAATCTGCCGAGGAATAAGCGTTACCACGTCGGTATAAGCGTGGTAGCGATTGAGTGACAACGGATATAAAACTAGCGTTTAGAATAGATGTTACCACGTTTGATGGGGCATTGGTAATGTTTATTAATACTGCCCGTTATCTTTACCAGCGTTCGAAAATATGGCCAGATTTGAGATCCAAGCGTTGCAGCGTTTGTCGGGCGATAACGTTTATTAAATGAAATAGCGTTGTAATGGCAAGCGTTCCAAAATAGATGTTGGTAATTAACGTCGTAACGTCTAATAAGACATTGCAACGTTTGTTATAGAAACGCCGAAGCGTTACCCGCTTTTATGTGACCGCGTTCTGCGTTTATTCACATTATCTTAATTTAACATCTGCGCGTGTTGGCGTGGTAAAATGCAAGAAGATGACGTTCTGCTTGTTAAAGCCCTCGGGACACGGGCTTGAAGCGGACACGGACAGTGTCAGTTTAGCGGGCCTGAGCCGGTAAGCAGAGACGCCGAACCCGGGCCGGGGCCGTTGATTGGCTCATACGAACCGGGCGGCCCGTGACCCCTTGACACGTCTAGCTCTACCAAAATCAAAACAGCCAGAAACCAGTGGGCTGGCCTGATTGATATCTCGGCCCACAGACCATAGCCGAAATGGTTATAGTCCAGGAACCAAGAGAATATTCTTATTTTGAATGGATTCGAAATTTTGCTCCATTTCTCATAAAATTCATAAAATCAAAATATTTTGGTTAACTAAATTAACTATTTTAAAATTATTAACAATTAATTGGTTTAATTATTTAATCCTTCTATAATTTGAATTAAAAATTATCTAATTGTAATTCTAACACATAAAATTAATATTCAACAATACATAAGCGATTTCATACGTTTGATTATGTAATTACAATTTAATGATTTCAATGTTGAGTTTTACGGATTAAAATAAATTCTGGCAAGTAGCAGGATTCTACAAATATAATAAAAGCATCTGAAGTCATGTGAAACTTTCTTTGGGATTCTGACGGAATATATTTGAGGAGAGTCGAACGATGGCGTAGATTGTGCAGAATAGTCATTATATTAAACGATAATGAGCGAATCCCTCAGGTGAGATTCACGAGGCTCTTTAAAATGACAAATTGTATTAAAGTTTGGGCGAGAAAAATCAGTAGAGATTTTTCTAACCTCTGATCGACTAGAATGAAGAAAAAAGGGGGCGAAGTGCCAGCTTGAAAGTTGGAAGGAGGTAGTACCAGTGATTCATGAAAATGCATGGCGTGTTATAGGCACAAAAATCCTACTTTTAGGCATTTTGAGTTGTGGTAAGCTTCTTCGCCTCTTAAAAGACGTTATATCTTAGATTTTTAAAGTAGCTTACATATAACTTTCTCCATATAATTAGGCCAAAATAAGGTTGAAGTATTCTAAAGTCTTTATCCCAGCAACATCGCAAAATAAACTTGTGTAAAATTGGTAGGTAGGAGATATTGATAATGATTGTAAAAAAGAAGATTAGGAACCTATCAATTCCTTATTATAGTCGAGGCAGGTGAGGAAATTCCAACAATTGAAATTTGTACGTCATGTGTTATATTTAAGCGTGAAAGTTATAATCGTATTATAGTTAGTTTAGTTGTTGTGTGTGGCCTTACTTCGATTGAAATTAGCAATATATTAATTTATGTTTAACGAACATCTTGTTAATATATAGATTATGAAGATACAGTAAGCTGTCACAAGTGTCGAGTTAATCACAATATATTAGTTGTCAAACAGTCATTATCTCTGCTTTATTCTTATTTAAATGTAATAATCGGTTCTGTAATCTGGTGAGTCAGCGTACATATTATGAGATATAACACTCTCATATTTAAACAACTGAAACCACACATACGCACACTAGAAGGAGTGGTCATTCCATCCTTCACTGTCATAACGCTGAAGTTGATCAAATTCACAATAACAACCAACACCAAAATCAAAACATCTACACAGACTTTGATACTCCCTTTTGCGACCCTAGTAATAGAGCATTTCCAAACACTGACGTCTACAAAAACACCACCATACACCTCTTCGATCCTCTTGATGGCACTGATGAGGATAATCTCTCGGAACACACCCCTGAGCGTGCTGATACTAACCACCCCACATCCCCACTCTTAACAGTCCCCATGCTCTCCAACACCTCCTATACATAGGGACTCCATCTCATCCCCATCAAACTCCAAGCAAGTTGTCCCTATCCTGGATATCCAATCTACCCCAACATGCTCACCTGACATTACCCCTATAATAAATGCCCAAAATAACCAACCTAATCGAAACCACAACCCTCAAAGAACCCAACAACTCTTTATCCAAAACATACAACACCACATTCCCAGAAGGTTTCCTCCCGCTTAATTTGTACAGCTATACCTACACGTGGCCTCAATACACTTTAGGAACCCTATCATTAAAATGCAGCTCCATTAGAGTCCCCTCCCCCGCCCAGATAATCCCAAACCTAACAATACAACCTCACCTTAACCCCCTTTCATCTGACTCCTTAGTTGATTTCTATATCCTATCCCTCCAACCAGACTTAACAGAAGAAGAAATGGACCTGCTCCTTGAAGAACAAACTACCATTAATGTCCAAAGATCGCTAGCTGAACATGACCCCTTCCCCTCCTCGAATGATGTCAATCACACTAATGATAATAATATGATTGGAATTCGATTCTATGAGGACTAGATGCAACTGAAATATTATCTGAGAACCAACCGTAGGGAATCTGGGGACTCTTATCTGGAAAAGCTTCTCAACAGGGTGAGTTTTAAAAGTGAATGGCAGTGACGGTCTTAGTCTCTTCAACTTTTCCTCCGGGAGGATCTCTCCTTGTGACTCGA
Organism: Lithospermum erythrorhizon; assembly: GCA_019722365.1. Taxonomy (NCBI): domain Eukaryota; kingdom Viridiplantae; phylum Streptophyta; class Magnoliopsida; order Boraginales; family Boraginaceae; genus Lithospermum; species Lithospermum erythrorhizon. The sequence continues at coordinate 441,928 of JADFUC010001025.1, forward strand.
ATGCTTCGTCAGAGGAAACCAATTGGCTCTCAGTTGCTTCAGATTTCAATCCACTCTTTTATGCAGGATTCATCATGTGTAAATGCCATGCTCATATATGTATGCGTATTGTTTGCATACTGTCAAAAAGTGGAGCAGGGAGATTGAAGGTAAAACCTGAAGAATTTGTAGAATCATAACATTAGCGTATTTATAATCAATCAATTCATTGGATACATAGGTTTGGATTAAGCGTTTAATTTATCTTTGAATAATCTAACAAGCAATCTTTAGAATGAGGCCAAATATGACATGAGTAATAGTTGTCTTTGAAATGTAGTGATCAAGTGAGTTAAACGGGTTGATCTTGGCATCAGTTGGCGCTGTGGAGTTGAGCTTTGTGAAACTATGCTACGTGCCGCCGATCGTGAGCGAGGCTCAGTTGGATCTTGAAGCGAGAAATTTGGTACGTGAGCCGAGGAACACAGTGAAGGCGTCGACCCCAATTGAAGATGAGTTGAACGTGTTTAGCAGTAGAGATCTGAAAGAGTAACATATTCGCGTACAAAGTACTGTTGTCAAAGGAAGCCCGTGTCTTGGACCTAGAATGGAGAGCAGTTATGGCCGAGATCGTTGCGAGAAATATTGTCGCGTAAGTCTTGTGGAACCTCAGATAGTGTCCTTGCGGATCTTTCGATAAAAGTACCGCTTGACCTTGAATTATGAGTTGCCGTGCCCTATACTCGAGCAATCAACGGCACAGAGCCTTAAATTTGCTTTTTGGAAGACCGCGACCTTATATTGTCCCCAGCGTGACACGCGAAACTTTTGTAGTGGATCGGGAGAGTAACTTGTGACTGCGTCACAAGTCGAGGAGTACACTTTGATAAGGGAGGAAGAGGAGTGAATCACGAATGCACAGAGTAGAAGTTCCAGTGAGATATGTGAGAATGCGTTTAGCGTGATCGTATCGAACTGAAGAATTGTGCATAGTTGAGGCTTTGATTCGCTGCAATGTGATATGAGGTCTTGTGAAACCAAATCTGCGGGCGCCCCTTGACATCTATAGGCCAAGTGGAAGGAGGTGGATGCTTGAAAGGTGCTGGCCCGTGGAGGAATTTTTGACGATCTTCTTGGTTAGTCGTACCGTATTTTAGGAGAAGTTCTTTAATGTACTTATGTTGGGATAAAGCAAGCCCGCGATGTCTCTTTTTGTACTTCCGGCTCCCCGAAAAATAGTAATAGCGCCTAAATCGTTTTCAAGGTAAATGGCATTGAGCTTAGCGATACATGATTGACAATTGTTGTGAGAAGATCTGTAATGATTATATCATCAACATACAACAAGAAATATATCAAATGACCATCAGATTTATAAATGAACAAGCTAGGATCAGCCAAACTTTGTACATGACTGACATAGTTGGACACCGCACAAACTAAACAAGGGAGAACATTTTTAAGCCATAAGAGGATTTCCTCAGTAAATGATAATGATGTTGTGGAAAGTCGGGTGAACAAAACACACGAGAATATAAACGACCTCAAACAGGTTTCGTTTCAAAGATGCATTCTTGCATCAGTTGTCGGGCCATTTGCTCTGATAGTGACGCGGTTCAATAGTATAAATGTCTTACAATAAGGTTAGAATGTTTGATCAAAATCAACATCTTAATAACGAAGGGTTAAGAATGTTTTGATCAAAATCAATGCTATCTTGTTGTTTGAAGCATGAGCTACTAATCCAGACTTTGTATATTTATCCAAGAGCCACATCCGGCCTTTAACACGCTCTAAAAATCATTCTGCCTATTAATTTGTAGTCATAGGTACTAAGTCCCGTAACTATGTTCTTGTGTGAGTGCATTGTACTCTTCGGCATGGCTTTTGATGAGGGAGATTTTTAGAGCTTGATATAGCAACTAGAACGGCAGAGAAGATTGAACAAGGCATGTTCCAGAAAATGCATTATTTAGGCTTGATATTCAAATTTCTGTCTAGTGACCATAGAGATGAAGAGAGATAAAGTGTGAGGAAGGAAGTATAGAGATGAGATATTTTGTGCGATGAAATCATAAAAATTTGGAGGGAGGAGGTACGTGTTGGAAGGAGGATTGTGACTGAATGTATGATGTTTTGGAAGAGAAGAGGATAAATTTGGAATGACAGTAGGAGGAGAATCAGCTTTCTAAGATAGGAGAAGTATAGAGGAGAAATGATATTAGATAGTAATCTGAGGATCTGATCTTACAAAAATGGTATTGTTTGTGGGAGGGAGAGTAGAAATAGAGTTGAACTAATAGGAAGATTTTGTGTTGATTTTTGGAGTACAAGACCATTATTCTTGTGAAGTGATAATTTGAAAGGAAATATCACGTGAATTAGAGTGTTTGTAGTAGGGATGAAAAAGAAGAATAAAGGCACATTTGAAGAATGTAGTATCTAGAAGCAAGAACTGCGTTTGGCTTCGGGATTGTAGCATGCGAAACCTTTATGAGTTAGGGAAACACTACAAAAAATGCGAGGCGACCTTGAGTATTTGGAGTAAGTTGTTTTTTGTGAGGATGAGAGTGGCATAAAAGCGACCAAAAACTTTGATCATGGAATGATGCGGAACAAGTTGAATAGGAGGTGATAGGGGAGTTTGATTATTTAAGGGAGGGAGATGGCGGCCTATTAATTAAGTAGATCACATAATTCAATGCTTGAGCGAGGAAAACTACGGTGCTTTAGATTGAAAAACTAATAAATCTTATCTTTTTACTGCCTTGTGTACGTGTTTTAGTTGTATTCCATTTTGTTGTGGAGTCTTTGGACGCTGGAATATCTATAAGGGATGCCATGTTTATTGAGATATGGTTCTAATTTATGGAACTCCCCTCTGCCGTAAACAGCTTACTTTATTTTAGCTTGGCTTGTTTTTTTAACCATAGCGTAAATTGTCAAATGTGTGTAGAGAATCGACTTCTTAACAATGGATATGCCCACGAAATACCTCATAGCATCTATGTATAGTGTAGTACCTATTGCGGTAAAGGAATGTCTGAGGAGATTCCACGAACATCGAGGAAAAAATTAGCTGAAAGGTGCGAACAAAAATTGTATTCCTTGAGGAACAAATAGTTGTTTGACATGGCATGTTCTCACTGTGTATACATTGCGGTTGAGTTTAGAGCTAGTAAAGACAGCCATGAAATACTTTTATTGCTAACTTCTAAGAACTTAAGGCAGAGATGTAAGTTATTGACACGTGCGAGAGATGATTTGTGAAGATGAAGCTTGACTATTAGTTTGAGAAGCAAGTGCAGGACAAGCTGAGGTTTATTGGATAGAGGATCGAGTTGCTGGATTAGAAGAAAGTACTGATCATTGTCTTGGGAGATCTTCAGAAAAACAGTGTGAAACATTCTAATATCACACATAATTTTTGAATGAATGTAAGTGCTTTGTAGTACGAGAACAAAACATTATCTGTTGAAGAGAAGCGATAGTTGCGACGCAGTATGAGAGATGGGAAGTAGGACTCCGTTTCCAATCATGTGACCTTAGTAGTACGGGTATAAGGAATTACGGAATGAAGTAAGTGTGTCATATTAAGTATTGATAACGGATGCTCCATTTTGTCGGGGATGGCTAGTTAGAAGATTCATTCAGTCATGTGAGAACTGTTTGAGCATGATTAGAACCCGATCATTCTGCGGTCGAGGCTGCGTGATTGTAAAGACCACAGATTTGATACTTTGATGAAGCTTTCATAGGTGGCGTGAGGAAAGGAGCTGATCGTGGAAGATTTTATAGGCATAGGAAATCTGTGTCAATTAGAACAGTGAATAGATTTGTTAGAGAGAACTTTCCTTTAACTTGTTGCCAGAATAAATTTCGAAAAGAACGGGAGAAGGTTGGTTGAAGTGTTGGAATACAACAACATTGCTGAATCTTGAGAGGGTGAGTTAGAAACTTGATTGGCTCTTTAACTTAACTACCGGGAGAGAAGAAGGCACAAAGAAAGGGCTGAATGGTTGTTAGTGTTCGCTTAGTAATAGAAATCGACTGCTATATAAGGCCATTAGGGCACAGGCTACGAATCAGTTTCTTGAACATTTTCTGTGAACTTTAAGATTAGTGAAGAGAGAGTGGAGTACATTGAAGATGCTACAAATCCCATGTCAGTTCACCTTTCTTGAAGTGTTATTTTTCTTTTAGTGTGCATTTGGTGGTGAGGCGTTGTCAAGGAAGGATTAATAAGAATGGTCCCAAGCGAAATACGTTTGACGATCAAAATTAAGCGAGGTTTTATTCCACGAGGGAACCGGTAGCTAGTAGGGAATTTGAGTGCAATGTCGTGCGTTATAGATGCATGTGGACATAGTAGGAGAGAGAGGCGTAGGTGTGTCTTAGTATTCTGCTAAGTTTCGACCACGTGAAAATAAGTGCATCCATTAAACTCGATTAGGATAATTAAGGTAAGTGCATTGACATTCATGTGATTTTCATTTTATTCAGAGTCTCTGGTAGGAAGACTGATGCATGGGTAGGAAAATAATATTGGGAGTTGTGACTCGGATATGCACAGGCTTCACATTATTTTGTGTTTTACATTTCGACATTGTGAAGAATGCAATTTAACGAGAGATAGATGGTGAACTTGATTTGAATTCTGTGGGATGAAGAATTTTGTGAAAGATCGTACTTTACAACTAAGCGCATGTTTATATAATCTGGCAATTCATTGGATACATGGTTTGATTGACGTTTAAGCTATCTTTGAATAATCTAACAAGCAATCTTTAAAAACTAAAATAGAATGAAAGCTAAATATGACAGATCGATCTTTGTATGCGACGTTATGTAAGCAGTTAGCGTCTTGAAATAAATATTTCGAAATATGATCGCGTAGATTTAAGTCTTGACATCGTTGACCTTTATAGATTTGACATGACTTCCTCTTACAAAACCAAAGACTTCATTGGCAGAAACAAAGATGTCTTTAGGCAGAAACGCTCCCACTTTCTCATCTTTTGGACCTTGGACTAATTTGGTGAGTTTTCCCTCAAAATGGGCTCAATCCTCAGACATTGGTTAGATCTTTTTGCTTTAGTGCCAAGATGGTCCCTTACCTTAGACAGTAAAATTGCTTACCTTCTTGCCAAAGTTCAATCATTCTATGCCACTCTTTGCAAAATCAACTGGAAATTGAAAGACAAAAGAGCTGCACACTGAGAACAATGTTGGTTTCTCCTTTCTTGTTGAGTTGATCTTGAACCAATCACACTTTAGAAATTGGAATGGTGGAAAGATGTAGAGTTGTAATTGGTGACAAAAGATCTACATCTGATGGAAAGATCCTTAAATTTGAAGATCTGATTATGGTTGGAGTTGGTGCTAAAAAGAAAAGATGTCACCGCTTGAAGTTGGACCCGAATGGAAAATGGAGATGATGATGTTTCAGACGAAAGCTTTGTGGATATGGATTTGGATCATATTGAGGACCAGGGCAAGGATCAGGATAGCCAAGTTATGAACCACATGGATTAACTCCTGAACTTTTATACACACACCAAAGCAGTAAAATGAGTGGATGCGAAATTCTTATTTTTGACAATTCTTTAGTTCTTTATCTGTATAAATAAGCAAAATAGCGAACAGCGCTTATCTTGCAATGCACACCACTGAGATTCGTTTATCTGCCAACAAAGCGTTGGTTATTCGACATTTTACATCTGAAACTAGCGATAAGTTTAGCTAACCGTTACAATATAAATTTACAGAATTGGTAGTTTTGTCGTGAGCGTGATGAAAAAAATTTGAATTAGTTTGCAATAAGCGCGTGATGGTCTCCGTTCATTAATGTACCCCACAATCTGAAAACCGGTGACATGATGATGCTCCGTTATTGGTCGTAATTTTTAAAAGCTTTGATAAAAGCTTTTTTGAGAGAAGTTTGATATAAAATTTGGTGGTGATTTTAACAAATACAATACATGCATCTTATGTATATGATCGTATGGTCATCTGTATTAGATACCTATGTATCAATCGTGCATGAATGTCTCGTTTCGTGAGCGTAGTAGCGTTAGCTTATCAATTTGCGCCATGTATAAAAAAATAGTAGCGTTTGCATGTTATGATTTGAAAATTATAAAAAGCGTTGGTTGTTTAACCTATAAATATTATGGAGTGAAAACAACGAGAATCATGTGATAAAATTAAATATATTCTGTTTTACATTATATTATTATATTTATCAAATTAAAATATATTTAACTAAATACATAAAATATAAAAAATATATATCACCTTCATTTATAAATACACCTAAATGAACTAAATACATCCAAAATAAAAAACACCTATATACACCTAAATACATGAAATACACTAAATACAACTAATACATCCAAATACACAAAATACATCAATATACAAATACATAGAAATACACCTAAATACAACTTCAATGCATCCAAATACACAAAAATACACACAAGCATAAGCAATCATGTATATTCTATAATCGTCATCTATTAGCTATATTATTTAATTCATTTTATGTAATGAGTATTTAATTTATTTTTAGAAATTGTTATTTAATTATTTCTTATGTAATTAATTAATTCATTTTTAAGTATTAATTATTTAATTATTTCTTATGTAATTAATTATTAATTAATTCTTTTGTAATTAATTAATTCTTATATATTATTTAATTCTTATGTAGCTTGTTTTTGTTTTGTTTATAACAAAACATTAAATAGATTAACTTCCTTGTCTTATAAACATGGGATGAATTCGCGCCATCATGTATATGCCTAAATACACTTAGAAATACACCTAAATACATCAAATTTGCAATACACCTATATAAAGCCTAAATACATATAAATACCTAAATAAACTAATACATTAAATATTTCAAATGCATAGAAATACCCTAAATATATCCAAATACACAAAAATACCCATATATGCTAAATACATGAAATACACCTAAATACACCTAAATACATCAAAATACACAAAAAAATACACCCATGCCTTAATACACAAATAGCTAGAAATACTAAATACATCAAATACACAAAAAAATACATACCTTTTCTGTCTAGAAATGCATTAATTCACATGCAGAATGACTTAAATAATTTGAGATTATCAAAATATTAACAATAAATATTAAAATAATTAATATTACACAATTCCTATGATAAATATGATTAAAAATTAATAAAAATTAAAATGATCAAAGTCGAAATTATTAACATTAGAAATTATAATTATTACACAATTCATAATTATTTCAGTGTGTATTAACAATGAATTTACCATAATATTTAATACACAATTTATTCTAATTTCTCGTTGGTAATTTCATAATTTCATAATCTCGATTCATGGGTAATATGTTAATAATTGCATAATTTAAAAGACATAATCTCAATAATTTTAAAGTAATATTTAAGGCATAATTAAAAATTATGAATTAATAGATAACTCTGCAGATTAATAATAAATAATCTCGATTAATACATGTTTAGAAAATCCAATCATTGATAATAAACAATAAATTTGACTAAATTCGACTTGTTTGAAGTTAGAATCTAATTAAATGTCGATTAAGCTATTATAAAACAATCAGGCATATTCCGATTGACATTTAGTTAGAATGCATTTAAGCATACATAATTAGCGTTCGATACAATAATGACTCTGATTAAGCATTTTGTTACGATCGTAACTCTGATTAACTTTGTTTACTATGACAATGGCTTGAATTTCAGCAATAATTTTGTATATACTTTTCTTGATCTAATTTCCAGCATTAATTTAAATATATAAAGTTAGTAAATGAAAATAATAGCATTAAAACATACTGATTGATCAACAGAACTTTGATTAGATGGAGAAGAAAGCGAGATTCTTGACCTACGTTTGAAAAGAAATATTGACATGATTTGAGAAGCTTATTGACAACGATTTAAAAGTAACATCAAAATAATTTCATAAAAAATAACTATCATTTAACAACATTTGAGAAATCATTAGCAACAATTTGACTGATAACTATGTACAATTAATACCATGTCTCAATAATTTTTATAAATATTTAAGACATAATCTCATTCATAATTGACAAAGAACTATCTCATTTAATACTACAAATACTCTCAATTAATACATAATGTTCGAAAATAAAAACATAACATATATTGTCCATGATTTAGTGTCTATTATTTTCCAAATAAACTCGCTTATCAAGTAACAATCATTGGCTACGTTGTTTATTTATAATCATGCCATTCAAATTAAGCATTCTGTGATAATCGTGCCATCGATTAGCTACTTACTTTTAACAAATCCATGGCTTGAATAAGCTAGTTTCTTAACAATCATTTCTTTAATATAAAGTTGAATATAGTCATTAGTACTTACTTGGAAAGAGAAGCGAATAATTGAGTTTACGATGAATTACTAATTGAAAATATAAACAACAATTTATGTGATATGAAAAAATGAATTCAAATAATGATGATGTTTAGAGAAACATTTATGTAATTAATTTATTTATTCGACTCTTATATACTTAATTATTCAATATTTCTTTACATTAATTAATTATCTAATTCATTCTTGTATAATTAATTACTTTAATTCGTTTCTTGTAACCTAAATATTTGGTGCTCATTTAATTAATTTATTTTATTCATTCTTTTAGAACAATTATTTAATATTTCTTTATATCTTAATTATTTAATTCATTCTCTCTTGTTAATATTTAATTAATCTTATATTCATTTTTATGTAATTAATTATTTAATATTTCTTCATATGAGTAATTATTTAGATCATTCTTATAATTAATTATTTAATTAAATTTTATTTGCATTGTTGTGTTTACATATATTGCTCTGACTAATACCATGCTTATTATCTGACAAACATATAAAATTAACTGTTAATAAGCATTAATATAGTTAAACTACGTATTTAACCAAATATAATTATCATCTTGTGTCGAACAAGCGAATTAAACTTTTGTTTGGTTATATACAGCCTTGCAAAAACCAAACTTTGTTGTGCGCTGTGTCTGAGTAATTAAACATATGTATAAACCTGCGGCAGAGAAACTTTATGTCCCAGAAAGGACAAAATAATTCATTTGTTCATTTGAGGGATTCTTGTTATTAATTATTATTATATGAAGTGTTCTTAATTCGCTCCCATATCATTTGTTCTATGTAATAAGCATCTTTCTAGTGTCTTAAATTCAATATTTTCCTCGATTAAACTTATCAAAAAGGAATTTTGGTGGTTGTTCGCCAGCAGAAAAGCTTGACCTTGTCAGCGTCATTGTAGAGATTTAGTCGTACTCTACAATTCACTTACGATATAACGTATAAGCCGGATATTTATTTCTTAAGTGAAACCTTTTCCTATGTAAATAAAGCTAATAAATTACTTTCCCGTCTTTTATTCCCCTTAGTTTTGGTGTCGATGTATTAGGTCATAGTGAAAGTCTTTGGGTTGAATTTTCCTCAAATATTAAAGTATCCCCTATTTTCCTTTAAAAAAATTCATGCTTTTTAAAATTAGTACTGAAAACTAATTTCCAATGGTTCTTAGGATGTCTTTTCTATAGTGCCCCCTAATAAATATGAAAAAAATACTTTGAGATTACATTTCTGACCAACTTCAACCCTTTTGAAATGTTTCCACCCTTCTTTGTGGTGACTTCAATTAAATTTTAACTAACTCTGATAAATTCTCCACCCCCATAAACCCATCCAAGGTTTCGTACCTTTCCTTAACTCGACTGGGATTGGAATATATCCAAAATTTGAGATATATTAATTAACCTGATAGTGCTCGCCCAAATAAATTTAATAGGTTACATGCATATTAAGAATCTTTCTGAGCACTTTGTCTAGATTTCATCTTTGACAAAGGGTGGTGAATTTTATACGATGAAATCCACCTTCATTAATTTGACATCAATTTCGCTACTCTTTGCCCAGGTACTCCCTCAATAAAATGGATTCAACGCAAAAAAATCGACACACATAATTTGATAAATTGTTTGTCTTCTTTTAGGGCTCGTATGCCTTTTTGATTTTTTAGGTTTGAAGCCTTACGTACACTTGATCAATATTCTTCCCTACCACCAACCCAAATAATATATGTCTCTCATGAAGCATTGTTTACTATACAGAACTTCTTTAACGCCCGAGTTTTTAGGTGCTATACTATCCCAATCTAGTCGAGAAACCTTTTGAAATCCACTTCCTCGTTCCTGGGTGGCGTACTGCTTGGCACCTCGCCTCTGAGGCTCTCGATGTTTGAATCCGGTGAAATCAACGTGTGTGTTTCTCCCGACCGTTGATTTCTCTAAAATGTAATTTCTTTATGCTACTTTACAGCCATTATCTTATTTATTTCGCGGACCTCTTAGTGCCAATTTTAATGTCCTTTCTGAATTACCATGCGTACGACTCTTATTTCCTTAACGTCCCATATAGGGCTAATCATGTTCCCTCCGTTCTACTCCCCGCCCGCTACACGGTTTCTCCCCAATACACAGTGTCTCCCGCCCGGTTCGGGGCTTTACACTCCATTGTCGCCCCGTGACTACATCTACTTTATCATTTACTCTCTTTCTCCCTCATAAAAGCATACGTCGCCTTTTCAGCCTCACGTCCTGTCCTAATATCACCACCACAAATGCTTTCCATTCGATGGTCACTTTCGTGGCAAGTTAGGAATTATCGAAGCCTGAAACATTCTTTCCACTTTCTCATTGATTCTTGGCCAGCTACAGCTATATGTCCCCTCGTACCAACGTGCTCTCAATTTCCCCGTTAGCGTGGGCTATGACGAAATATAACGCCCTCGCCTGTCGTCTCACGGTTCCATGCTTTACCCTCCCATGTCTCATTGGTATAAATGGATCTTTTAAAACTAAATTGCGTCACAATAGTTCGTTAGCTAGCTCGGTTAGTCATTTCGAGGTTCAAAGATTATCGGCGTTGACTATGACCATTTCTCTCATCATGAAGCCCTCGTCGCCTCATTCTTGGCCTTGCTGTCTCGACAATGGCCTGTTAGTCAGCTCGTGTACCAAAATGCCTTTATGGTCATCACAGGTAAAAGCCTCAGAGCAACCCCCACATACTTTAGTTTCTGTCTATGTTTATCGTCTACAAATCTTTATATAGCTCAACAGGCAAACTCCTCATGCTAGTTTCCAAACATTTTCCGCTTTCTTCTCGATCGAGGATTTGTTCAAAAGCAAGACAAATTAGCTTATTTAACTTTTGTAGTAGGACATCCCTGGGTATCATCTTCTTGTGTATGCGTCGGTGATATCTCATCGTATTTGGTTCCTCCCTCACGATCTTATTTAACCGTGTGTGTCTCGTCTTAACCTTTGTTTTCTCTTCTTGACTTGGGTCCTCTCTTTACTTTATTTAGCAGGCATCCGAGTTCGTGATCTACGGTTATATTCCTTTCAGGGCAAATATGCTCATTATCTTGCTTGTAAATATGAAGCTGCCTCTCGATGCCAGTGCGGTTGGCATGCGTCTCTCCCCTGGACCGATTCATCCCGTCTGGCTGAGTGAACACTCCTGCGATCACCGAATTCCGTCGACTTCTCAGAGGGTGCTCTTGATATCTATGCATGTCGTCGAGATATTGCACTTCTTTGTCATCGAAGCTTACCGGTTCATGCATTACTACTTACGTTATAGCTCTGCTAGCGCATTCTTCCATCATGATGCTTTCTTGTTTCAACTATCACAAAAATTAGTGCAAAAATTATTCCAGTCTTCAATCAATTCTATCACAAAAATTCTTTGATGTAATATTTTCATTTGTTTTATTATTCATTAAATTCATATTATAAAAATAATATTGCATCAGTTATAGCGTTAATCATATTAAATACCTTCATGTTACTGTTATTTTATTTCAAATGATTTAAGTCAATGTCATCACGTAAATCTAGCTCATCTCCAAAAAATTAATCAAATTTCATAAGTGAATAGAATATTTACCTTTTTGCATGGATTTCTTCTTGTAGAAGCTTTCTTGTTTCAACTATTACTCTAATTGTAGCGTCTTTTCAAAAATCCACAACAACAAAATTAAATCCAACTAGAATGCTTGCTAGAAAAGAAAGATTTATTGATAAGAAAATAGTACAATCAAATACTGTACATTTAGTCTTTCTTTATTTGTCTTCTTTCGGGTTAAATCGTATTACATTCGTCTTTTTATATCTTGCTCGAGCGAGGTGATTTTAAATGAATTAATATTTATTGTTATTGGAATTACTCTTTAAGTTTTTTAGATTTCTAGAGCCGCTACATGCTTTTCATGAAGTTACCAAGAACCTCACAATATTACATCTACTTACCTTCAGTTTAAGTATTTAAATGTTAGGCATGTTTTTGTCAAGTGTCATTTATTGGAATCGATTAGCTAACATGGCATGTTTTAATATGCTATATAAATTGTTATTATGTGCCATAAATTATCAAAAAAAAAAATAATCAATGATGTCGCCATATATTGTTAGTTCTTATATAAAGCAAATGATAGGTACATATTGTTATAATAGTTAGATTAATGTAAGACGGACTACGGGTATGTTATAATTACATGAATATAATGTTTTGTTATGTTTTTCTCAGGTCAAAAAATGAACTTATAATATTGACAATGGAAAAGATTAGGCAAATTTATGAACATGCGTGATTAAGTTTAAGATATGAAGATACATTTGAGTCTGATGAATGCTTTCATGTTTTGTATCCTCATATTCAGGAAGCACTTGTTGTACCTCTACAAATAGATTAATAGACAAACAATGACATATGACTGTTAATTTAGCATCTATTACTCACTTCGTCGCAAAAAGATTATCGCATTTGAGCTTTTAATAGTTAAACTTGACAGAATATTTTATTTATGTTTATAATATTTTTATGAAAAATATATCAATAAAAATATATTTAAAATTCTTTCATTGATATATTTTCATCAAATATTATACAACACAAACAAAAATGTTATAGTCAAACATTAATTGAATTTTTATTATTCTGATCCGATTGACATTTTTTATTCAACGACATTGTACTCTTTCTATTGTTGTTGTAGAATAAAGCTAAATTTCAAATTGTGCTGAATAGACACCTAAAGATGATTTTTTACACACATTTCAATTTTTTTGTCACATTACTGATAGGTAAACTTAGGACAAATTATTTTATGGGTCATTTTTAACTAACAAATACTTAGTGAATGATACTTAATACAATAATTAATTTTAATTAATTAAATAAAATAAATAAACAACATTTTCAACACTGCTTTAGCTTCGAATAGCAGTTAAAAGTCGAGTGGGGTCCACTTGACGATTACGCAAGAAGTATGCGAGGCGACAATATCTGCGCGCCCAAGCGATGCTTAGCGAGCGCAAGCCAACTATTTACCCTTTTGAACATGAGTATTCTCATCTTGTTGTGTAACAACGAATTATCGCATCTTTGTTATTAACAACAACTTAATTATGTAGTGTTTGTTGTGCTTAACAAGCGAATTTTCAATCGCAAATAAACTACGAATTCGTTTATAAATATACTACCGAATTGATTAAGTCTTTATTACTGATAAGTGAATTAAATTCACATGTTTATTGCTGTGTTTGTTAGATAATAAGCATGATATTAACTTGTTTGTTTATGTAAACCACGAAGAATGAATTAAATAATTGACACATAAGAATGAATAAAATAAATTAATAACATAAGATAATTAAATATTTAATTACATAAGAATGAATTAAATAATTATTTTAAGAAATATTAAATAATTAATTGCGTAGAATGAATTAATTACATAAGGCAATTAAATATTTAGTACATAAGAATGAATAAATAATTAAGTATATAAAATATTAAATAATTAATTGCATAAGAATGAATTAATTACATAAGGCAATTAAATATTTAATGCAATAGAATGAATTAAATAATTAATTACGTAAAGTATTGAATAATTATTACATAAAAATGATACTTGAGACAATGGGCTTAGCTTATATCGAATAAAGCAGCCTAATAGCATGCCGATTAGCAAACAAGCGAATTCGGCGTTGTTAGGTTATATAATGATCAATTATTTTATGGCTTGTTATACGATAGCGATGATTCTGATACGATAAGCGTTTATTAAAGTGTAATGAGAATAAATTATTGATAAATTGAGAGAAACAATGATTTGTATTTAATAGTATAATTGGATATATAGAAATTATTGACATTGTGAATTTATGAGAATATAATAGATATGAATCAAATTATAAATATAAATATAATTAAACAATGAAATATGAGAGATTATGATAAATTATGATGAAATTATGAAATATATGATAAAATATGTTAATATTATAAAAATATGGTTAATTTTAGATTAGGATATAAATGGTAAAAAATGGTAACATTAGAAATATAAATATGGTCAAAAATGGTAAAATAATTAAGAATTTTGAAACAATGGATATTGATGCAGTTTTTCGAATGATTCTTTAAAGCAATGAATTAGCCACATGTTTTATCTGACAAATTGTTCATGTTGCTTGCAACAAGCGGGTATCTATTTCTTTATAACCCATGTCATTCGATTCTTCTTTATATTCTTATTTCAAGCCGTCAAATTATGAATTGTAGTAATAATGAGTATAATTCAGTGTTAATAATTTTAATTTTCATAATTTTGATTTTTATAATTTCGAATGTTGATAATTATTTATTGTTAATAATTTTGAATGTTAATAATTTCGAATTTGATGACTGATCGAATATTGATAATTAATGTTAATAATTTAGAATTTGATAATTTCAATAATTAATAATTAATGTTGTGTTGAAATTTGTGCTAATATTTCAAATATGTTGATGTTTAAATATGATAACATTATTGACATGATTGACGTTTTTAATTGTTTAAATAGTTAAACTTAGATCGTTTTGATCCAGCAGTCATGACAAACTACCAATTCACGTTTATGTTTGAAAGTATGATTTGTCGTGGTAATTAAACAAGCTAATAATCGAATGTTTGTTTAATAATAAACGAATTGAACACGGCTGTTTTGTTTTTAAACAGTACAAGCGAATTAAACGTTTTTGTCTAAACAGCCCAGAAAGCGTTCGCTTGTTTTCCCACAAACAGAGGAAAATTAGGCTTGTTTTTATATCTGTTATTGAGAAAAATTCATGGGGATAAAATAATAATTTAAATCCCCTTGATTAGAACTTTCACCCCTGTTTTCAATTGTGTATATGATTCGGGGAAATATACCCATACTTTTTTGGCAACAGGGCATTTTATTGATAAACTCAAAAGGTTACATGCCACTGTTCGGGCTCTTGACAGAAAATATATGGAAGTAGAAATTAAAAACTGGCACTCAAGTTGGTCCTTGACTGTGAAGATGAGCAAGGTGAGTAATGCCTTCTTGTTTTTGGACATGAGCCTAACATTGTTGAATCAGTTTCCAATACCATCTGTGAATGGTGTTTGCCTTTACATGTAGCTGTTCCTTGCTGCTTCCCATGAGGTCACACGATGACCACAGGAACTGCTGTTTACAAGTAGATGATAGGTACTCCCTGTAATAGCCTCCACATGCTCTCTCTCTTCTTCCTGTTCATCATGCTCTCTATCTTCTTCCTCACCTGCTCCAGGCATTCTCTGGCTCAAGTATACCCATGCTTGTTATATCAAATGGTAAATTATCAAGATTCTCAGTTGATGATGCTCTGTAGTGTGACATCATTTGGGCCGGTGAAAGTGAATTGGGGCTGTTTAGTGAGCAGTGGTCATGGTGAGTCAAGTGATGACCACCGAGGTGGTGGTGGTGATGAGTAGAAGAATTGGTGATTTCCACATGGCGAATGGACCCTTTAATGGTGTTATGTATTTGTTGGGTGGGGTGGGGTAAAGTTAAAGTTGATTATTTATTTTGTTTTATTTAATTAATTAAGGTGATTATTGTATGAATATTGATCTAATTAGTATTTGTTATTTTAAAAATCTTAAGAATTTCATCACAGGCTCAAAATTCTTGAAATCGTTTGAAGAAGGCCAACCCCAAACAACAGCATTTGAATAGGAAAGCACGGTGCTGTTTTAATGCACAGCTTTTGAAAATGATGGCGGTGATTTTAGTACAAAATCAATTTTAATAAAGATAATTTTGTCAAACAATTTTCATCAACCTGCACCCACCTATTTTAATTAAACTAACCTTCTGTATTTTAACTTATCCACCACTATTAAATATATTTAGAACCAAATTTTGAATTTATAAACAACTTCTTTTGAAACACGATGAAGAAAACATGGAATCTCAAATGGTTCATCATATGATAACAAAGGAAAGAAATAGATGCTGTTCTACTTGGAATTCGTAACAAGGAATCTTGCGGAATACCAATAAATTCTCAATGCTTTTTGCGTGACTGGAACAATTTGATTTCTTTGCAAGAATGATTTGCCTATATTTGGTCAATATATCTTCTTAGTCTTTATAGTTAGACGATCCTTTCATAGGGCATGAATGCATGATGTGGCCTCAGATATGGGACAATAGAGGAACCTGGTATCCTAGAAAATTATTTTCAAAATTAATTTTTTTTAGTGACATTTATACTTTTAAATTTTTTACGAAAATTAATATTTTTAATATATGACTAACTTTTCTGAGTAAAGAGACAGGCTTAGAAGTCAGATGAATTATTTGTTAAAATTGACTTCTAAAGATCAGACCTTAAAATGCATGGAGTGGTTATTTAAAGGTTAGAACAATTTGAGTCTTTTATTTGGGAAATGATTTCGATAAATTCAGTCTTTAAGATAAATTTAGCCTTTAAGACTCATAAAATATAATATATATAAAATGTCTATTTAGGCTATAAAAATAACAAAATATATTTCTCTCATGTTTTATTTTATAATATCTTGTATATATCTTGAGTGTGGCTGAATTTTTTATAAGGGGAAATAGGAAGTAATTAATATTATATAAACAGAAAACCTTTAAAAAATTAGATGAGGAAGAGTAATAACATTTTTAAATAAATAAATAGTAGGTACATTTTTTAATAATAAATAATTTTTAAAATTTTAGTAAAGAGACTGCTCCTATACCTAATTCTCCGTTGTATGCATTATGCCTAGTTGTTTTAAATGCTTTGGTCACATATGAAACTCTCTTTCAAAACATTAACTAGTTAATGTGCACTGGTTCAACGCAATAGAACTTCTCTAATTGATGCTTCTTTGTCTCTTGTCCTTATTTAATTTTATTATTTATAGGAGCAGATGCTCTTTACAATTGTTGTAAGCACAATGCCCTAAGTTAAAATTAAGAATGTATATTTTAATTAAATAAATAAAAATTGAGAATCCCATTTAAATCGGTTTGTAATTTAGCCCACACTCCAAATGCGTTTCTGAAAAGAACATTCCTGTTTCTGATCAGCAGAATCATAATTAGTTTCTTTCTAGGACCAAATATTCTTGAATTGCAAATTCACAAAGCAAAACCACAAAACCCACAAAATTTGTAAGAGAAATAGCAAAAGCGAAATTGAGGAGAATGAGGTAGACTTTGAGGAGAAATGCGCCATTAAAGTAATTTGCAAACAAAGAAGTTGGAAAAGATTGAAGAAGAAAAATGGAAAATAACCAAACCCCTGAGGGTTTTTTCGACATTATGATGTTTTTTGCGACCTAATAAAAATTACACTATTTGTGTTGAATTAGTTTGTATAATCTGCTATTGAATTGGTTTCATAATACATGTTGAATTTTTGAATTAAAAGCATTCTGTGAATGTTATTTTGTTTAATGTTGGTTTTTTTAGGTGTGGTTTGTCTAAACATGAGGTCTGACATAGTAAGAAATAGGTTTAAAAGATCGTTCAAATTAATAATAATTTGGTTTTGAATCCAATTTGTGTGATAAACATTGAAAAAGATTGGACTTTTTGCAATATGAAGCTGTGTTTAAAAAACTATGTCATTTTAAAATATTATGTTGTAGTTTTGTTAGAATAGGATACCGGCAATATAAGATGGTGGTTGATATGAGGATACACTAAAAACTAATGGTGGAATTTTCAGTTGATGTAGTGGTAGATGGTTGAATATTAGGAAGGGTACGATATTCACGTTGATGTTTATTTGAAAAAAGGGCAAGTGTGGTATTCATAGAAGGTTCAACATTCATGACATGAACTAATTGGATTCGTTATCTATTAATATTTTGTCTGTGTTAAAGATAATTCGCGGGCCCAATGCATTTAGTATGGATTTCAAATGAGGTAGATGAAGGCCGGTGAGCTTAGGTATGTTAGAAAATAAGGAGGAGTTGATAGGCAACGTCAACAGCAAACTTTTGATCTAAATTGAATACACATTTACTAGTATGTCTTGGTATATATATGTTTATGTTAGTTATTATTACTTCTAGTTGTAGTTGTTTCTTTTACACATATTTTAGCCCGTTATATTCTTTTATAACATCTTGTTCGCGTTGTTTATCTTTAATAATGAAACATCCTGGTCGATATATATGGTTCGATGTTTTCATTTAAATAATTCTTTGTATTTATTTATGTTCATTGCCATACTATTTACTTTATTGAGCATAACAACATGTTACTATATTATATCTTGTCAATTGAAGAAATTAGTATCTTATTTGGTGTGCATTTCGTATATATAAACAATAGAACAAATTAATACATTTTTCTCCATATTTATTTGAATTGAGTTTAGGGACCAGTGATAGTGATCATTTTCAAAAATTGGATTGAATCATACAAACAAAAACTACAACACAAAGGAAGGAAAACCAAAATCAATAGAAATCAAAGAAGATGAAAAATCAATTGTAGTAAAATTGGGCAACAAATTAGGAAAATATAGTACTTGCTGGTGGCCAGGCGTCACGTTAATTCATGTGGGAGGCTTTATGAAATGGCAAAAAATCAAAATATCATGAAGCTGGTTGTGATTACTGCACACCAGCAGGTAACACCATGCTTAATACTATGAAGTCGTTTCTGAAGACAGGACCACGATCGTGAATACATAAAAAAATTCATATGTTCGATATTACCGTCACTGAGATGTAATATTTTAATATATTGTTACTAGCTACACGAAGATATATATAAATGTGGGCATTAATTTTGAATTTGAAAAAAGAAGTTTCTCCATATATATTTGAGTTCGGTTTTTGGGGTTAATGATGATGAATAATTAGAGTAGAATTATATTGAATGTTTTAAAGGGTGGATGTGAATCTGTTGATAAACTATAACCTAAAGGAAGGAAAATAAAACAACCGAAATTAAAGTTACAAACTAAGACAGAGTAAAATTAGGCCTTAATCCCCGGAAATATGTTATTAAATGTATAATTACAGATGAATTAATGCGTGTGGAGGCACTTTTTGAAAATGGCAAAAATAATTCTAAAATATCCTCTATCTTCAATCTTTAATTGTTAAAAAATCTAATGACTGAAATTTTGGTTAACATTATAAAACTGTTTTTAATCATACAAAAAAAATACTCCTTATCAAAAAACCAGATATCTATTTGTACAATTTTATTCTTAAGATGAGACTTCATAAAATCAGGTCTTCAGGTCAAGATTCATGTGAACTATATGATCAATATCTTGATCTTTAGCAGGATGTTTCAACACTCTTATATGAACCTAATAGGTTCTTTATAAAATAACCATTATTATTCTCGTTTTTTCAAATGGGACTCATGCTATCTGTGCTCATACAAGTTCTTTAATATAAAGAACTGTTATTTCTCAATTTGTTTGGTGATTGGGCATCAAATACAGTCGGGATCGTTTCAATTTCATCGAATTGACAATCAGTTAAATTTATCCAAAGGTGATAGGGCAACTGTCATATTTATAACAATGAACAATTTTCATCAAGATATTGTCTTTCTCTCCTTTGCAGTTTACACCACAGGCTAACGGCAATTCTGCATTTCATTGTTATTTTTTATTTATTTTTATTTATATCTTATCCTATCAAATCACATTGGAAGGTCATTATATTTATTCCAAGACTGTGATTATGTTTGGGATCCACAGATGCCACACATTCCAACTTATCATTGTGTTGAAATAACTTTATATCGTGACTCAATGGTTCATTTCAAATACTTCTGATGATAAAAACACAATTCTCGCCTTTCTCTTGACCTTTTAATAAATGCATCTGGTTTTTAATAGTTTATTTTGGAATCCAATTGGATAATATCCCCAGGAGTCCATTCATTTATCATCACAGATTCTAGTAAACATAGAGATGTTGATTAATATTCCAGCCTTTGTTTAGAATAAACATACGTGTCACAACACTTGAAACAATTCAGAACTACATGTAAATGAAGGTCCTCTGTTTTCCATTATGATGCTCTATTTGCTTTTAACCAGCTAAGGGCAACAACAACAGAAATGATAAATGCCTCTGAAATAATTCAGTATACAGAGTCTATGTATATTATTATATATGCACATATGATACAATCGATACCAGTTATGATGACAAGTTTGCTATTTTATGTTGAAAGTATTATTTGGCAATTGTAATGCCCATGCTAAAAGTCACAAACAAACTCAACAATTTCATGACCAATCTAAATATACACAAGTGCAATAGATTTAATCAATATGTATGGGCACTCATCATATATTCCATTTACCTTCAACTGCTTGAAGGCAGGTTCGATCCAGAGATTTTGGAATCCATGAAATTAAAACGTGAATTCTAATAGTCTACGCACTCTCATCATTTTTAATCGATATTTTTCAGTTTTATTGCTTTGATTGTAACAATTAATTTTTAACATAAAATGAAAGTTACATTTAAAATCTTAAAAATACTTTTTGTTTTTATAAAGCTATATTTTGAATTTCAAATGTGGAGCCACAATGCCGTACCTTCCCCGCTTTCGACGGATCTTAGCGAGAGTAAAAAGCAGAAATGTAAACTGATCAAAATTTATTAATTATTTTAGTGCATTTGACACTTTGAATTGGTTGAATTAATTAAATAAAATAGAAGGCATCGTGTTACGTGACGATTAAGGTTTGATTAAAAATCTAATAAAATCGAACACGTTTAAAATAATAAGGGATCAGGGAATTGAGCCCACGAAATTAATTAAAAGTGGTAAAATTGTTGCAACATTGTCCACAGTTTTAGAAAAGTCGAGCGGGTTTCGGAAGTTGCAGAATTTGGGTGTGCATATATGTCGAATGTCGGGATCAAGATGTAAATGTGTTTGACCTAAAAAAAGTCTAGAATCTTCCTATTTCTTCATGAAATAGAGAAATAGGCGTCCCATATGTTGCTTGGAGAAGAGGGACCTTCCAAAATATTCAGCGATTACGAACTCTTGCGCAAAATCAGTGGTTAAGATCATAATCCCAGCGTGATCATGGATCGACGATCGAGGAGAGCCAGAAAGCCTATAAACCCTCGCTATAGCGAAGTCATCATCCAATGCAACCGCTATGACCAAAAAATACAACAAAATCAGGAATAATTTAGCGTAAAAGCAACCGCGAAGGTGTTCAGGTCAAAGGCTTTCTGGGTGGCTTGCTTTTTAGGTGAGAATAACACAAAACACATATACATCTTGCGTCCTCCAGAGCGAAATATGCTCTGAAGCGGAGGCAAAACTCTTTTGAAATCTTCAGCAGCTTCTGTAGAACTGGTGGTGAAGAACACAAAATTCTTGACTTAACTGCGAATAGGTAACCTAATTCAAGAGGTTTGAATTACTACACAATGCATAATTCGGGGATGAGCTCAGAATTGATGAGAATCGATTAACTCGGATAAATCTATTCTGAAGTTAAGCCATAGAGGCGGCTTTAGTAAATTCGGCGGGATATAAGGCTGTATAGCCCTGTCATAAAGATTGAGGAAACCACGGGATAATTTATTTAAGGCGCCACTTGGCGTAGATAGCGTAACCATCAGGATAGCACCTCGAGGTCGGAGTAAAAGGCTAACAAGTTCACGATCTTGAGTCTAGCCCATCTGAGATCAGTGGCCAGGAAAATCAAGTCTCGATCCACGATCAGTCTAAAGACGAATCGAGTCAGCGCGACCACACGGGGAGTAAGGCTGCCAAACCTTCCATTTCGGACCATATCTAAGTGGTAAAGTCAGACTAAATTAAAACATCAAGTCTAGGATCGCGAACATTGTAGACTATATAGTCTTAAGATCATATAACGATCCAAACACAAATCTAAGTCATTCGGGACATATATAATGGAACCTGAAGGTAAGCTCCAATAACATTCCGGGCACTAAATCAAGTCAGAGACCCCGAATCGAGTCGAGACTCATCGGTCACGAATCCCGGCATCTCCAGCGATCTGAGAACAATAGATTGATAGTCGAACCTCGATACGTTTGATAAATTTTCAACATGCCTTGATAGATTTTCGAAGGCATTTTATTGTATTGATGCGCATATATTTATAAATAATAAAATCTTTCTCGAACAGTACCTCGACACTTTTCTGATGAAATTTTTCAATATAAAATGTGGCGAACTATTAATTTTACATATAGGAAGGAGTAACTAATTATTATATAAATTAAGAAAAATGTACAAGAAATTTAAGATAGTGAGCAACATAATTTTTAATAAATGAATGGTAAAATTCTATTTTTAATAGTAAAAATTGTTAATTTTTAAAATTTTAGGGGGCATAATTCCTCCCAATAACTTTTACCCACATATAAGACTACCTCGATAGGAGCAGATGCCCCCAATTAAATCAAATCGATAGGGGACTATTGTAAGGCGTGTGGTGTTGTTTAGAATTTTGGGAGAATTATTGAATAAGTTTATTCTTTCAAAAATGACAAAAAGTGGGGCATGTTCTTTCCGATAGAAATTTATTACCAAAACATCTTGGCTTTCTTATTTAGTTTTCTTTTTAATTATCTTTTATTTAAATTGATTGTGATTAATTTGGCAGAAATAAAAGTAAAAATTAAATATGAATATTTTTTATTTTTAAATCATTTACAAATAGAGTCTAGAATGTTTCATTTTAGACACCAAATTATTTACATTTTTTCTTTAAAATTGATATTTGACCATTATTGGAGGAAGAGAAAAATGAAAGGTTTTGAGATGACCTCCTGACTATGTAGTGTAAAAACTGTGAGAATATTTGATGATGTGGTGATAGAATAATTTGATGTGGCATGATATTATTGTTTTTTAAATGTCATTTTATTTGGAAATGGTCTAAGTTACGTGATAAAATTGAAGTAATATGACCGTGACATGAAGGTTGATGTAATGGAAATGTCGACCAAATTATAGTTTGCATAGTGTAGACTTTAACATATCGTCACCTTTATACATCCTTGATTTCATATTAATCGGTGTTCGCGTCCCCAAACTTTTCAGATCAGAAATACTCAAAATGGTCCAAAATCTCTTCTCCTTTAAAAATAAAGGAAGAATCTCTTTATAATGAAACTTGTAAAATTTAAAGGTCATTTCATTATCTTAATCAATTTGGTTGTTTCTAAACCATCGTTTAATTTTCAATTAGGTTTTTTGAAGTGCTCCGATTCTTTTTGGGTGTCCACTGAAATTTTTTTCTGGATTGCCTACAAGCCTATTTTGACATTAATATATATATATATATATATATATATATATATATATAAATTCATTTAACGGAGGGCAAAAATAGTTACCCAATTATTAAATTTGAGGCACATTTAAAATAATTTAACATAGGAAGCATAATAATTAAAATATTCATAATTTTAATTCCCGAGCCCTTTCTTTTCAACCCACTTTGCCTCATCGCTTTGAAACCAGATCAATCAAGTTTTGAAAATCTAACACAACTTTTGTTTTTTAATACACTTGTTTTGCAAAATCTTTAAAATACTTTTAAACACTTAACTTTCACTTCCCGCATCCTTCTCCTTCCCATGACTACATACCCTACACCCACCAACACTTGGCTGCGCCACTCTCCTGCCCACTTGCCCCCCGCCGCACTGCTGTTTCTCTCGCTTGCTCAATGCCTACTCTCCTTGCTCTCTTCCCCGCCACTCAGCGCACTCCTCTCTTTCCCCATTGAAAATCGAGACCCCATGGCTCCGCGAGTGCGTACTTCCGCGAAAATGTGACCACCACGAGCAATCGAGACCTCCTGCCTCTTTCCTTGTTGAATTGATGGTAGTAATAATGTTGGGGGTTAGGGTTTGAAGTTTAGGGTGATTGTAGTGATGATGTTGGGGTTAGGGTTTTTGGATACTTGGGGGTGGGTAGAGATTAGGGGTTTCCAATATGGTGGTGGTGGTTATAGATTGTGATGGTGGGGGGGTGGATGGTGGTATAGTCAATCCTTTTGGTTTGAAGAAAAACCTGAGAGGGAGCAAAGAGCTTCTTTACAACATGAAAATCTTTTCATGGGAGGCTTGTTGATGAGGCAAAAATAATTAAGTATGCTAAACTTTAAAAATTATGGTAAAAGTGTGATAGTTTTCAAATTCTCACAAACACGATCACCTTCACCACCAGGGGCGGATCTAGAGGGCGAGGGCCCCCGCTGAATTTTTAAATGATAGTCTACATATGAGTATATAGTGCTAAGATAACACTTCAGGTTTATAAGCTGAGATGGTGGAACAGTGCTTATTTTTACAATATTTACATGAGTAAGTCTTCTAAGTACTGACTTTTATTTGGCTATTCCTGTTCACCACCCAACTCCTCTATCACTACTGTCATCTTCTCGGCAATATACCCCGCTCCACCACTGCACTATCGACCACCACCAAGACCTGCCCTCACCACCACTCTAACATGTTTGACTAGATTTCGAGGAAGTTCGAGTTTTCGAGGAAAATATCTACCAGAAAATGCTCCACATCCGACGACTAGTTGAAGCCAACATTAGATGACACCGATTGGGAGATGAAAAAGCTTCGTTCTTGGTTGTGATAATCAATGGTCGTTCTGCTTCTCTCGGTTGTGGCCTCAAATTCAATTGCAAAGTTCAAGCTCATACTACTTCTGTGCTCTTTCTTCCAACAACTTAAGATTCCAAATTTCATATATTTATTGTTGGAAATTGATATGTTGTTTTAATTTGTATTAAACGTCGATGGGTATGTTTGTTGAAGTGCCATTGTTGAGTAAACTAGGGCTATATTAATGCTCAGGAGAATGAACTTGAAGAACTGTTGCCATTAATGAGTTGATCAGAGGATCCTAGGTGTGACAATGCCTAAAGTGTAACTGAGTTACGGGGCTGGACTGTTATACACACACCCAAACAATAGTTAGTTGAAATTAAAATGATTATTTTCTTACTTCCTGTTTGTAAGTGTGTTGGAAAGTTCGTTAGAATTAAAATTTCATTTAAAAATCTTATTTGGGTGTATGTATAGTATCTTCGTGACGGGAGGTCGGTCGATTAAGGCGGGTGGGGAGAAGGACTAAAGCACGCCCAAACAATAATAAAAATATATGAAATGACTATTTTGCCTCTATGTCAAACTGTGGCCTTCTGACTACAAATGGGGGGCGAATAGTAATTTCATACCTATCAACCCACTGTTTGGAGTGTGATTATAGCAGCCATGGTGGGTGGGGGTGGAGTGTTGGGGTGTGGTGGGTTGAAGAAGGAAGAGGGAAAAATTAAGAAAATTATATAATATTTTAATTATTATAGAAAACTCATATTTAAATTATTTTAAATAGTCATGATTAATAATTGTATAATTCTTGCTTTTTCCTTAATTTAATGTCAAAAACGGGTCAAGAAATCCAGAAAAGAAAAATAGTTTAGAGCAATGAGAAAAACGTCTTTAGGAATACAATTGAAAATTAAATAATATTTTGTAGGACAACTTGACTAATTAAGCGCTTTTAATAATGTGTGTTACTAATAATCACCAATTAACCATGTTCATGATGGTAGAATAATAATACCTATTAGTAAATAATACTAATGGTTTTACTAACCTTTCATTAAAGTTATTTTTGCAATTCATTAAGTATTCCATAATATCTAGCTAGTTAAAATATATAACTGACGATCATGTTACTAATAGTCAACATTCATGTGATTAATATTTTATTTTAAATTTTTTCAGAATTCAATTCATACAAAAAAAAATTGAGCGATCGTAAAATGTGTTTTGCATTCAATTTGAATCTATTTTTTTCAATTATTTCGCAACAGAACATGCATGTTTCAGTTAGTTATTTCGAGCTTCTAGTTGGGTTTTAGAGCTGGTTGAAAGCTCTTAGCCGTAGTAGTATTAGTTAATTGATCCATTACACTAGTAGTTAACTAATGATTAATCAAATCAAGATATTTCATGTTAATTTTGGAGGAGGCGGAGCTCTTTGAGGGCCAAAATAGATCTCGCCTATGCCGATTTTTTAAAATGTTAATTTTATCTTTATTTTTAAAATGTGACATATTTGATTAAGTTTTTTATAAATCTACATTATTTGACTTGGTATTATTTAAAATCACCGATTTTTTAACATGTAACAAGCCACATAATTGGTTCTACATTTCCGGCGCAATACTGAGGTCTAAAGTATTATTTCCCTTCAATTCAAAATGATTGTTGTTTAGGAAATCGAAGATAGAGTTTTGACTTAAATAAATATTATTTATTTATTATTCTAATGAAATATAAAATTTATATAGTTAAATTAAGTTTTAAAAGAAGTTTCATAATATTATTTTTTTATAATTTTAGAATTATGATTTAAGATATTGATGATCCAATTTCAAACTTGGGTGCCCCAAAATGACAATCATTTTAGTGAATGAATGTTGCTAGAAACTGAATTAGTATAGTGTGTGTGTTTGTTGTTAATTAGGTGGGACCCTGTTAAAATACTGTAGTTAGTGGGATGACTCACGACCCATCTATTTAAAGGGATGTAGGAGTAAGTGTGCCATTCCGGCTGCTTAGTCGACCCACTTACTTCTATTATGTCAATATTAATCACTACTGTTGGAATTATGGTTCTTATTTATAGTGATAGTGCATGTCTCATGACCAGGATATTTGAGATTTTGCAGCAATG